>OY811976.1:5739226-6228171 GCA_963681505.1 Eunapius fragilis | reverse complement strand
CACCACACACACACACACACACACACACACACACACACAACACACACACACACACACAACAGGTACTGTTATTTAACAAGCTCTTTTGATGCCCATACATGGAGGTTGACCTGTGTACACCTTGGGTAGATTGATCTAGATAGCAGTGCCTGTTAGCTTTTCCTAGCCATATCCAGTAAGTTGCAAATAGAACCCACACTGACTTTGTGATTTAACACGCGCACACACACACACACACACACACACGCACACACACACACACACACACACATGCACACACACACACACAACACACACACATGCACACACACAGGTACTTATTTTGACCTGTTGGGTATCATAACAATGATACCCTTCTATGGAGGTTCCTATCTGTTGTAGCCAAATCCAGTATGCTTGCAAATTTAACCCACACTGACACTGTGTTGTTACACGCACATACAACACACACGCACACAAACACACACATACACACTCGCACGCACGCACACACGCACACACACACACACAAACACACTTGTATGCAGGGCATTTCTGATATAAATTCTACACAGAGGATTTGATGGGGTTAACCTTTAGTTCCTGCATCTATGGAATTGGTAGTAGCAGCAGTGTGATATATCATCTGCTATATGATTGTACAGAGTTAATTGGTTTTTATTTGTTTCTTAGATGTTGGTTTTGGTCTTACCTCTTCCACCATAACATCCACCAAGCTATGAATGGTACATTGCGTTGGTACACCATCAACTGTTTGATTCACTGGTCTCTTTTAAATAGGATGAAATGAAATCCATTCCAAGAAGATGGCAATCCTTTCCTGACACTATTCTAACTGGATGATAATGACATGATGCTATGCAGTAGTCGTCGTTGATTATTACTTGTGGACATTTGTGTATCAGTTGGTGCATTTGGAAGTGAAATGAGTATAAAATGTTTGATATCTACATCTATCCCTATTTCTGATGTGGGGCGTGCACTGTATACAGTTGATAAACAACTGAGGGAGTAGAGACATTATGATTTAGGGCTTTGTATTCGAGGAGCAAATGTTACGTGCACGCTCATAGTTGTTTGCGGAGACATAGCATACCCCACCATCATTGGCATATCCAGGATTTCAGTGAAGGGGTGCTTCAGGTCAGACTCAATATGGAAAGGGGGGGGGGGGGCTTTAGCCCCCAGATTTTTGCACTTCAGGTATTAAAATTTCTGAAGTCGTTATAATCAATTGTAAAGCACTCGCTATTGAATAGATCATAGAGTTGCCCTTTCATGTAAGGTACCTCCCCCTCTTCTGCTAAGCAACTCCCCCCGCCTTTCGTAATGTGCCTGAAGTGTACACCTCCTCACCCCCACTGTCGTATCGCTGGACTAAACCCCCAACCATAACTAGCCCCCCACCCCCCGCTTGTCGTATCGCGGGTCTAAATCCCCAACCATAATTAGCCCCCCACCCTTAAAACTTGTCTACGCCCTTGGGGGGGGGGGGGGGGGGGGGGGGGGGGGGGGGGGGGGGTTGCTGTCCGCTTCAGGTCCGATACAAAAAGTGGGGGCCCTTTGTTTGGCACACAGCAAATACATTATCGTTAATAATTAACGGTTACAAGTATATATAGCCGAAGCTAACGTATCCCAGAGAGGGTGCTCCGGGTCCTCAGCCATAATTGTAACCGGTAATAACAATAACGTAGAGTAGGCCCTATGCCAAACAATTAAAGGGCCCCCACTTTTCGTATTGGGTCTGAAGCGGATAGCAACTCCCCCCCCCCCCCCCCCCCCCCCCCCCCCCCAATTATCGTACCTGGCCTGACCTGAATCACCCCCCTCGCTGACGCCGGCCACTGCCGTAGTGTACAGGTATTAGTGTCGTGGTCCATTTGAAATCATAAAGTAATGTCTTACTTCGCGCTTGCCTACCAGGGTTAGTATTTCAATATTCCACTAACATCGAAAGTCAGCCTGTCATCAAATACACCAGTCAGATCGAGGTTATTTATATTATTGGTGAGAGGATTATAATTGCTCATAAACATTGTTAATTCGTTTAATAGTTAGTTAATCGACCCCTTCCCCCCCAAAAAAATTACGTCAACTATGTAGTAATAAAAAGCACATATCTTGATTTTAACTTCATAATCCATATGGACATGTGTTCCCCTTGTGGCCGAGTCATATGGAGCCTGGGGCAACGAAGCGATGCAAGCTTTTTCACGGCTTGCATCGTACCTTGCCACAAGGACCAACTCCCCCAAGTCCAAGGTTGTCTGCAGCTTGTATGGCCGCCTTAATTTGACTCTTGTGCGAGCCAATGCCCGAGCCCTCCTCTTACGATGTGGCTGTTCCCTTCAGGAGGGGGATAGTTCCTCATTGTCACTTTCATAGCCAGTGTGTCTCGATATGTATGTATGTATTAATAATAGCATTCGTTATTTAGTGCATTTATTCTGATTAGTGTATTCTGCTGCATCTTGTATTCCTGTTCATGTTATGCGTATTATAATAATCCATGGTTATATAATCCATAACAATCTGAAACTCAAATTTTTATAGTGGAAAGTAAAAAAATTCCGCTATATGCTAAAACGTTTGTTATTCGTCCCTGTAATAAAAAAGAGAGGCCTCAAAATAAATACAAGTATCCCACAATCAGATTAAGGTACATGTAGGCAGACGAATACACAACCACATATGTACATAGGCTTTGGGGATAAATATAATATTAGTAATATACGCCCCAGGAAAAGAGCTGGGAGTGTGTGTGTGTGTGTGTGTGTGTGTGTGTGTGTGTGTGTGTGTGTGTGTGAGTGTGTGTGTGTGTGCATGTGCGCGCGTGCGCTTGTGTACAGACCACACCCAGACATTAAAACGACTAGTGGCTAGAGAGAATCTGAATTCTTGCCCAGACCAACTGACTAGCATGCAGCTTGAGAGATTTAAATATTAACCCCAGGGTACAGACCACACCCACATGACACAACTGACTAGCAGCTAACTCATTCTTGCCCAGAGTACAGATCAACCCGACAGGTTACATCAGCATCAGCTTAAAAGATTCTTCCTAATATATACACCCTAGGAAAAGAGCTGGGAGTATGTGTGTGTGTGTGTGTGTGTGTGTGTGTGTGTGTGTGTGTGTGTGTATGTGCATGTGTGTGCATGTGTATGTGTGAGTGTATGTGTGTGTGTTTTTAATTCACACACACATACACACACATGCACACATGCACACACACACACACACACACACACACACACACACACACATACACACGCCCAGACAGCACAACTGACCAGCGACTAGAGGTATTTAACCCATTCTTGCCCAGGGTACTGGCCAGGCAACTCAACTAGATAGATTTAACCCAATCCTGCCCAAAGTACAGACCACACCCAGACGACACAACCGACTAGCGGCTAGAGATATTTAACCCATTCTTGCCCTCAAACTAAACATGTAATCAGCATCAGCTAAAGTGATTCTTCCTAATGTGCACCCCAGGAAATAAAGCTAGGAGTATGTGGGAATGTGTGTGTGCGCGCGTGCGCGTGGTGTGTCATTGCGCATATCGGGATGAGGTATGAAGGAACGGACCGTTAACTTACGCAGTCGTAGCAAACAGGTAGATGCACGCCGAGCGCACGTTCGTCTATCCACGCCGATGCATGAAAGAAATATTCAAATGTATTGAACCAAGGGCACATTTCGAGCATTTAGATAACCACTCGCTCCTCCCACTCACACACGCACCAGCACTTATAATGTGCACTATTAGGGCGCGCCCACCATTTGATGTTTATTAATCATTTTCATTATTGACCTCTAAAGAAAAATGATTACGTAATAACGAAAGTAATTAATTTTGTTCTTGATTCTCCTGCTCGCAAAATGAAAGCGAAAAAAAAAATAATGCATTTCTTATATTTAAAAAAATAATCCTACTGCGTTAATGTTTGAAAAAAATCAAATACTTTACATGCGTTTTCAATGCATAGACATGTATGGATGTCCGAAATTGCTGGACATGGAACCGTGCCGTACCAAACCGTACGTACCGTTACGTATCGTACCGCGCTGACACGGAAAAATTGTGCCGTATGAACGTGGCATAAGATTTGTGACTAAAGACAGTCGGCTAAGTCACAATACCACTGTCAGTCTATAATTAACAACGAGAAATGTTTACGGTATTGTTCTAATTGTAACCTAGCGTCGGTCCAGCCGCAAACTTAACTACAGGCTGACCAAGGTTAACTAACCACTTCCTGCATGTGCATGAGGTACATGTATAAAAAGCCCACACACTTCAGTGACCATCTCATTTCTTGCGATAGCCGACTCTTCGATCAAGAATGCTGAAGGAACTGTCTCTTCTTGTGACCCTGCTTACCTTGTTCGCTGATGCCCGTCCCCAGTCCTACAAGGTTCGCAAATATCGATCACGATTGTTAAAGGATCCTCGCCACCCTTAGCTGAAGGATACCGTGGAGATGAGCGATAAGGTCGATATCAGTAGTGAAAACGGCGACTTGGTCGCTAGCAGGGACGACATTCTTCATGGTAAGAGCTATATGCCCTGTTCAGAAAGAAGGCACATACCATGTAAAACATTTAAAACATTTAAAACCAGAAATGATTATCAGCTATATGAGAGCTAAAGGCTTGAAGACACAGGTTAGAATGATTGATCAATCTGGTGCCCATAAATCATGACCATATTACCTATGTCTCATCTTACCCTTACCACACTGGGAACAATGCAGAGTGTAAGTATCAATTATGTTAATTCCCATTGTACCTCAACATGCATACTTATTTCTTGTTATCATGGATACAATTATGAACAATGCAGTGTGTAAGTATCAATGATGTTACATTTCCCATAGCACCTTACTAGTATCATACCTACTTATTCCTTGTCACCATGGATACTATTATCAACAATGCAGAATGTAAGTGTATCAATTCCTAAACATACCTACTTATTCCTTATCACCATGGATACTATTATGAACAATGCAGGGAGTAAGTATTAATGATTTTACATTTCCCATTGCACCTAAACATGCCTACTTAATCCTTGTCACCATGGATACTATTATGAACAATGCAGGATGTAAGAATGAATGATGTTACATTTCCCATTGCACCTTAACATGCCTACTTACTCCTTGTCGCTGTGGATACAATTATGCACAATGCAGTGTGTAAGTATCAATGTTATATTTACCATTGTACCTTAACATGCATACTTATTCCTTGTTGCTATGGATACTATTATAAAACAATGCAGCAAGTACCAATGATGTTACAACCTAAACATACCTACTGATTCCTTGTAACCATGGATACTATTATGAACAATTCAGCTTGTAAGTATCAATTTCTCATTGCACCTTAACATGCCTACTTATTCATTATCGCCATGGATACTATTATGAACAATGCAGGATGTAAGAATTATCAATGACGTTACATTTCCCATTGCACCTTAACATGGCTACTAATTCCTTGTCACCATCGATACTATTATGAACAATGCAGTATGTAAGTATCAATGTTACATTTCCGATTGCACCTTAATGTGCATACTTATTCCTTGTTACCATGGACACTATTATGAACAATGCAGGTAGTAAGTATCAATGACGTTACATTTCCCATTGCACCTTAATATGCCTACTTATTCCTTGTCCCATGGATACTATTATGAACAATGCAGATTGTAAGTATCAATGTTACATTTCCCATTGCACCTTAACATGTATACTTATTCCTTGTCAACAATGCTAACATGAACAATGCAGCGTGTAAGTATCAATGATGCAACATTTCCCATTGCACCTTAACACACCTACTTATTCCTTGTCACCATGGATACTATTATGAACAATGCAGAATGTAAGTACATGTATGAATGATGTAACATTTCCCATTGCACCTAAACATCATTTATTCCTTGTCACCATGGATTCTATTATGAACAATGCAGTCTGTAAGTATCAATGATAGTACATTTCCCATTGCATTTTAACACGCCTACTTATTGCTTGTCACCATGGATACTATAATGAACAATGGGTGCAGCCTGTAAGTATCAATGATGTCGCATTTCCCATTGCACCTTAACATGCCTACTTATTCCTTGTCACCATGGATACTATAATGAACAATGCAGCCCGTAAGTATCAATGATGTCGCATTTCCCATTGCACCTTAACATGCCTACTTATTCCTGTCACCATGGATACTATTATGAACAATGTAGTGTATAAGTATCAGTGATGTTACATTTCCTATTGCACCTTAACATGCTTACTTATTCCTTGTCACCATGGATTCTATTATGCACAATGCAGTATGTAAGTATCAATGATGTAACAGTTACCATTGCACCATACATCATTATCCTTGTCACCATGGATACTATTATGAACAATACAGGATGTAAGTATCAATGATGTTGCATTTCCCAATGCACCTTAACATGCCTACTTATTCCTTGTCTCCATGGATACTATTATGAACAATGCAGAACGTAAGTATGAATGATGTAACATTTCCCATTGCACCTAAACATCATTTATTCCTTGTCACCATGGATAATATTATGAACAATATAGTGTGTAAGTATCAATGATGTAGCATTTCCCATTGCACCTTACTAGTAACATACCTACTGATTCTCTGTCACCATGGATACTATTATGAACAATGCAGGGAGTAAGTATCAATCTTAGTGATGTTATTATATTTCCCATTGCACCTTAACATGCCTACCTATTGAACAATACAGGATGTAAGTATCAATGATGTTGCATTTCCCAATGCACCTTAACATGCCTACTTATTCCTTGCCACCATGGATACAATTATAAACAATGCAGTGTGTAAGTATCAACATTTCACATTGCATCTTACCATGCCTACTTATTCCTTGTCACCTTGGATACTATTATAAAAAATGCAGGGAGTAAGTATATGAATAGCTTTGCTGCTTCCATTACATCATAATTTTCACAATGCGTACACAAATGGTGCATATAGAAGGTAAGTTTCATTTTTGCACTGTTAATAACGCTTCATGTTTCAACTACATGCTTATGTCTACCAAAGTGATTATAGGTTTGTGGAAGTGTTAACATGATTGCACACATCCCCATTAACATTTATATCCTTGCATGTATGAAATTAGACATGAAGACCAGAGCCTTGTGGACACCATGGCTAGATGTAACTGCTGCTGCTTTTAGATGTGTAGTTTCATCAGTTAGGATTTTATTCATTGCATTTGTTTAATGAATGTGACATTAGTTTGAACGTATGCTAATTACATGTCTAGGGGTTAGGGCAGGTTTTGGATAGGTCTGCGGGTGAGGGTATGCTTTAAATAGGTCTGGGAGATGCACAGCAGAAGGCATTCTTCTTCAAAGCAAGTTGTGCCTGTTTGTTAATGCAGGCACCAGCCAATGTCTCAGTTGAGTAGCCTTCCCTGCTGCTAGATGGATTACTATAGCTTTTAAAAACTGTACTCAAAGATTGAAACAGAAGTTTTAAGGGCATTTAGGAGATGCTGCGCTCTTGGGCTATCAGAGCCCTCAGTTCTTTGGGAATGATCAAAGGACTGATACAATGCCTATGTTAGGAAATTATGGAGAGCTATTTGAATCGGAAATGCTGGGTCTGCGAAGCCTACAAAATTTTCCGCATTTTCACGTATTTCCCACAGTATCCGGAATGGGTCATCCATTACGACACGAGGCAGAAGTACAGCAAAAAATATTTCCGTACATTGTAATACATTTATCTGGAGGCACTTTAAGGGCACGAGGAGAAATACTCGTGTCCTGATGGTATGACCCTTTCCGTGTACTATCCATATATCCGCTAATATCCGGTAAGGTAGTCCATCAGGGCATGAGAAAAAATTATATTTTCTGTACATTGTAGTATCCGTAAAATTTTGATGAGTATCCGGAAAGTGTCATTCATCAGGATACGAGGGCGGAATGTTCCAAGAGTCGAGCACATGTACGCCCATGCGGTAATCCGTAGCTACGATGCATTGGGTCTGGGCACGAGAAGCGAGTAGAGTGGCCTCCACTGTCCAGAACTAACATTACTATGTACTGGAGGAACAGTAAGTTAATTAAAATAATGGTTTGAATTAATGCATATGCTGACACTAATTCTATTAGCTACTCTCATGCATCATGCACACGTACCACTACATTCACAGCAAGTTGCCAGGAACTGATGCCATGGAGATACAAACTGTTCGTGAAGTGATTAGCTCCGGGGGATCATCTGCTCTGTTAAGGAGAGAGCTACACTACCTCAGTGACATGGACAGGCAGGCACTACTCCATGAGGCAGGAGTCACCAGAATTGGAGCATAAGAGGCACTAGCGATAAAGGTCACCAAACACACACACACACACACACACACACACACACACATACACACACACACACAAATACGCACACACGCACATGCACGCACACATGCACGCACGTACACATGCACGGACGCACGCACGAACGCACACACACACACACACACACACACACACACACACACACACACACACACACACACACACACACACACACACACACACACACACACACACACACACACACACACACACACACACACACACACACACACACACACACACACAAACCTCATGCAATGCCAATGCAAGAGCTGATGGATTGCAGACGCAGTGTCCCCCAGCTGCGCGCGTAATGTTTGGTTTGGCTACGAGACTATGGCATTGAGATAATTAAAAATGGTTTGGTTGTTTGCTCTAAGACCGAAAAATTTTCAGATGATGATGATGATGTGAAATCTGTGTAAAATGATCAAAACCTTGCTGCTCATGAACATACAATGCAAATAATATTTATTCTATTTTAGTGTGCTTTACTCCAAGTTGCGCCTTCGCATTTATCAATACTTCACCGATTGGTTCAAAACAATGCGCCGGCTCTCTTGAGCTTGATGAATAGAATACTTGACAGCAGTCATTCGGGATCTAGGCAAGATCTAAATGTAGTTTTGATCTTGCAAACCATAGAGCAGTGCCGCAGACAACTTTTTTGCGTTGGGGGTGCTTAAAATGATGGGGCGTAATCTATATTAATAACGTCCACAATTCATACAGTGAGTATTACACAAATCGGCCAAAGATGTGCCGCCTGCTTGAATTATGACTAATAAACTCATTGCGTTTCAGTCTTGTGGACATGTAGAACCCTGCACCAATTTAGCCTATTTTGGTTGATTGTATTTTTCAGTGTTCTTTCAACAGCACTCAAAGAATTCAAGTAGGCAATGCAATTTAGGTACCAACACAACGCACACTCATCGCTGTGAGGGTCAGCCGATTACCGCAGCAATGTCAGATGCATCTGATTGTGGATGAGTTGGGGTAGCGCCTCCAGAAGTCTTGAAATAGTTCAAAATAGACATTAACTTTCTTCTGAGGTATACGCGGGGAATCGAGCAATGAACAAACGAACAGTTATTTATTAAGTTCATAACTGATGATGTATGCTGCGAAGTGTGATACCACATGCGTAACTATTAATCAGTCAATTATAGCTGAAATATAGGTGTGGGTGCATTGACAGGCTAAACGAATTTCCATCCACTAAGTTTAACCAATATATTTCTGGAATTCTAGCTGTCGTTGTGATTAACGCGCCCACCAATTAAGGTCGCCACAGGTTGGCGATGCATTCTTTCACTTGGATGAAACATGCACACATCATCACATCTATTAATTGGCTTTATACACATACAAAGGGGACATCCCTTTCCCTCTCCCCTACTCCCACTCTTACACTCCCCTCTCGGACTCTCCCTCCCTCCCTCATCCCATCCCATCCATCTCCACCTCTCTCCCCCTCTCCACCCCTCTCACTGGTCTGGGGCCGAGACTACCATTTCCCATGCACCCATTCTCCTTCCTTGTCGACGGTCAGTTTATGTTTTTTATTATTATTATTATTTTACTAAAGTCGCATATGTATATAAAGCACACGATATACCACGTCCACCATTACGCCGTCCGTGCATTCCGGTCCACAACATAACGCATGCTTGCACTTTAAATGTGATGACCCTCGGAAACGGTCGGCTTGTACTTTACGCTACCATCTTTATACGCTGACGATCGCTCGTCCAGGTAGCCATGTTCGGTCACCAGTACCCGTCCACTGAGCACGGCCGGAGAGTTTCGATCGATTGTTCCGTCTTCGTTTATGATCAGGTCTCCTGACTGGATGAGCGAGCTGCGTCCATCGATGTCTCGGGCAGTCGCATGATGATGGTGATCCATGGATCTCTTACAGTTGCTCTTAACAGTACTATAAATACAGTGTTCAGAAACCGCGGCGCAGAATTGATGGTTTTAAATACTTGTACCGTGAATGTGAGTCCAGTGTACCTGCATGCTGTAATAACCTTATGACGAACCTCCATACATCTACTTGAATGCAAGAGTGCATTAGCAGCTCATGAACTCGTGAGACCAATTTGTGAACTTAATTTATTCACCAGTTCGTCGGAGCTATACGTATTCTTATATGGAACAGTGTCCAGCAAAATCACCCTTGTGATACTTTTTCAAAATTTTCAGAAAAGTAACGCTCGCATTGAAATGTATAGCTAATTATAAATTCAGTGCCTAATATCTTTATGATGGATAGTCATGCGTAAGGACCATTTGATAGAAGCTTGAATTAAAAACTACCCTGATTGGTGATTTTGCTAGATATTGTCCCATACATGTATAGTAGATGACATAAACGCCGAACGTCGATAAGTAACAATATTGGATTAAGCAGTATATGCCATGCGGCCTGTAGTATCTGTGCCAGATTCGTTCATTGATCATGAGGCGCCACAAAAGGACGGCGTAAGCAGGAAATGCATGCATTTGTTGGTACATGTACATGCAAGGCGCTTTTGAAAATGGGGGCAGAGTTTAAAGTTTCCAGGGTTATGACATGCAGTGCTTGTACTCGGAACCTGCGGCAGCAGGTTCCATTGAGACCCTTGTTTTCCTGCACTATTACCTTCCAGTTCTATATCACCAACTTTCTCATGTTGTTTTACTTGTGGTTTGTACGTCTTTGATAGTCCATTTGCTTTATTTGGGTAGGGTATAAGAAATCTGCTAAGTAGGTGGTTCCAGGTGGTTCTGATAAGTAAAGCCTATGTTTGGCACGCGGTTCTAGCTAGCTATCATTTCTTTGTCCGAGTATACATTGACGTGGGAAAGGAAGGCATGCAGAAGCAGTGGGCAGCACCCAGTGGTTATTTCCATGCTCACATGCACCTATAAACACTCGATTTTTCTCAGAATGGTCTTGGGAGGAGAATAGGTACGGGTTTTAACGTACAGCGGTTTTATGTAATGATCCATCCTAGAGATTTACCGAACGCACCAATTCACCCATCAATGTGTTTACGTCAAAAAGGAACATCGCACTGTTGCAGGATCGTGTTCCCACTGATCCCATCCACCCATGCGTTTGTCTTTACAGTTAGTTGTACGAATGATTTTACAGCAGAGAAAGGCGCATGGGGATGCATACATTATTTCACAGCTGAGTAAGAATTGCTCATGCCTAGCCTATTTGCTCTCACGAATACAGCATTTATTATCCTGTTACGCAATAATTGATCCGGGGAAAAAGTGATCCGGCCGGATCATTTTTTGCTGCAATAATTGATCCGGCCGGATCACGTTTGGTTGCAAAAAGTGATCCGCCTCTGTAAAAAGTGATCCGGGTACAAATTCTCGTCGATACCAGTTTGTACAATTCCTAGCATTGTTCTAATGGGCCGGGCTCCATTCCACCTGTTGTTGTTCACATCTGTATATATAGGGAGACAAATCCATTACGTATCGAACTTCTTACTTAAACGTCTGGCCCAAAGAATCAGCATGAAATGGATAAACGTGTTGGACAAATAACAGGATAGCTGCGCACAAGGCTCTCTTTTGCTATCCTCAGAGCCACAAATCTGTGTCTACGTGGGTCTCGCACCAAGTGGAGGATTATAGATATGGTGCAGGACTGCCATCAGAGTTATCAAGTTTTAACATTTCCTTTGCATTTACATGTCAAGCTATAAAATCAACTAAGCTGAATGACCTAGAAATGACTGCTCTGGCAATCGATGTAGTCAGACCCAGGTTCAGTCGGCTCTAATGTCGTCTTGGACTTGCTGCTTGGTGAGGCAAGGATTGTGAAAAACTCCTGGGCTTCCTTGCCCCAGGCACCGTATGACTCCACAGCAAGAGTTACACAAGACCATCCCAATTCGGTGCTCTTCTGGTCATTGGCCGTATGTTTCCGTGCCTCAGCAGCCTGAACTTCCGGACCAGTTGTCATACCCGCTTCTTAAATAATGTTTGCATTGAGGGGTGAAACGACAGTCAGGTCCAGAGCCGCAGGCTTACCATGATTCCAGACAAAAACTAGGATGTCTGCAGGCCGAGAGTGAGAATGATACTGGCTGAGACCAGAACCAGACTAATGATCGATGGAATGACTCTACCAGAATGTCCCTTAATTTGTTGTGTCTGAGGACAGCATCACCACCATGTTTGCAAGTCGCAGCATGATGGCCAAGAGGGTCAAGGTGCTCTCAGGGCAGACAGCACAATTGGATCCGACATTCATCAGGATCCAGGTGAAAACCCATGCCAACAGAGAAGGGATTACAGAAAGCCATGAAGCAGCATGAGGTGCTGATATGGAAAACAAACATGCTTTATCAGCCAATGCAGATTGTTCAAAAAGAAGCTGGAGATCAAAGTGGTCTAGCTTTATGGACAAAGATCTGACTTGGCGGAGAAGCTACCAGAGATGACTCTGTAGTTGCATCACTTGGAGGGACCAGCCCATTAAAGCGAGCAACAGCTTGAGTAAGATAAGAATTGTCCGATGCCACAAACCCAGAAGAACAGACAGAGGCAATGAATGCTGCACAAGAGTGTGTCGAAAGAGACCATGCAAAGGCCAAGACCACCTCTGGATAAATTGATTTGTGCCTGATGCCATGCTGAATCTGAAGTACCATTTGGCTATGCATGATGAGAGAGAATGCTTAACATCAGTGTCAAACTGCTAAAGGCCTTGGATGCAAGTTTTTTTGGAGTAGTTCCTGGTAAGTGAACAAGCTTGGAAAAGCTAGCATGCACGCATGCGTAACAGCAGTAAGGCAATATGGGGGGGGGGGGGGGGGGTCTTTGATAGCAACATCCTCCAGCTTTGAAAGGAGTTTCAGGGCCTCTGATTTCTTGGTAGAGACAAAGCTAGCACAATATACATAGTTACCTTACCAATCAGAGCCCCTAGAATCTCAAGATATGGCAATGTAGAAACTTTAAGAGCCTCAGGGAACATGCTCACATTGTTCTTGCAAAAGAGCTCACATTTCCCAATGTAAACCAGCTAGCCAAGCGAATGGCTGAGCTCCATATCAAGAACAGTGCATGAACCAACCTTTTACCTG
The DNA here is from genome assembly GCA_963681505.1 of Eunapius fragilis. Classification (NCBI taxonomy): domain Eukaryota; kingdom Metazoa; phylum Porifera; class Demospongiae; order Spongillida; family Spongillidae; genus Eunapius; species Eunapius fragilis. Next base: position 6,214,627 of record OY811976.1, on the reverse strand, counting down.
CTATGTCCCCATCATCCATGGTACAACAGATTTAGGCACTCATCGTCTGCATCTATGGCACTAATGACCTTGTGAAGAACAAGTGCAAAGAGTAGAGGGCCCACTGGGTCACCTCGTTGATCTCCATATTCAGAGCTTAGGTGGCCCATGGGGTGCCATAGAATGGGATGAACTCCATAGCACCAAAGAGCCCATGGAAGGAGATCAGAGAATAGGGGAGGCACATTAATCTAGGAATACCTGTCTGGATACAAGGTTAAAGGCATTCTTTAAGCACTGCCAAGTCCTCGTCCCTCCAATGTCGATCAACACAATTTCTGATACCATGTATGACTTTCTTCGATCCTAGTGGACAGGTAACTCCAAATTGAAGGGTATCAAAGAAATCAATCGTTTTGCCTTTACCAACCAACAAAGGCACTTCCCTGTGATGAGCCTTATGATTTCACTCATGGCGATGGGTCTGACATCAGGGGCACAATCTGGCTTGATTTTATCAAGTGCAGTTAATGCTCCTCCTCCTAGAAATTGGTAATGTCATTAGGGACTTTGCCTAAAGCTAGAAGATTTACAATGCTTTTAGAGAGGAGCAAATTGATCTAGAGAATGCAAGGGGGATGGAAGCAGCATATCAAGAAGGTGCTGAACCCGAAGACCCGAGGGCCCAGCAATGGTGTCCTTGGGAAATGATTTGAGAACACTGAAAATGTCAAAATTGCGACCAAGAGATAACGGTTCGAGTATCACCTTTGGGCCAATGGTAACGGGCAACTTGGGTGCTTAGATTGCAAAAACTTCCTTTTTTTATCGTCGTTGGGGCTATGCCATGTTTTATTTATTTATTAGTATTATTATACTATTGCACATGTATTTCATCTTTTTCTTGTACAAATACTGCCCCATACATAGTAATTTATTACATTTAGTAAACAGTTTGGTACCCAGAGTGAGATTAGCTATACTCGGAGTAGCGCTGTTAATCCTGCAACTTCCAAAAAGCCGGCTATATAAATAGGCTATATATATTCCGGTGCAGCGCTACTACCAGAACCTCCTGAGCCACAAGGAACTCGGCCTTCGAATAACTTGTTCTCCATCGATCACCAGTTAATGTCATCCTGCCTAAGCGTGGATCGGCCAGAGTATCGCAATCGTTGCGGTTAGGCATATGCATTACCGGTAGAGAGTTTGGACGTTCTTGCACGATGTCGTTAGCTACTATTCAATACCGATAACTTTTTCGAAAACCTTTCTAGCCCTTCTCACTGGAACTGCTGCAACCGCCTAATCCTTTCATGTCGTAGTGAGCAGTTTAAACTGTTCTTAAAACAGAAGTCCATGGTTTTTTATTCATTTATTTTTGCGCATGCGCTTTCACGTAATAGCGCGTTTGTTAGAAGTAATATATTTTACAAGCGTTGCCGTGTTCATGGTCGCAATTCAACTTATTGACATCAGGTATGTGTACTAAGTATATAGTAAGCGCATTGCCAATAAGAATGAAGCTCGGACGTCTGATTTCAAGAACCGCACAGCTTTTAATGATGTACAGTGAGATTTTTGCATAGTAAATACGTCGCTTGTTGAAAAGTGCTTTATAGCTGTGAATCGGTATTTTACATGTGGCAGGTTCAAAGTATCGTCTGCCAATGGTTAAATGGGCGTTAGCTCTTGCTTTCGGCGTGACGTAATCGCTTCTTTGTCGAAGAGGTATGCAAAGACTAACCGGCTTTCAAGGGCCTAAGCTTGCGATAGTGATTTAACTAGACTACGTAGTTTTCAATACAGGTTCAAAAAAGTTGTTGTACGGTGCTAAAATAGCGATTAGCTCTTTGGTCAAGGTCGTTGACTCGTTGCTAAGGGTATGATATAATCATTTCTATTTTTTCGGGAGTATAGCACAGATTAGTTTTTATAGTCATGTCCGAACATTTTAATTTGTCGGACAATGCAATAAAAATGCTCAGAAATGTTAACAAAGCTAATTAATAACCGATTAATCCTTAAATATGGTTTGTTATGTAGTATCTTAAACGTGGTCACAATAATGTTTTGTGGCAGGAAGGGGTAATCAAAAGATACCCGTGTTCACGAAGGATTTCAAATTGGTATAATCTTTCTGTGGTTTGTGGTCGCGTCCCCCAAAATTACTTGGTAGCGGTAAACAACTATTTGACGCCAATTTGCGGCTACAGGACTTAATCGGTTAACGCTATTGTACTAACGCTCTACTTTGAACTACAAGAGCTTTGTTTTGTTAGTTAACCAGTGTCAGCAGTTTTACTTATTTCGACCCCTGATCTCAGATAAGTGGTACATTTATCATTTCCATATCCAGGAATGTTTCTCATATAGAATGATTCTGAAGTGAAGTATTGAATAGCAACAATACAAAATTGTGACCAACCCATTTTGGCAAAATATCCAGTCAAATCTTGCTTTGGCTGGACATTGTTCATTCAATATGAAAATGTTTTTTCTGACCCTTGATAGATGGTGTCTATAGGGCTGGGAACGAGCTGCATTCCCATATTATGCCACCCGCAATGGTGGCATAATATGTGAATGCAGCTATCATACCCAGTTACAGGGGATTACTTTTAAATTCATCACCATCAAAGAGTGGGGCAACGAAGAAACCTTGCTGCAAGAAGGGTTCTCCAAGGCCAAAACCATAGCTGGTACCCAAAGATTGCACATCTTTGTGCCTGTTGATACTAGCATACTGCAAGTGTGGGAATACAGTGCAAGCTGGAATTTTTGCACTGAAGCTGTACAACAAGTTTTGGCGTCATGTCAAGCAAATATGTGTAATAAAAGGGTATGTAATTGCTATTTACGATGGTGCCTGGTGGGTAGGCTGTGTGACAGGATCTGATCCTGAAATGCAGGAAGAGGCACTGTCATTTCTTCATCCACGTGGGCCTGGCAGGTCATGTGTCTATCCTCTCAGAACCGACATATTGACAGTACACATCAGTGATATTCTGACTTTTGTTGAGCCTACAACCTACACTGGACGAACATACACATGTACTGATAATGAAATCACAAGCTCTTGAGAATCACAAGTAGTGCGTGTGTGTGTGTAAATGTATGCAAGGGAAGGGGCAGGGGAAGGAGGTGTTTTACTGTATGTTCTTGCTCCGTATTCTCTGTATGCCTGTGTTGTGAAATGCTGTTTCTCTCAGTGGTTATGACAGTTGTGTTAGGTCAGAGATGTTTAGATAACCTATCAAAACATAAACATGTGTGGTTAGGTTGGATGCAGGATGGAATTGCACCAAATACAGTACAGTGTCTGTACCGTTATATCAACCTACCCTCTCCCTATTCATAGTGATGCTAGGCTAGGGTTTTTGTGTTCCTAGCAATCACATCAACCCACCACTAATGAGATTCACTTTCTGAAGGAATCTCATTAAAAGGAACAACACCCCTGTTGATCCTCCCAGCAGTTATTAAAGAATACTACATGTCCATATGCTGCAAAGTGAATCTCATTAACGGTGGGTAAATGCGGTATCACCATTACTTATTTATGGTATCACTGGGAACACAAAACTTTAACCTATCATACTATGAATAGAGTATATTTTAACACATCCACTTTACCCCTATATCAACCCCCGTGGTACAGAGGGGTTGATATAAAGGTACATGTACTGTAGCTGCTCCAGCAGTAATTATCACATTCGCTACAGCAGAAAAATAATTATTTCACCTGGTACATAAGAAACTGTTGGTGTACTTAGCAAACTCACCAGTGGTTGACTGCTCCCCTGTCTACATGGATTCACAGTTTATCATGGCTTTGCTGTTATGCAACGTTTCATAATCCACCACTTTTCTACAATTTCATTTCCTCCTCCGCGCTCCACCTACCTGTACAGCTTCAACCTTGCTTTGTTTCCTTGGTGGAGCAATGCAACCTGTTAGTTTGTCAATGAGCACATCATTTTCTAGGAGGAAGGTACAGTGTATGAAGACTAGTGATGTCTTCATTATGTTCATGCCCTCCCTCATGCATTTGCAACATGTCGATGGATATGGTGATCTGCTATGGCAAATGTGTATAATATGATACAGATTAAATTGTTGCTGCAGCATGTCCAAAATGGGACATCTTTATATTTAGGACAGCTTTGCCAACCATTCCTATACAGAACACAGATGAATTGCTTTTAGGTCTCTGCCTTTTTATTAGCAGATAGACGTTGCAGACAAATGTCTGTGGAGTCGGGTCAGGTGAGGCAGGCTGCCATTGGGATTAAGCTATTAAAATGATTGCAAGTCAGTAACATGTAACGTAAAATAGCAGCCTACAATGAATTACACATGATACAGCTAGCAACTAGCACAAGAGTAACACAGAACAAAGCAATGCCCTATACACACAAGTTAATTAGCAGAAGGGATTACTTTGGAATGTATGTGCAAGCACAAATCTCGTGATGCATCTAATATGAAACTATCGTCTAGTTTTGCTCCCACTGAATGAAGCTGCTGCAGCAATAGTAACGCATCTTTGAGCAGCTGAACCTTATCTACTGCATCCTAACACTCATCAGAATCATCACCCTCATCATTGACATCTACGAAGCCCATCTCCTCCAAATGCAACCATTCTGAAAGCATTGTTGCAGCTTTATCATGCACCTTTTGCGCCGCATTTTCAAGAACAGCAAGGTCCATGGCATCCAACATCTTCACTACTGAAGAGCTATGAAGTGTTAAACTGGAAAGCTTGTTACACATTGCCTCAATTGTCATGGGCGCTAGCTTACTGTTGTAGGAACAACAGTCACTTGCTACCCGAGTAGTCTCCGTAACTGAGAGACACTTCAAGTGCACCCAGCATGCAGCAGTTGTTGAAAGGGAGATGCTGTCCCATGCTTCCTTCAACAAAATGGTAGCATCTCTCACATGAGGTTGACACCCATACTGAAGCCCTGCATACCAGCAGGAAGGTGCTTTGCCAAGACTTGTAATTCATTATATCTATCAGCAATTTCAACCAACCTCCCCAAAAGCCTGCTCACAACCAACCTTTAGGGCAACAATAACACCCTGGTCAAGAGATTGATAAATAGATGTTACATTGGGTGGGAATTTGAAATCCCAGGGGATCATTACAACTGTTGTCATGGCCTGAAAACCCGTCAACTATAAGTGCCACAGGACCTTGAGTGCTGTTGCTACAGCGGGCAAATAAACCTCATCCCACCACTTGTTATAGTTGACAGTATCATTCCATGCATTTGGCTGATGGTAATATGGAAGACTAGGAGGGTTCAGTTTAAAGCAAAACGGATTCTTTGCAGAACCAATCACCACAGGGGTCAATTTACAAGTACCTATGGCGTTCACACATAGAACAATAGTTACATGCTCTTGGGCTTTCATTGATTTGCGACCACGACCAACTTGACGGCTGTCACCTTCATCTGCAGCTAGGTAACTACGATTAGGGATGGCTCTGTAAAACAGCCCAGCTTCATCCATGTTGAACACATTAGAAGCAGGATAGCTGGTGAACTCATTCCTAAGTACATGCATCTCTTGTTCAGCTGCATCTAGGTCTACGTCTGCCGCTTCCCCATGGAGTCGAGTGCTCTTTGAAACATTACAACGCCACCTCCAATTGTAAAACCAGCCATCAGACTCACTAAACTCAGCAATACCTTGACGCTTCGCTTCAAATGATGCTTGGGCCTTAATCATAGCTCCTGAATCAGGCAACGGTTTTCTATCTCCACTAAAGGTCCTAATGGAATGAAACCATTCGTATACTGCCCTGTCTATGGCGGGATACTTAGCCCTGCTAGATGTAACCTTGGTGTACAATGGTATGCTGCCAATTAATGCGCGCTTTTTTTCCGAATGCTATATACTTGGATTTTGCTGATGCCAAATTCATCCGCAACATCCAAAGGTGGTTTACCTGCTTTAAGTTCACTCAAGACCTTCTGCTTCTCTTTCTCACTCAGAAACCGCCTCGTTTTTGAACACTGTGCCATTCGCGATCGCTTGAAACAGGCCAGAAATGAATGGACGAATACGATATCACAAGTGGTTCGAGACCACGTTTAAAGCAAAGATACCTGCATGCATGTTAAAGCCTACAGAGAAGGTGAAGGTCTGGTATGTTGATTCAAAAACATTGGAGGATTTGCCTGGAATGGGTAAATTAGAGAGCTAGTGTATTAATTACCTTTATGCTTATTCTTACAGTTCATGGGCGTCGGAAGGTATAATACATTGGTCCGGCAAATGAATAATAATGAGTGTGGGCGGAGCAAAGTGGGTGGGTGTGAAGCTAATTACTTACAGCGAGGGGGTCTGGGGGAGCGCTGTAAGCTCCCCCAGAAGCTTTTCAACTATATCATGCTATTTGAAGTCATGAAAAAAGCCGTCTTTTCCTGGCGCGCGCATCAAACCGGTTAATCAATAAATTCTTATGCTTCAGCTTGCCAAATACATGTAAATGTAAAGCTTTCGCCGTAGGCCGGCCACCAGTACATGGGCTGGCTTTGAGGGGACAAAAGGATGATACTAATAGCAATTTCTCACAGCTTCTTCTTTTGAGAGGAATTGATTGCCCAGGTCTTCTAACTTGGCTGAATAAGAAGTCTAACAAGTACACCTCTGGAGAAATCCAAAATGAGTTTTTGGAGATAATGGCTTTGCACATCTAGCGTCAGATCTGTTCAGATTTTGCAAAAAATGGTTTTTTACCATCATGGCTGACGAGTGCACAGATGTTTCAAACAAGGAGCAATTTGTCATTTGCATACGCTGGGTGGATGACTCACTAACAGCACATGAAGATGTAATAGGCCTTTATAATGTGGGAACAATTGTTCTATTTGCTTCCTTTTCTTTCCTGTGTTCAGTGCTTGGCATCTCACCCACATCACCAGTCTTCACAGGTAACCCAACGCTTTCAACAGCTTCCTTATGACATTCACTGTTGGAGTGCTTTTTAAAAGCTTTGCATGCATCTTTCCAGTTCGTATATCCTTTGGAAATGAATGTAGCTTCACGTTTCGTACTAGATTTAAATTTCTTCTCAGTTTCTGTCTTCATGCATATGAAACAAAACGCAGCATCAGTGCCAGCATCGTAGCGCAGCCAGCTGTACTTCTCGCACCACTCTGGTCTAAACGAGCGTGCTTCACCCTTCGATCCAAAGGACCGTTTCGGAAAAGGAAACGACTTATTCGGATGAAATTTTTCAGGCGGCACTACGGCAGACGCGGCAGAAGACAATATCGAGCAAGCGGTATCCATTTTCTTGTACATGCAGCAGTAATAAACGATGTGTAAAGCTTTATCTGATGCCACCCATTGTCGACATTTCATACGTGATAAAAACTATGTACCTGTAACGTATAGCATTATGGCACATGAATAACCAATTTAATTATAATTTTAATTTTTTTAAAAATATTGGTCCGGCGGCCGCCGGACCTGCCGGACCGGTTCCGACGCCGATGCTGAGTTACGTAGAATTATGCTAAGGCAACGTACATGGACTGTTATATCGAGTACCGGTACAAGTGCTTTTTTTTAAAGTCAGCCCTGTGTCGATATTTAATCGGGGCCATGGCTCCCCACTGTGTTAGTTACCCTATTTCATGCGCACTTTCAGCCTTATGCTCTGTTTCATCACCGAGAATGTGGTTCAAGCCTGAAAAGGGAGTTCTATTGATCATGGCAGCTAGCATTCCACAGTTTACATATTTGTATGATTACGAGTTCCATGATTTCAACTGAAACCATGCTTGGTCAGGTCATGATTTTAACCACATGCAGTACGAGTAGCACAGGAAGGTGGAGCTAGAGAGAAGGTAAGTGGCATGGTTCACATGCGGTGTATGTGCTAGCCTATTTTCATCCATCCACCTGCCATGGCATGCACAAGTGGTACACGATGGATTCAAGTGACAATGATGAGCCAGTGGTGCATTTACATGTAGAGCTATGCACAAGTGTGAACGGTTCCTACACATACAAACCAAGCAGCATTACATGTAGCTTAATCCCAATGGCAGGCAGCCTCACCCGACCCGACTCCACAGACATTTGTCTGCAACGTCCATCTGCTAATAAAAAAGCAGAGACCCAAAAGCAATTGATCTGTGTTCTGTGTTGGTATGGTTGGCAAATTTGTGATGTCCCATTTTAGACATGTAATGCTGCAGCAACAGTCTATATCATACCGTACACATTTGCCATAGCAGATCACCATATCCATCGACATGTTGCAAATGCGGGTGTGCATGATCATAATGAAGACCATCACTTGTCTTTATACACTGTACCTTTCTCCTAGAAAATGGTGTGCTCATTGACAAACTAACAGGTTGCATCCCTCCACCAAGGTAAAAAAGCAAGGTTGAAGCTGTACAGGTAGGTGGAGCGCGGAGGAGGAAATGAAATTGTAGAAAAAAGGCAGATTATGAAACATTGCGTAACAGCAAAGCCACGATAAACAGTGAATTCCATTTAGAGAGGGGAGCAGTCAACCACTGGTGAGTTTGCTAAGTACACCAACAATTTCTTCTGTACCAGGTGAAATAATCATTTTTCCGCTGTAGCGAATGTGATAATTACCGCTGGAGCGAGCAGCTGCTGTAGCTGGAATCAGTATCTTCCCATTTTCAACACCCTAAACCCAGTGCCAGCCCAACTGCTAATTTGGCTTATAGCTTCTCCATATTGCAGACTATTTGTACCAGGTGAAATAATCATTTTTCCGCTGTAGCGAATGTGATAATTACCGCTGGAGCGAGCAGCTGCTGTAGCTGGAATCAGTATCTTCCCATTTTCAACATCCTAAACCCAGTGCCAGCCCAACTGCCAATTTGGCTTATAGCTTCTCCATATTGCAGACTATTTGGGGTGCAAAATGGTATGGCAGATCAAAATAAGTTTAGGTGAAATTTGAGTCAGACATGCAGAAACTTGAGTATGCTTGGTAGGAATGACACAGTGGCCAAGGATGCATGTATACAGTTGGGATAGCCCCATGATGGCAAGCCTTCTTTCCAATGTCCCAGTTAGTGTAATTGGCAAATATTCACAACACCTCAACCATCATCTTAACAAGATTTTTGCACCTACACATACATGTGTAAATACTTTCTGCATCTACACATATATATGTGAATAATTTCTGCACCTGCACATACATGTGTGAATACTGTCTGCACCTGCACATACATGTGTGAATACTGTCTGCACCTGCACATACATGTGTGAATATTTTCTGCACCTATACATACATGTATGAATACTTTCTGTCACCATGTTTATTTACGCATCCCTGAAGTCGTTCTGTATAGGCTACAATGTTAGCATATATCCTGCTATAGAACAGAAACATGGTACACATACACTTTTATCCCTCCACATTATAGCTGCAGGCATATTCTACACTCAACTTCATTAAAGTCTACCAGTGCCAAAAGGACTAGTGTCCACAATAATATAAGTACGAAGTACCACTTGTCTCCTTCAGTTTTCGGCTTTCATTTTGGTCTCAATAAGTGCTTTTGGGAAGAAATGCCCACCTAAGTGAAGACATTCTTAAGATGGCCACTTTCTAACGCTAAATATTTGAGAAAAAACTAAGCCATGCGATTTAGGCCTTAAATCGAACAATTGTGCTGCTACCATTGCATGGCATATAAATAGCGATTAAACGTGTTGCTAGGGCATTACAGCTTTCAATAGTTTTGGGAGGTCCAATTCCAAATTTTCGATAGCTGCGAACTACAGCACCATAACCGATTGTAAATGAGGCTACGATCTATTAACTGAAATTTTATAAGGATCTTGCATGATGACTCAGTGGCATGAATGATGCATTATGGGCGACTACTTATACTTTGCACATTTATATCACACGCAAAAATCATAAAACTTAGCAAGAACAATTATGCAGTATTAATAGAAAACTAGATGTCTGTTGCAAGCAGCTTTGCATGCATTTGCGTACATTATAATTATCTTGGTTAAGTAGAATCTTTATCACCCTTAGTACACACACATGTTCATGTACACAATGAATTGCAATAATAATTTTTTCTTTAATTCAGTCACAATATTCCTTTAAAAGCTCAGCATTCCAAATCAGCCTTAGTTGGCAGCGATTATAAGATGGTCTGGATTTCCCACCCTCGGTACTGCAAGATATTATTGGCTGTGTGTAAAACAGGCCTGCCAAAGCCATCCTTGTGATTTGTCGTAGCAAATATTGGTCTTAATTACTGGGAATTGCCGGGCTAAAATTTTTATAACAAGCATGCTTTCAACTGAGTCATTAGTTTAGAAAGTTGTGGTGTTGAATATGCTCGTGGTGTTCAGTCAGAAGCTGACGCTCTTAGAAATTAGCCCTATGGTTGATTTTTGTTTTGACAGCTTTTCTTTCACACCCGTATATATGTGCACGTAGCAATGGGATGATGGATATTTAAATATTACATAATACTTAAATGCGTGCAATTTAACAATATCAATAGCAGGAACTTAAACAGAAAGAAATTGGTGTGAAATTAAACCTGTTGCTGTCTGCGCCTTGTAGAAAGGAGTCCAAAAATTCCACTGACAGATATACTATCTGCATAAATGAAATAATAAAAATTTCAAAACAACCCTTTAACTTGGTCTGTCTTGAAATGGCAGAGGCCAACCCTACTCCCAAACAACTTTTAATTTTTTTTAATAAGCATTGATAGTTTTATAAATTAATCTCAGATTCTGGAGGCCCAGAGACGACAAATAGTGTCACACAGGAGGCTGCAGCTAGCTGTGGTGAGGAAGACTCTGGAAGAGGCAGAGGGGGAAAAGGCGCACATGGACCCACCATTGAATGCCAATGAAAAGGATGTTGTAGCTGAGCACACGGCAAGAGAACAGGAGGTGCAATTATATTGCCTTAAAGAGGAATTGGCTAGTGTCAAAAGGCAATTTGCCAACCCATCACATGAAATGGTTTGTGCGATCATTCATTGAGCTCACATAATACTAATAACCCTAAACCACTTTCTTTGCCCTCAGCTTCAAACAGGTGGAAGTGTGAATGGCAGCGCCACCACCCACTCTGCGGTGTTCTGCATGACACCTCAGCTCTGCACCTCTGTTGGGCGCAGGGGCGTATATGTGCAGGAGCCACTACAAGTCACATGTGCAGGAGTATTATCGGGTGGGGTAAGCCATATGTTACAAGGGTGGATAATACAGGGTGTTTGCAAAAGAATGCAACGCTTTAAAACCCTTATAACTCAGGATTGAAATTAATGAACTCCTTGATTTCTTTAACATATGTTGTAGTAGTTCGGCAAATACAAATAATCCAATTAGATTATAAGTGGTTAAGTAGCTGTATCAAATCCCTCATAAATCAAAATATTCAAAGCCCTCTATTAACAAAGTTATTTAAGATTGTGGTTTACGATAATTGATTTTAATAACTAATAATAAGTAACACACGATCTGGATATGTGGTGGAAACTGATTTTCAAGTTCCTAAGTTTAATAGTGAGTTATTCACATTTAAGACCATCATTTGCTTTAAAGTTATTTTTAGGTTGAAGATGTTATGTGGTAAATTTTAATAACCATCATAAATTATTAAATGAAGTACAAACACTACTTGATTTGGTAATGGATTATTTAATGGTGCGTTATTAAAACTCGAAGTTAATAAAAACGTAGTGGTCATATAGCTTTTTCAAATTTGATTTGTTTTTTTGAATATTAACTAGTAAAACGTCAATCAAATTTCATACTTTTTCAAAATCTAATCAATTCTATTCTGCAGTTTATAAATCACATTATTAATTAAAAGTTGTCGTGCATTGTTTTGTCAGTTCATTGATTTTATCTTTGGAACGGGTAAAGATAAACGAATTGTAACAATGCGGTTCGTATTTGACTAAACGTGGTTATTGTATGTTCATAAATTCATTTAGATTGACAATCCTATTATTGACAGTCATTTTAAAGCGTTGCGTTCTTTTGCGAAGACCCTATATATTCCCACCTAAATTTATTTCTAACCTGTACTGCCCTGCGTAAGTAAATGCATTCATGTGTGGGAGTATGTAGTGTAAGGAGGCATAGGGTAGGAGGAACAAATAGAAGAATATTCCATGGTGAGAGGAGGAATACGTGTAATGGGAGGGATGTGCACATATCCATGCAAACAACAGCAGGATAATCTTGAAAGGGGCAGGGTGCCTCTACCACCCCTTTATGTTTAGAGGGACAATAATGTGAATCTTTATGTGCTAAATTGATTGGGGCCGATGAAGTTTGTTATTATAGTCCATGGCACCATTGAGGAAGTAAAGATCATGCATTCTTTTTTTTAAATAAAAGGGTCTAAGTAATAGGTTAGATATATAATTTTATTATTGACAAGTAGCGCGTGTGGTCACTAATGTAATTCACATGAAAATGTTAGAATAAAGTAAAAGGAACAGCCCTTATCTAGCACTTAGCAAACTATGGTTCTGAACAGTTATTTTAGCGAGAACTGTTTGTTTACACAGTCTAAAGGTGGCGTCAGTAATGAGGCTAAAAAGTAAAGAATGTATTCTTGAAAATGAAACAGTGTAAAAGCAGAAGACGAGATATTGTATTTAGAGGTATCAAAATAATGGTCGAATTGAATAAATATTTTAAAAGTATCCCCTGTTAAAATATTTTACTAATTGTTAAACTGCACAAGGTTCATTTTTATAGCCAACAAAGCCGGTAGATTTCTATACATTGTGGTATTGTGGGCATGAATTTAATATGATTAATTAAGAAGCCATTAACATTTACTTCCTCGATGGTGTCACGGACTTTAATCACAGCAATCCAAAGTGGCTCTGAAGTCTTGAAAAGATACAACTAACATCTTTATTTACTACTGCTAATTTGCATACAACATCTGGTGTGCTTAATTCCCCTACCCAATCCCATTCTCTTCATTTGGAAATTTAGCTCTGACGTTAATACTGATGACGTAGTTAATTGATTATTTGCCAGCAATATGGCTACCCATTTCGTAGTGGTCGTTATTCTAGAAGAGATCTCGCGGTAAGCTACTTAAAGATATTAGCTATAATATTAATCGATTTTATGACGTTTGTTTTGATACTATTTTGAAACAGAACGATTGCAACAACACTCTGCATAGGTGGAGTCAAGCGGACAGGGATTCGAAGCCGTACATCGAGTATACTATGAAGCAGATGATGAAAATACGATAGATATATCTGGGTGTTATTTCCAACCTCCGAGTTCTTAAAAAGGCTTTGCTCTCCCATGTTTTAGTAGAACAAGTGGGTGTTTATTGTAAGGCATTGGAGACAATAGACGCCATTGCGAGTAAACCTGCAGCTGTTAGTTCCCACGAACTGATCAATGCGCATAACGGCCCGCGCACAGAAGGTGCACAAGTGCAATGTATCCTGAAAAAAAAAAAGATTCAAACTTGCCCGGCATATTTTTCCCACCTAAAACGTTTACACTCCTATGTATGTGAGAGCAGGTAACAAGTACCAAGACCAACCGAACTGAAGATATGAACGATTTCGAACCTCTCAGTAGGTGTTAACGATGTAATGTGGAGTGCCCACAGCCAGTGATGCACTAACGTGACTCGTTTCTAATCCCCTTACTATACTATATACTATCTATGGTTGCATGCATGAGCACTCTCTTGATGGCTGGCTCATACGCACGGAGCACCAACAGCCAATTAATTATATTTCATACAGGTACATGCATCTTGTGTAAGCAACGTATCTGGGTAACTTCATGGTCAAGCGGTACATCTAAGAAACATGAATTCTTAATGACTAAATAACTTGCACCTCTCCATATAATGCAATCCCCAAAGTGATTTTTAGTGTGCAGGTGCATCACAACATACCCTATCGATATGCACTATAAATTTTAAAACTTTTATCACCATTTTTTGAGATCACGATCTGTCCACTTCAACCAGCAAGGTTCTGAAATCATTAAACAATATAGCTTTGGGAGTGATCTATATGGAATATCTTCATGTCAACTGAATCACCATCACAGTAAGCTTGCAGTGCTACAGCCTTGCAAAGATATCTTGTCCAACTCAAATTTTGCAAAATCCCCAGCTTTGACTAATTATTCATGAACCAAAGTGAAATTGTGCATATAACATAGTTTCATTAGGAACTTTTGTACCTTTAGTTTGAAATTAATCTGAAGGGGTGTTGGAAAATGCTGTGTTGATCCAATACACGTGTGCTCATTTTCAACTTAATCAAGTCGCAGAAACATTTGGTAGCTATTCCATCCAGCATTTTTGGAAATGATGGGCAGTTTCTGTAATATGTAAGATAATGTGACTGATTTTAGAAAACATTTCTCCGAGAGGGTGTGACATATTGACTAGTAACTTCACAACGGAAGGTCTAATGTAGGCCAGTTTTTTTACCGTAGGACATACATGTGAATTGAATAATAAATACTTGTTATTAACCTTTATCATTAATCTTTAGGATGGAAACCTGAATTAAGGATGACTTTACGCCACTTGTATCAACTTCAATTCACATCATATTGGATATTTTGGGGGATATTAAGCTTCAGTCTATAGGCTTTCATCTGAACAGTGCTATCTAATTAATCGTTATGTCTTTTTTTTTTTGCAAAGCCACTGTTTAGGCTTTGTTGTAATGTTCGATCGTAATAATGCTGCTTACAATCAAAGTCTGAGAAAAAGTAGAAGGAAATAACGACTAATTAGCTAGTGCCGTTTAGATGAAAGCCTAGAGAAGTTTAATTCGCCAAAATTATCCAATATGATGCGAAATGAAGTTGATACGAGCGGCGAAAAGTCATCCTTAATTCAGGATTTCCATCCTAAATTAAGGATGGAAATAGATTAAAGATTAAACACATAATTTTAAAAATCCAATTATCATTTGTCACAATACCCGGCTCATCATAATACCCAGGAGCACTCCACTGACAATTTGACAGTACAAATTACTGCGAGTTCTGTACATGCACGTGACCATTTTACTACATGCACTTGACCATGGTGCTACATTCACTTGACTCCAGTGCTACATACACTCGACCATCACAATTTTCTCTGGCAGGCTGTCTGCAGCGACCTTCAGCAGCTAAAAGAAATGGCAGACGAGAGGGAAGCCATCCTTGTGAACATGCCTGTCACTTTCAATGAGAGCTACAAACAACAGCTCACTAGCAACCAGGAGCTCGAGAAGCAGAATGAAGCCATCTCCTTGGAACTGCTGGGTGCCATAGATGTGTAAGTGTAAAGTAGGCGGGGCTTGCAGGAGACAGTTCAAAAGAGCCTAGCATGCGGGGAAGGGGTTGTGATCATCCTGTGCTTTCTCATATTTAGGGCTATGAAAAATGCTCTCTGGGAAGCCTTCTCAAAGAGCCAATATGAGAGGTAAATACACCATATGTCTGTTTGTAGGGGGGGGGGGGGGGGGGGGGCTACATGTGCACGTAGGGGAGAGTAGTAGGGTGCACTTATGTGGTACGAATTATGCTCCCATCCCTGTGTCATTCCCTTAAAGAGGCAAGCTTACTGACGACCTCAAGGATCTGAGGGCGAAGATGAACAAGATGGAGGAGTCTAATAAGGACCTTGAAATGAAATTTTCAGCACTGCAGAGCGTTAGTTTGCCCTCACTCCTCCCCAGTCCATCCTTTTCTGCCACCAACCTGTCGGCTATATTTCTGCTCTCATCCTACAGGACAGCAATGGCCTTAGATCAGAGAACCAGGAACTTAAGCGTCAGTGTACCAAGCAGCAGGCTGAAATTAAAGAGCTGGAAGAGAAGAGAATAATGGAGGAGAGGGAGAGAGCTGTACAACAGAACCTGGAATACCAGAGGTTTTCTCATGACCACACCTCTCATATTGAACTCCTGATTGAACAGCTAAAGCTGTATGAGAGTGACTTTCATAAGGAACGTGACCAAAAAGAGAGGCTTGTAGTGGCCTATGACATGGTGGAGAAGAGGCTGTCTGATGTCAGCGATGAGAAGAAATCCCTAAAACAAGAGATTAACTCTTACGTCAGCCATTGTGAGGTTAGTAAGTGACTGGTTGATTTATATTCTTGAAGATCTGGCATCATACAGCTTTGTCTGAGTTGTGATATTTAAGAACTCCTAAGTGATTATTGAGTCATTCCGTATCCTGTAGGACTGGAGTTGGATGCAATGCTTTAGATTTTGGCTCATAATTTGTATGACCTAATATGAAAGGTAGTTTGGCCCAAAATATTGGGAATAGTTTATAAAATACAGCAGTCATGAATGATTAATTATTTTCTACTTTAAATGAGTCATGCGGCAAATTTAGGATGTCCAAATGCGGATGGGTCTTATACAATCGAAATTGTGCATACACTTAATTGCCATGCCTTTTAATTGAATTCATTTTTGGAATACGATGGTTGGGGAGTGGCCTTCCACCTCACCCACTACATGCCTCCCTTCTCATAAAACATGGGTATATTTGGCATCACATCAAGCCCTTAGTATAGTACCCAACTATTATGTGTTCATGGAGGAGGTGAAAGGGTTAAATCGTAAATGCGTTTATACCACGGTTTTCAATATTTGGGTCATTTACAGAACTTAAATTGAACATTCATCGTCTCTGTATTTACAAAAGAAAAGTCTTTAGTATCAGCTATTTTAAAACCTCCCGTTCATTTTTCACCATGGCTGTTTGCTGCTTTTACTTCCAATCAAAATGAAACATTTTGGTCTAACCAGTTTATATAAATAGCTTTAAAAGATGAGCGTTTTCAATTGTACTAAAAAATCTATTTTTTCTAACACTGTATCTAATTGTTGTGAGGATGGTAATACCACTGTAAACTTTGTAAACAACACTTCTAATTGGTCCTAAAACCAACCATGAATTAATGCGTCTTGCTTTTTAATAAACTAGCTGATACTCAGACTTTTTATTTTGTAAATGCATAGACGATGAATATGTTTCATTTACAAAAAAAGTATTTATAGTATCGTTCTGCAAATGATCAAATTTTGAAAGCCATGCTATAAACACATTTATGATTTAACCCTTTCACCTCCTCCATGAACACATTATAGTGGATTATACACTAAGAGAGCATAGATGTGATGCCAAATATAGCCATACAAGTTCTGTGAGGAGGGAGTTATTACTCATCACTGTAGAAAATAATTAATTATTCATTACCTGTGTAGTTTGCAAACTATTCGCGTTATTAAAAAATTTGGGCCAAACTTACATTCAACTATTTGCACCAAATCCGTATAGGATATGGAATGACCCAATTACATGTAATTCAAGTGCATAAGTAATTTGAATTTATGAATCAACTGGTATGGTCCATCATCATCACATAATGATCTGTTGTCATCACCAGATAAACTATGCTCATCACCTGATGATCCTCTATCCACCTGATGATCATGGTGTTGTCATCATCTGATGTTCCGTGGTCATTACTGTCATATGATGGCGTAACAATGTTAGCGCATGTAGCTGAGCAGTGGATTTTGACAATCAGGAGCACCCAATATTTAGAATGAACATAGCAATATGGGCCATTTGTCACCAGCACAACGCTTATACTTTTGAATGGTAATTTTAGTTCCTTTCTACCAATTTTAGGCCATATATACCACTATGTTTCTGTAGATATTTTTTATGTCTTGTGGTCCATAACTAAGGTGTGTAACCAATTTTTTATGTTATTCGATTATTCATGATTACCTATTCGGTCGGCTATGCATTTAGTACTATTCGGGTTAACTGATTTTAGAATTTCCTTTAGTCGAAATAACCGATTCTGTTTTTCTTAGTCGTGATTAGTCGATAATCGTTTCCTTTGTATACAGAAATCAGTCAGAAATCAATTTCCTTTTATGCGCCCTTCCCGCCTGTCTGACTAACGGGTTAATTAAACGGTGCAATGAAATTTTGTTGATGTAATCAACCATCTATCGGGTCCCCAGTCTAATCAACACTGAAATACACGGTGGCGATTTAAATACGTTTGATATAGTTCGCTCTCACGCCTGACCTTCCCACTGTGCATTAATCAAACTCGCTAATTCCAACTAATTATTATATTGGTCCCCAGGTGTCATCTTCAGGCCTAAATACTTAGGTACATCCTTTTCCTGACGTTCAACATGACATCCTGAATATTGTGCATGTCTTAATTGGCGCTTAGTCATATGCACGTGGCGTGGTGTTCCACCAGATTTACCATGAGGTTTCACAGACTTTTTTGTTTCAGCTACTTGTTGCTTTTCGAATCTTTGAGGGGATGCTGTTCAAACAATGGATTATTACTATAGGGTCTAGGCACGTGTTGTTTTAAATAAGCTGATAAGCCAAAGGTAATAGCGACAAAAAACTGGCAATATACACTTGAGGAACAGTGATTTCTTGTGCCAATATTAAAAATTGGAAAAAACTTCTACATAATCATTAGTGCATTAATCGCTACAATCAATCATATGTTTCTAATGACCGATTGCAAGGTGCTATAATCATGAAAATCAATTAGACTTTTTTTTCATAGTTGATATAATTGATTTTAGTTATTCAAAAAGGTTACACACCCTGTGAAAATTAGACGCTAAACCTTCCACTAGTATCAGACCACACCCTCCATCCTTAGGCACTGGCTTCAGAGAAGAACCAATGTAATACACTCCTCCTATCATGTGTTGCTCAACTGGAGAATGTGCAGGGCCAGCTCAAAATGCTGAAGGAGGAGAAACTTTTGCTGGAGAAAGAGAAGAGAGGGTTGAAGGAAGAGAGGGGAGGAATGGAGGAAGAGAGAGATATGCTTCTAAAACAAAACCTGGAGTACCAGAGGTCTTCTCAAGACCAAACCGTATATATTGGACTCCTGAATGAACAGCTAAAGCAGTATGAGAGTGACTTTCGTAACGAACATGACCAAAAAGAGAGGTTTGCAGACGCCAATTGCAAATTACGCAAAGAAAACACCAATTTAAAGGCCAGTCTTCATGAGGTTAGTGTTGCACTTCTGTAACGTACACTGTTTAGTACATTTGTTGGTGTTTTCTGAAAGACCATGCCATATTGAGGTATGTTTGTTCACCTTGATTTTAACTCTGGGTTTACATAAGATGCCGGGAATTTTGGGGGGAAAACAAAACATCCTTAATTCCCGCCTTTCATTCAGTGCCTGAGCAAAACACCTTTTCTGATGCCCACTCACAGTGCATCAATATAGACATGTAAGGTGTAAGAACCACAAGGCTACCAATCACTTGTCATACTGTACCGGTAGCCACAGATTTCAAGGTACACTATTGTTTTAGCTAGTTTGTTGGAGCTAGGACCATTTTGTTGGTATCTCATCAGTAGCGGATCTAGAGGGGTAGTGTGTATGGGTTTAAATCCCCCTCCCTTCCTAGCCCTTTGATAATATTATTCATAGCAGGAAATTAGGCAATCGGATTGATAGTTGTGAATAAATCATTTGAAACCCCCCCCCCCCCCTCTTTAACTGCCACGCCTCCTTAGTACGTCAGCGTGCCTGCTCATATGTATTCCAGGAGCTGCCATTAGTGAACACTGCACCTTTTTGTACTTCAGCTCTGATCAAGAAGCCATTGAAGAGCAAAGAGCTCTATTGGGCATAATGAATGTAATCGGAAGTTTCGTTAGAAACTTCCATATAGGATTTGACCCCGACTATGAATGTCATTAAAAAAACGCGACCTGTCTGTAACAACACTCCCGACGATCGGATCGTGTAGCTAGTTTTAGCAATCGATCTAGAAGTCAAAAATGAGTAGTTTCGTTTTTGTTTCATGTCGCTGAACCGCGTGGTTGTTGAGAACAAGAGTGTACTGCCCGTCCTCGTACCCAGTCTCGGAACAAGGGGCGGGTCGTCTTCTTATTCTCCTTCTCCTCCTTCTTGGCAACGCATAACTCAGGACAGGAACATTTCTAAGCGATGAAATTTTCACCAATAGCTTCAGAATCGGCTGGAGGACTCGCTTTTATATAATATATGAAAAAAAAATCAAGAAAACAAGTAAATAAAAACATTCTCTACGAGAAAGTTGGTGGGATATAGGATTTGATTATGACATTGGTGGTGTAAAAAGCAAGGAAACAAGGTCTTATCAGAAGGGAAAATGTCATAGTCCTATATTTAGCACACAAACAACACATGCCCTAGAAATGTGCTAAATATAGGACTATGACATTTTCCCTTCTGATAAGACCTTGTTTCCTTGCTTTTTACACCACCAATGTCATAATCAAATCCTATATCCCACCAACTTTCTCGTAGAGAATGTTTTTATTTACTTGTTGTACTCAGGCATGATAAGACTGGCTACACCTATTTGGAAATTGGCAATATCAGTAATTTCAGCCATTACAAGATGCCGCATTTCCTTAAGGATGCTTGTTGTACCTATTTTCTTCGTACCAAACGTTTGTACAATACCACAAATTAATTTAATTGATAGTTGTCACAGCAACGACCACTGTTCATTGCATTTCATTCTGAAATGTAAGGGCGATAAATAAATATCACTCGTATGGACTAAAAACGTATATTATCTACTTGCTACTGGTCTAACTAATGCCAGTAGGCAAAATCAATCTTAACATCGTATGCGTAAGTTGCGTTTGAAAACGATGAATTTTTTCCTTAATCTTTCGCAGTTTTGATCTTTGTCTGCAAGTGTTCTAAGCATTTCAAAAATTTGCCTACTGTAGTGATTATGTATGGGTATTCTTGAATTAGAAAAACTGCAGAAACATGCAAAAAACAATATTTTAATCATCCAGGTCTTCAATCCCAACATTCTATTCTATTATTTCACCGTGCTTACCGTTGTTATAGAAACGATATTATATAATCATTCAATTATTAAAGTTTTATCAATCCAAAGTGTATTGGACATATAATGAATCGTATGGTAACGTCTGTGTAAGAATAAATGCCTCCCGTGGCAGCCATTTAAACATTCCAAATGTAGTCAGTCTTAAAACACCTGAATATACCTTATTATACAGCAATTCATCTTTTTCACTTAACTGGGATATAGAAGGCATCTTATTTGCTGGGTAATAAACTGTAAATAAGAAGTGGAGCTTGTAGAACGGTGTTCATGACGTTCTCTACCGATGCACAACTCTGCACGTGGGCGTAGCCTGGCACCACCTTTGCTATAGGCTTCATTACTTATAATTAATAAAACAAGAAAGGAACAGCAGCTAGAAAGCACTTTTTATTTACAAATATCATCAATAAAATGGCTTGCATAGGTCTGGTCAACAGGAGTTAACCAAGAAAAAAAAAGTGTACCAGTTACAACCCATTTCCATGGAGGGCTCATATGAAGATTCTTTCTCTAGCAGTATTAAAAATATGCTTTAGCTATCAAAATGCCTGCTTTAATAGGGTTTTCAAACAAAAACAAGCAATTCCAAAAAGAGGGAATTTTTCATTTTCTGAATTTCCCCAAAATAATCAAGTTTCCCGATTTCTTATGTAAAACCAGTAATGGTTTGCCCATTTGGCTTACTTCATAGTTTTATTTGAATCTAACTAGTTTGTATGCTTTCCCCTCTTCCGCACTGATAGAAATTTACCAAATATCCTGCTGGTCAAATGACACGCTCATTTACTGATGAACCTCATCACCACCACTCTGTGTTCAACCCTGTCTCTGTCCATTTGAACCCTGCGTCCCCACCTTTCAATCCTGTGTCTACTCTCCACTCTGCTCCTCAAGCACCACCTCCACATCATTCTGTTCAAGCAACACCTCATATCCAGTCTACTATTGGAACAATGCCTCCTCCCCAGACTGCTGTTCAAACAAGGCAGCCTGTTGTTCAAGCGGTATCTCCTCCCCTGTTTCTCCCCTCACCCAGAGGAGTGATCAACCACAATCCATGCCCTACCTGTGGACAGAGTAGTTTTGGAGCACTTGCTGACTGTGATGTGTGCAATGATTTTATCATGATTTGATTTTACTTTTCAATGTGGTTTCTATAGGCAGTAAATAAAGAATGTGTGATAATTTTTTTTTGCATTGAAATTTTATTATGATTATAATCGGTACCACTCCATAACTAGACTTCGTTAGAAAGCTCATTCTTTAAAACTAAGTGAACACAAAATTTTTTTCCTAATGAGTAAAAGAGCTGGCTCTTCATATCCTAGGAGAACATTTTGGAAGACAAGACACTAGAAACGATAACATCGTGGTTTTATTGTGAGCATATGGCTGATGGTATCCACCAATTTGTTAAGAACTGTGAATCAAGCCAAAGAGTTAATGACGCAAATTTTATTAGGTTGACGCTGCTCTTCACCCAACTCCTGTTAAGTCACAAGTGTGGAACCAGGTACATTGCATATGCACATGTCCTCATATATACATGTACTTCACCTTTTCCATTTGTGTATTATGACTGGGATGAGCATAGTAATGGTAAAAGGTTGAGGTCTGGACACAAACTCCACTCTTGAGTGGAGTTTTGGGATTTATCATTGTGTAGTTGATTATTTTGGCACCTATTGATTATCACTCAACATTGTTTCATTTTATTTGAGTGCTACACAGATACACAAACTGCTATGTATATATCAACAGCGCTTGAATTTTCTGTATTCTAAAGTGATGCATAATGTTTCTTGCAATAGTACACATTGCTAATTCATACTATTTCATAGGCCAAATTAATTTTATATATGATAATTACTGCCATTTTAAAACATGAAAGTAAATGACACTGCAACAACGTACATATTTATTTAATAGCATTGTACTGTACTGGTTGACATTGATCTCATTGGACACCTCCCCAAGACCTTATCAGGCAATTGATATATTGTGATCGTCATGGAATATTTTTCAAAATGGCCCAAAGCAGATCCACTGACAGAAAAGACAGCAGAGGGTGCGACCTCTTTCCTGTATAGCATGATACAGGTACAGAACATGTATCTGAATTGCACCTATAATATGAATTTGTATCCTATTAACACCAATACACTGAGCTTAATGAGTATGGTATTATATCTACATGTACTACTATTCTTGTATGCATACATGTATGCACTGTAGGTTTGGAGCATGGGATCAATTGTCAGTGATCAGAGTAGGGTCTTTGTTAATGGTCTATGCAAAAGACTATTCATCCTCTCTGGTACCCGACACAGCTTATCATACACCTCAGTGCAATGGTTTAGTTGAGCGTTATAATCAGACCATTCAGAGGTCACCGATAAAGCTTGTCAGTGAGAAGCAAAATAATTGGGACATGTTTCGGATAGGGTCTTGTTTGCCTATTGCACATCTGTGCACAAATCTACTGCTGTGCAGTGCATGCTTGGGAATGATCCACCTGACAGCACCAAGGAACAGATTGCGTCATTACTATGTACTTCTCAGGAACAGATTGCTCTGAAGTTTCAGCCTGTTCAAAGACAAAAACGCTCCAATGACTGCGGTTTGTTTGCTTTGGCATTTGTTACTACTTCATGTAGTGGAGCATCGCCCAAGTAGGTACTTGAACATTTTTTTCAAATCGCATCAAATGCGGCGATTTTTATATCAAAAGAGGAAAAAATGTGCATTGCAATAATGCCTTTTTTGTATTTATTGGTGCAGTATTTCAGAAGTTGTGGCATTTCAAACACTCATTTTTGGATGTACGCGGTATGATGCGAGAGGGAAGAAAAAATTGTGACGGTTTGACTTTTTTGTGCTACAGATGTTAAAAAACAAGTAGTTAATACGCCAAACATTACTACCATATTGGATACACATCATATTGGATACACATTTCTAATTACTAAGATGTAGCAGGTTCATTGATCTGTAGATCAACTGTAATATAGTCGACTACAAATTCAATCAATGTCATTGTAATGTCTTCTCCTTCCTCCGTTTTGTCTTATTTCAAATAGGTAACTGTAACTTTAGGTGTTGTTGACTTTTTTGAGCACTTTACATTGATAACATGACCTTTATACATTACATTCTGCTGGTTAACAAACCACAAGTGTTCACAGTAGAGTCTATTTACCGTGCAAGGATTGGCTAGTACTTCCGAAATAGTATTCATATGGTCATCAGTTATGTCTGAAAACTCTACAGACAACTCGGATTTGCCCTCTGCAACACTAATTAATTTCTTTTGTAGTGTTTTTCGGAATCTGCTATCTTTTTTCTGATTTTTTTCAATGAGCCTTTCATCTTGCAGCTTGGCAACATACTCTTCACATGATCGGCAAAGGGCTTTACTCTTTCTGCCTTGTTTTATACAAAATTTTACAATATTGTCTTGCTCATCTTCAGTTTTGTTTCAAAGCCAATCAATCAAGTAGGGCTCTATTTCACCCAGACTGGGGTCGCTGCCCTTGTTTGAGGTGAGAGAGCTCTTGGACCAGAGGCTGTCTCGTTGTTGGAGAGTGGGTGCCTGATGTGGGAGGTGTACTTGTGGCTGTGCTGGGAGCCCCCATTGGGAGAGTTGCAGACCCTCTTGTATCTGCTGCATGATCCTCTCCTGGGGGCAGGGGGAAGAGGGGAAGGGGGCACACCAACATCTAATCCCTCCTGACTGACCTGGAACCACTTTATGAACTTTGACCTTTTTGCTGCCTCCTTGTGGGAATCTAAAGTTACCCTATGTTTACCTGGAATAAGAGATCCTGAAGAGACTTGCAACTACGTTAGATGCAGCTATAATGTTTGAACAATAAAGTATCACTATTCAGCCCAATTTCCTTTTTCTACCACTCTGAAAATATGTACTGGGTCACACTGAATGTGTTTCATTGATTTTTTTAACCCATCAAAACCCCATGTACATACCCCTTGACATTCCCTCATGTGTCATGAATGGTTAAAATAGAAGATTGCATATGCAGAAACAAGGTCAAGGTTTTCACTGATGTCACTCTTGAAATCATCAATACACTTCTCCAAATCAGCTGCAGTCTTCATCCTAACATGAAATACAAAATTTGGTAACCAAATCTTAAACCTGCACAATGTGGGTCTGGGGACCAGACCACCCATAAAACAAGCCTTGCGTATCATCCAAGAGTTACGAAAATTTAAGGACTTGACTTCTAGTGCTCAAGCTACATGTAACTGAACTCTATATTCCTGCCTCTCAAAGGATTAGGTGCTTTTAATTAGAATCGCTCGACACAGAGCCTTGGCGGTTGAAAGAACGATGCTGTGTTTTGTTAAAACATAAATTCAAATGCAGAAACACTTCTTAAGGCATATTGGTGTTTTCAGATAATATGGGTGCACCCGACGCCAGTATCAAACGAATAGCCACATCCCATCGTATGACCCCTTGCGCATCAACCGAAGTTGATACCATTTTAAAGGCAGCTAGATAATGACCCTTCCTAATTGGTGAAAAGGTATTTTTTCCCTGCCCCTTAACATATGAAGAAAATGTTCAACTTATAAAAAGTACCTATTTTTCAATATGCGAAGGTAACTAGATGAGTAAATTACGATCTGTTCCAATAGCATCAATTCATAGTACACTTACTCAACTACTGTAGGAACATAGCAAAGTTCAAAATTGCAGTTAAACCAACACAAACGAGCTTCCTTTTTCGCACGGTGCGCACTTTCAATAGACAAATCCAGTCACAATTTTCATCGCTTTATTAGATCATCATTTTTTGGTAAGCGTTCAAGTACCTAGCCCAAGTACTGTTTTCTACACTCAACAATTTATGCGAAATCATTTGCTGGATTGTTTAATGAATCATCTTCCCTCACTCCATGCAGGACTATATATACTTATTTCCTCTCTCTCTCTCTCCCCCACAAATGCATAAGCCGCCCAACTGTACATCAAGTTATGCAACTCGGGAAGCGCGAATATACCAGTATAAAGTTAACGACCACAATGACTACAACGCGCTAAGGAAGCGTTTGCAAAAAAAACACTGTGCACAGCCACGAACCATTTCTTTTCCAAACAGCACCTGGAATCTGCTCACATGTGTCACGAAACCGTTTAGCACACATTAATTTGGTCGCACTAAGCGTCCCATATATATGCTTACCCAATCGAAGATGGCTTAGAACTGCTCTAAGTCCGCGACCAGCAGAAGCAGTTGGGCCAGCGGCGGGCTTCACGTGCACCGAAGTTACTAATAGGGGCGTGTCACGAAAAATTTGGTCCGAGGAAAAAATCGGTCCGGCCGGACCAGTTTTTGCGACCAAAAGTGGTCCGGCCGGACCTAAAATGACGCCAAAATTTGTCCGGCTAATCCACAACTGGTCCGGGCACATAAACACCTTGAACACGTGGAGATTAATCGTATTCTCTGTGAAAATGCTGATTCATTTAAGTTAAGAGGGAGATGCCAAAAGTGGGAACAAGAAGCATATGAGTACTTGGTAAGAAATGTACCCTGTGGGTGCAAGCGATACATACAAAGAAATTAAAGGCTCAGGAAAGGTACTTTAACCTTTAATCTCCCGTCGTCCTACGCATCGGACGCAACTTAAAGTTAACGTTTAGCAAACTCATATGATCTAAGAACAAACCAAAATATCATTGTACTGTTGAAATGGTTATTAATATATTTACTTTCTTGCAATTCTTCAAAGATTGTCAAATACAATCAGTACTGCATTGCTAAAATATGTATTAGCGCAAAGCAACTTAAAGTACTAAAAACTAATGTTGGGAATATCAGAGCAACATGTTAAAAGAAGAGGGTAGTAAGACAGGTTTTTAGCATGAAGCATATCAAACAAGTACATTGTAGATTTGGAAATTGCTAGCTTATGAACTGTCAGACGCATGTTGCGGGAATAGCCAAGTGAATGGACAACATCTTGAAAACGTACAGTGTGTTTTAGGTAAAAATGGCAGAGTAGCACACACATCATGCTTCAAAAAACATTCAAATAAAGTTATACTTGTCGTACTTTTTTCTGTGACAATTAAATTTCTACATAATGCATTTTTAAGAACCGTATCTGTTTATTAGCATCGTGTAACCAAGGGTGTGATTTAAAAAATAGACTGACAATTGAGCACTATAGACACATCAATCAGCAGTAGAGAAATGGATGCCAAAAACCTGCGTTTCTTTTTATAATGAATTTTCAAATATTGGTCCTACGCGTAGGACTTGGACCTGGAGAATAAAGGTTAAGATTAATAAAACCAAATGGCCATGCACATGCACTAATAATCTGATTTACTGTATTCTATCCTTGCAGATTTTTATGCGAATGCCCAAAATTATTACAACAGACAATGGCACAGAGTTTTAAAATGAATTGAACAAGCACCTAATTCCTCAGGGGGACGGGACATGTTAGTGACTCTTATATGTACGCATCACATGTAAAGTATTCACATGTCATGGTAACGTCTATGCACCATATACTGTTCTTAGTGTGACAAACCATTTCTGAACATCCCATTCTAATGACCCACAGGGTCACCATACATCCCTTCCCTACATATTGTTCCAACAATATGCACAGGCAGTAAAAAAGGAAATAAGTAATACAATGTCCATGTAAACAGGGAAATACTTAATGCATGTTTTGCTTACACGTGAGGTGTTGGATCCTCTTTATAATGGAGGAAACAGCAACATTCCTCACATGGTCACATGCAGGGATATGTGGGGGTGGGGGGGGGGGGGGCTATGGATGGGGGTGCTTTATTACCATGTACCATGTACCCACACCACCCTCCTTCTCTCCTTATACCTCCTTTCCCTTACCTCCTCTTGTTCCCCCCCCCCCCCCCCCCCCCCACCCCCCCCCCCCTCCCTTCAGTTATTTGATGTATGCAGCATGGGGAAGTCATTATAAAAAGAACTATTCTTCTAGGCATGCAGTTAGAGTTATACACTATTGTAGTGAATCATTATAATTCAAGGCATTATCTTCCTATTCATACATGGTTATTGGAACAATCATTAAAGGAATCAAACTATAGAGTTACTGGGCATTGTTCACAGATTGAAAACAGCCCTCAACATAAGCATTGCCATTTATTGCATCACATGCAGTATGTGTTTTGCTTGTGTATGCATCATGTATGTATTCACTGAGCATGCACAATGCATTTATAATCTATACCCGTTATTACATGTGGCGCCTTGAAATAAACTTACAATTATTATATTTTAAATAGCAAGCCAGACACATTGTCCTCCAGCTGAAGAAAAAAAAAAGCTAGGACAGTATAGTTAACTGTGATCTGAATAGCGGACCGTTTTTGGCAAGCCAGGACCATTTTGGTGGACAAATAAGGTCCGGGCGGACCAATTTTGGCATCCAAAAGTGGTCTGGCCGGACCAATTATGGCGACCAAAGGTAGTCTGCCGGACCACTTTTAGGTAGGACCACTTTTGCCCTCCTGACAGGCGTCTCCGAACTATTTTGGAAAGATAACGTCATTTTGATGTGGGGGGGGGGGGGGGGGGGCTCGTGACATTTCCTGATCATAGATAGTATAATATATGTTCTGATGAACTGAACAAAAAAAAAGGCGTCCGGACTCCCACAACCTTCGATATCAATGACGTTATGGGGGGGGGGGGGTAATAATGAAACCGTCACAATGACGTTATCTTTTCCAAAATAGTTTGGCCGGCGAGGTGAGGCATTGTTGATAAGCTGCGCCCACCGTACTTGAATAGGCAACCGCACTTTCAGAACCTTAATCATAGATTGACCAATTGTGACTTAAGTCACAAAATTGTGACTTAAGTCACAATTTTTTTCAATGAGGAAATCTCACATTAAAAAACTGCAAACTAACTTTTTGAAACTTACCACATATACATGGATGCATGTGTGTTCTAGGTATGTTTTTTGCAACACTTGGATGCACTTAACATTGACAATACAAGGCCTTCTCTGTACGCAATCTCGCAAAAAATGTATAATACCGCGTCATTGTGACTTAAGTCACAATACTTTTCTAATTAATACACCAAGAGAATTCTATCAACTAGGATGCTTTTAAAATATGTACAATGATGATGGAGGCATGTGCTCTCATAATATAGCATTTAAACAGCTTGGAAACACGTTGTGTAGAAGTTGCATAACGTTTTCCCTACCAATTCTCTAGTGCGTATCGAGGATCAATAAAATTGTGACTTAAGTCACAAAGCTTTGAACGGGTAAAGTAGCAGTATTTTCTACGAGTACCTATGACGTTTTATGCACTAGATTGAACATCGAAGCTTGTAGAATTATATTTTGCAGATAGAACTACTTAGTTCTTTTTGTGGTGTGGTCAAAACTGAAAGCACAGAAGGTGATAATTCGATTTTTCCACGCCTCCCCTACGATACGCACGCGATAGCGATGGTCGGGTTCTCTGTTGGTGATCGGGTAGTTTGTGGAGCAGACAAAGTTCTAGGCAATAAGTCAGCGAAACAAAGGTACGGGAGGCTTTTCCGAAAGGAACTACAAGGTGTTGTAAAAGGGAGGGAAGCGGACGTAGCAAAAAGTATGTGGTTTGTTTTGACGAGGTTACAACAACAAAGGCTTTTTCCACTCGAAGCTTGAAGCCGCTAGTAGTTGTAGAGAATGGCGAAGCTGGACCAAGCTTTACTTCACCAGATGAAGCGCACTTTGCACTAATTGATTCTTCCGTTGGCGATGGGCGGCTACCTACCGATGACGACGAGTAAGTCAGAGAATGGTAGTAGCTGCCACAGGGAAAAAACGTGTGGAATCACGTTCTGATTTTACAGAGGGTTTTTAAATCTTCTGAAAGATCATTGCCTGATCTTACATAGAAAATCTGACGCGTGTGATTTGTGTGTGATTCTCTGTAATATCATGCAATGATTCCAAATTGATTCCGTGCATTTTTTCACTGTGTGCATAACTAAGCATATGCTGAATGGCCTACAATAGGCTAACATTGCACGACTTCATTTACTATTGCTGCAATTATTTATTCAAATATATTCATCAAATTTGTATGCTTGTAATCCATGTACACAATCAGCCACATCAATGGAATAGAGTTTATATAAGGTTTTGAATTTGATTATAAAATTGTGACTTAAGTCACAATTCTAAGTCACAATTTCTTGGTCAATCTATGATTAAGCTTCAAGATGACGTTTCAGTATTTCAAAAGAAGATAAAAGCCGTCCTTCTGGGTTGTATTAGGAATCAGGAAGTATAGTTCAAAAGCAACTATACGTTCCTTTTAAATAGTATATAATACATCTGGGCCGAACATGCGATGCGCATGCATGCCGATCACTACCTACGCTCCCTACATCCAATATTTTTCCTTTTTATTACCTTTATTATCCAAATGACACAACTTAGTTGGGCGTCACTCGACCTTAGCATGGCGACGACCAACTATAGACAACACCGCATAATCTTTACACGTGCACAATATGGTGAAGTTTTGGCCGGATTTATTTATTTTTGTTGTTGTAATGATGGCGTGTCTCTCCAATCCAGACATGGAGAGACGCGCATCTTGGAGTCCTTTGACCCCTACATTCATGTGAAACTATACATTGTCGTATTTTTGTGTATTGAGCGGTCTGTATTGCGTTCATGCTTGTGGTTGTATTGAACTCTGCTACTATTAAACTTTGCTGCGTTACATTGGCGTAGTCGGCAGAGCTGTACCATGTCCAAGCCAGTACTTATTCCAGTGCCCTTTAATGGTGACTGCAGAAACTGGCAAGATTGGATTGACCATTCTGAAAGCGTCGCGGTTGGTTCCGACGGAGATAAGTTGAAATGGTTGGCGCTTGACAGGGAAGGCTCATACTGTATTTATGAAGCTGCCAGAGAACACGCAGAAAGACTACGGTGAGTGCGTAAAGGCATTGAAAAAGCGTTTTTTTCCCGACAGCAAAAAGGAGCTTTTCGTGGTGGAGTTGCATATGCGGGCAAAGCGGGACGACGAGGACTGGGCATCATTTATTAGTAACGCCTTAAGCGTTTTATCCAATAAGGCTTACGCAGACTTGGAGGAGAGAGCGTGCGAACATCTGGCCCTCAACCAGTTCCTGTCACAGATTGATAACCCCCAGGTTGCTTTTGGAGTTAAGCAGAAGCGACCTCAAAACATGAGGAAGCTGTCACTGCCACCATCAAATTGGAATCTTATCTAAGAAGTTCAGGTCCAATCACCGTACCGGTAAGTCCTACCGTGTTATTTCCATCACTCAGAAGCAGCTAGCCGAGGATATTGAGTGGGCAGAGGCAGTCGCGAGTGTGGCCTCCTCGACGGAAAACGACCTACTGGGCATCATGCAGAGAATTAGCAAATGGCTCCATAGACTGGAATCATCCGTGAAGACTGGGAGGGCCCAAGCTATCGACAAGGAACAAGGAAAACAGAGCCGAACAGTGATTTGTTGGAACTGCGGAAGAAAGGGTCACATAGCACGGTTTTTTTAGATACCCACCTGCCAAGCAGCAGCAGGAAAGCTCTAACCCCTCAACGGCAAGGGCCAGCCGTGTGAGGGAAGACATATAGAGGCCCACAGTGATAAATTGGCTATACCCAAATACCCACTCTTGCTGTGACTCTGGGGATGAGTTATTGTATGTGCGCTTCCATTTGTTCTACCCCTGTAGAATGTCTGATTGATACAGGTGCTGCAGTTTCTCTTCTCAGTGCGAACGTATGGCAAAGAGTAGCTGGGCACTGCAGACCTTAAAATGGATGGGCCAGGCACTTGTTGGTGTGAATGGTAGTGCACTGTCAGTAAAAGGTGTTGCAGGTTTACCATTGTCCCTGGAAGGTAACATATTCAATGTACCATTTGTTGTTACTGATGCAATTCTGGTGGAAGTGATACTTAGACTAGACTTTGTCGAGTCCAATCACTGTGTGATTGATTGTGGTAATAGGAATCTAACCTTCCCTTCCAGAAGGCTGTCACTAAAGCTCCTCCCACAAGGTAGTTCAAAGACAGGAAAAAGCATTGCTGTTGGACTAATCTGTTAGAGTGCGCTATGTTCTACGTGTTGGCACTTTGACCGAGCTTTTTAATGGAATCGCAAAGAGTGTATATAAAAAGGAATCGCGTGTGTCTATATATTAGCACCGGAACTAAGAGAATGTTCTAGAAGGTTACATAATAATAAGTAACATGCAGATAAGTGAATACAGGAAGTAAGTAAAGAAATGTCTGACTAGAGTGCATGTATGAATCACAGTTCCTAACACTCCTCACTCAAAGGCAGACACCTGATAGTTCACGGAATTTCAGAAACTTGTCAGATGTCAGGCCTTTATTAACATATCCGCTACCATATCGTTGGTCGAGCAGTATTGTATATCGATGGTTTTATCCAGAAACTTTTCTCGAATATAGTGATAGCGAATGTCGATGTGTTTCATATTGGTGTGTGACTGAGAGTTCTTTGAAATGGCATTGGCTGCCTGGTTGTCTTCATAAAGGACTGTTGGACCATGTTGTTGATGATGTAGATCACTTAGTAGTTGTCTCATCCAGGTAGTCTCCTGGGCAGCACTGGCCAAAGCTACATATTCTGCTTCTGCAGTTGAGAGAGCGACACATGTCTGCTTTCTACTTTTCCAGCTTATCGCACCTCCATTAATTACAAAGACATACCCAGAAGTGGATTTCCGATCGTTTGAGTCACCTGCCCAATCAGCGTCTGAGAATACGACTAGGCTCCCATCATCGTCCCCTTTTGAGTATTCCAATCTATAGCTTTTTGTTCCTTGCAAGTAACGAAAAATGCGCTTGATAGCATCCAATGTTCTTCCGTGGGATCTGAACAGAATCTGGCAACACTGCTGACGGAGTAAGCAATGTCTGGTCTGGTCCATCCAGACAAATACAAAAGACAGCCAACTGCTGACTGGTAGAGTTTGATATCCACTCTTTTTGAGTCATCAGTTGCTTTCATCAGTTTTGTTCCAGATGTGATCGGTGTATTAACTGGCTTACAGTTCTCCATACCAAAAATTTTTAACATAGCCTCGGTGTATCCTGGTTGTCCAATCCAGAATCTTCCAGTTCCAGAATTTTGCTTGACATGAACTCCAAGAAAGTAATGGAGTTCTCCCATGTCTTTGAGTTGAAAATGCTTTGCAAGATCACACTTGACTTGTGCATTCCTTTTTTCAGACTTTGCAGCTAGCAGAATGTCATCTACATAGATGGCTAAGCTGAACAGACCATCTTTCTTGGAGGTATAGATACATGGATCACTTGTGCTCTGCTGTAAGCCCATCTTCTTTAGCTGTGCATCCAGAACTTGGTTCCAGCATCTTGATGACTGTTTGAGCCCATAGAGACTCTTCTTCAATCGACAGATGAGGTGCTCCTGACCATCTGCAATGAAACCCTTTGGCTGCCTTATGTAGATCTCCTGGTCTAGGTCACCGTTGAGAAAAGCTGTGGTAACATCCATCTGATGCAGCTTCAAGCCTTCCTTGCATGTGAGAGAGATTACTGAGCGAATTGATTCTGAATGCACCACCGGGCTGAAAGTTTCATCATAATCAAGTCCTTCTCTCTGCGTATAGCCTTGAGCTACTAGACGGACCTTGAATCTTTCAGTTGAGCCATCAGCATTTGCCTGGACTTCAAAAGCCAATTTGCTACCAACAGATTTCTGTCCCTCTGGGAGTTCAACTAGATCCCATGCATTGTGCTGATTAAGTGAGTCAATATCAGCTCTCATGGCCTCACACCATTCTTCTCTTTTAGAGCGTCCTCAGCACACTTTGGCTCTTCAGTGGTAGACAGATTACATTAATGGCTGTAGTAATCGGGTGGTCTTCGCTCTCGTGCAGATCGACGTTGGATGAGGTTCTGGGTTGTCAACTGTTTCGTCAGACTCATCGCTGTACTCTAAATACATACGCCCCTTTGCTCCTTCAGACTCAAGTTGACAGCACTTATTCTCATTGAAAACTACATTTCTGCTAAAGCATGCTCTTTTTTTCAGAGGGTCGTACTGGCGGTACCCCTTTGTAGTGGCTCCATATCCCAAGAAAATACACCTCTTGGACTTAGAGTCTAGCTTCTTTCTTTCATCTTTAGGTACGTGATCCGGCCTGATCACTTTTACCCGGATCAATTATTGCGTGACAGACACGTAGTCCAGTGCAGACCAGCAAGAACATGTTCCATGAGCCGCTGGAAGGTTACTGGCGCATTGCACAACCCAAACGGCATCACGCTCGAAACTGGAAAAGCCCTAACGGTGTCGCAAATCCCGTCTTTTCCCTATCCTGACTGTCCACCTCAACTTGCCATTAGCCCCCTGCCAAGTCTAAACTTGAAAAGTAAAAGGTTCCTCCCAAGGCATCCAACGTATCGTCTATACTAGGAAGCAGCCTTTGCGCGTGAGGTCATTAACCCGACGGATATTGACACAAAATCTAGTGCTACCGTCTTTCTTCTTTACTAATACGATAGGCAATGCCCATGGCCCACAAATAATTCCCCGGGACGACATGTCATCAATTAACCCACGCACTTCTCCTATCGATGAAATGGTAGTCGTCGAGCGGGCTGGCGGACAGGAAGTGCATCTGACGTGTCGATGCGATGGCCCAGCAACCTTGATCATTACCATTTAAGGCGATGACGTATTGGTACTTCCACAGCATTACAGCCACTCTGTCCTGGACATCCGGCGCCAGACTGGAAGTCATCTGACCAATAGCATCCTTGATGGCCTGTTTAGGTCTAGACTGCTTGCGTGCAGGCTGTATCTTAGCACAATCAAAAATAGAGTGCAACATACCTACACTCACGTTTTCATGTACAGTGACAGGTGCAAAACATGGGTTCATCACCTGGACCATTGTGTGGTTGGCAACTGCATCTGTGATAGAATGAGCAACAAGAAGACCATATGCGCGCACAAACTCTTCACATGGCTCCACTATTAGCACTAGGACTTACGTCCCATCATCTTTACAGGCAAACACATCTGACTGTTTGGTGGAACCGTTATCTTTTCACTCAGTGCAACAAAGCATACAGGGTTATTATGTTCAATACATACAGATGTCACAAAATGTACTGGCCCTTGCTCTGTGAACATAATCTTCTGTTGGAGATCTAAATCACAGCCACGACGCATCACAAAATCCGCACCAAGAAGACACTCCTTGTGTAGATTTTTTGCCACCAATACTACATGGTCTTTTGACAAGGGCCCCATGCACTACTATCTGGAGAGTGAATTGTCCAGTGATATTTAGCTTCCTTCCATTTGCAGCAACAACCGTGTGTACTGGTGCCTCCAATTGACAAGTACCTCATGATTTTGCCACCATCCATACGTCTTCCCTCACTAACGTTACCGCAGAACCGGTATGATCTAATATGTCCATACACGACCTTCAATGGAACCCTTAATCATTAAGGTGGAAATTACAGCCGCTGAATCCACTGAACTCTTCTTCCCCGGTGGATAATTTCTCTTCAAATGTCCTCGTTCTCCACAGTTCCAACAGACCGCACCTATAGTTGCTTACGTGGATAGTTTGAAGGGCGCCTTCGCCTATCGTCCACACCCGAGCCTTGGCCAGGTTCCAACTGCTGGCGCTGCCTCTTTAGCTGTTGGACGAGTTTTCCAGACTCCAGCACCCTCCTCAGCCTCTACACAGTCTTATCTTTCTCTCCACGTTTGACAGTCGCAGCTATCTCCTCGAAGTCACCGTCACATTGGGTCGTCTCCTTTTCCACCGCCAATGTTTCTTCCTCGACTGACTTGGGCATCTCTTTCATTAGTCGCAGCTACGTACTGGAGGAATGAACACCTTGGATAAACTGGTTTCTTAGCAATTCAAGACGTTGGTCCATGGTCCACCCGGGATATGCTCTATCTGCCAACATGCGCAAATGTCCGCCATACTCTACCAGTTAATTGTTCGCCTGAATTCTGCACGTGTTGCTAAAATTTCGCCTGCATGCCATTCTAACTGGTTACCCTCTGGAGCGTGCTGTGCTCGTAGACACTGCGTCACCTCCTTGTAGTTCTCCGAAGCCACCAGGAACAAGCCTGAACGGACCCTCTGCCAGCAACGGAAGAAGCTCCTTTGTCCACCATCTCTCTGGTAT
The DNA here is from genome assembly GCA_963681505.1 of Eunapius fragilis. NCBI lineage: Eukaryota > Metazoa > Porifera > Demospongiae > Spongillida > Spongillidae > Eunapius > Eunapius fragilis. Next base: position 6,178,449 of record OY811976.1, on the reverse strand, counting down.
CTCAGCTTTTGTCGCATACATCTCGAAACAAGTCAGCCACAAAAACAAGTCCGTCTCTTCTGTAAAGTGGGGAGGAAGCCTTTTAACTGAGCCCATCCTTACCGCTTGTACTTCCGGAATTACCCGTTCCTTGCTATCGGCCGAGTGCTCCGCCGTATCCATAAGTTCTAGCATTCCCACTCTCGACACCAATGTAATTTAAGAGCAGTCCAGTCAGACTGAATTAGATAGCAATGTCTCACTTTTAAAAAATAGTTCATCTTACAATATAACTGGCTAGTTAGCAACTACAGTTGAATCATTACAGTTGTATATTGGTGACTCCATGATGCAGCACGGACACTTCACCTCACTGTAGTTGAGGTCAAGAACCACTGGATTAGGCAACCTGTACACCAGTGCTCTGCAAGGATGCTCCAGAGGTTGACACAGTATATATAAGCACAGAGGACATTGCATAATGTCAGGGTTGTTAGTGTTTGCAAGTGGCTGATGATATTGTGAGTATAGCATTGGTGGTACTATCATCCTATTTTGGAAACAATTCTATGAGGGCTAGTTTTCGCTGGACGACCTAGTATGGGTGTGTGCGTGTGTGTGTGTGTGTGTGTGTGTGTGTGTGTGTGTGTGTGTTTGTGTGTGTGTGTGTGTGTGTGTGTGTGTGTGTGTGTGTGTGTGTGTGTGTGTGTGTGTGTGTGTGGAATTTTTGGTATGTGGTGATGTGGGATTGCATGCAGATATGGGTGAAGACAGATCTATCTGGTGTTGGTGATCCCACAAACATTGCATCGTCCACTCATAAGGAATTGAACTGTGTCGGCTTTTTGCTTGAATGCTTCGATCCATAACTTGTTTGCGTCGGTATCAAAATTTCAGTGGTTGAATGCATTATTGTTAGTATCAATGCTAAATACGGAGTGTAAATCTGCTGCAAACTCGGTGCGATTGATGTATGAACGCCTTGATTTCGTAACCTTGCGCGCTATAAGCAAGCGACAACACACCCTGCATCGCTCCCGAACTTTGATTATGTAGTGTTATCCCATTCAAACCACGCCTATTATTCATAAAATACACATACCGCGTAGGGTGGTATAAAATAAAATAGTGGCTTGTTCTGGTTGTTGTAAATATGCTTTTTGATGTGTTTTGTTGATGTTTTTAACTCGCTGACTTATTATTATTGACGCCGTCTTTGCTACGCTCGATCAAAGCACTCCCTCTCGATACCGCCTCTCTTACATGGCCATAAAAAAACGATGCGCGCTATAAGGAGTAATACTATAGCTGCTGAGGGAATTTTATTTTCTACTGTGGTAGGGTGTATGAAAGAACTAACGATCTCAAGCGGGTAACGTGAACAACGTATGAAATATGGGTCACAAAAACACGATTTATAACGAGCTCTTTGAGCAAATAAATTTTAACACCCGTTTCAAGGAATACCGTATTTTCTGAATTTTGTCCAGCAGGTAGAACCGGTAGATTTGGTTACAATGTAAAAATTAACCGGTTGTTGATGTTAACTAGAAATAATTGTTGCGCACTAATCCACAAAATAACCCCCTGCGTTTGAATTTAGTAGTAAGGTTTATACGGTCATTATTACGTGTTGCATTTTTGAATGAACGGTCAGAGGTTGAAGATTCCAGGGTTATATGAGTCTTCGATAAATCAATAACCGCTTCAACCATTTTCTCACAGGAATTAATAACCGCTTCAACTGGATCTTTTTACAACTTACCGGTTAATTTTTTTTCTTCTGGCGAGTGAAATGTACGGTATATTATTTTGCTGACCATATACGATAAGTATTACATTTTCTACTGCATGTTACTTTTATTGAAATGCCCGTGCTATAAAGCATACTGCTTTATGAAACAAGATGCATGGCGCCAAAAAATAAGCGTGTCAATATCAAAATCTATTTTTGCGCCGTCATAGTGTATACAAACGTTAGTACGAGGTGGAATGGGGAAGATGAGAAAGTTTTGGAGTAAAGTGTGAACACATGTTTACAGTTTGAAGATGTTTAGCTTATCCCGGTCCTTTAATTCCGAGTCGGAGTTTAAAAAATACTACATGACCCAGCCATCTGCATGCATACCAATTCTTCATGATCAGTTTACAGATGATTCACAGCAGAGAAAGGTACGTGTGTCTATTCAATGCATGCACGCACACGATTCAATATACCATGTCTCAGCGCACTTATATTTCTAATTAATTCGGTCCATAGCGCACTTTACATGTGATGCCTTTCCGACACGGTCGGTTTGTACTTTACACTGCCATCTTTATACGCTGACGATCGCTCGTCCAGGTAGCCATGTTCGGTCACCAGTACCCGTCCATCGAGCACGGCCGGAGAGTTCTGGTCGATTGTTCCGTCTTCGTTTATGATCAGGTCTCCTGACTGAATGAGCGAGCTGCGCCCATCAATGACTCTGTCGGCCGCATGATGCATGCTCTTCCAGTTGCTACTAGTATAGGCAGAACAGATCGTAAAAATACTTGTACCATGGGCGCATGTGCATATGAGTGCAGAGTCATAGTTTAAGTATAACCGTACGATGCACCGGTATTTGCTCTATACATCTAGTTGAATCAAGAGTGCATTTGCAGTTCGTGAACTCGTGAGAAGCACATAATTGTGACCTTCATACTGACACTTGAAGGTAATCTCCATGCACTTCGTCGGAGCTATGAAACTATAGATGATGTGAGCACTGAATTCGGACTGATAAGTACAGAATTAACATCGTTGGATCAGGCAATGCACCATGCCTATATATATCTTATGCATGGCGAACAGTATTTTGTTCCAGTTTGCAAACTTCCCACCTTGAAGATGAGCTCATTGATATTGATTACGTGAGACAAAAACGGCGGTGTATGGATACACCCCGCATATCGTTTGACACGTGCCAATGTTTTTGCTTTCTAGTTGCCTTGTTTTTTTCCTTCTCCCCCAAAAGGGCTGGTACAAATTCTGCTTCGAATCATTCCGCAACCAACAGGAAGCCATGCGTCACAAGTTTACGTCACAAGACTTATCAAAGCATTCCTATATAGAATAATTGAGAAAGTTGTGACGCAATGAAAAAGAACTTACCGCATATGTATTAGTACTATTTATATTTGTTATATGAATAGTACTTACACATATGCTGTGCGAACCAGATGGATCATGATTACGTAGCCATTAAGCCTTTTGTTAAGTAGCCAGTAAGCCTTTTGTTATATAAATTGTACCTACACAAGTGATAGAAACTGTCTCTATGAGAAGGTTATTGGCAATGGTACATACTAAGGAATGAAAGGCTAGTGGTGTAAAAAGCTAGTAAACAAGAATTACCTGGACTGAAAAGGATACATGCAAATGAATAGACCTATGTTAGCATATTGTCATATTTTTATCACTATGTGTGCTAATATAGGTCAAATTTCAGTTTTCCTTTTCAGTCACTAAAACCTGTCCCTTTGCTTTTTACACAAGATAGTCTTTTATTCCTACAATACAACCAACTTTCTCATAGATACAGTTTTTATCACTTGGAAGGTCACATTTTAAATGAAGACAGTGTACCTTTGGTTTATTGGACAATGGATATGCTTGCTGGAGTGTTTTTTTAATGCATCATGGTCTTAATAATCCACGAACATCTACAAAAGGGACAAGACTAACTGCAACTACATGCACCATGCAGGCTTACAAACTACACGAGTAGCTAAAAGTATACTAATTATAGGCCTGCGAAACCTAACTCAGGTTGTTGTTACACAATTAAATCACTATGCCAATTATACGGGCTATATGGAAAGGCTTTAGGCATTCACCATAATATGTGTGCAGGCCGAGATAAAAAAAAATGCATGGCGTGCATGTTAAAACCATACGTGATAAGAACTGACATGCTTGAGTTCAGTGGAGTAATAAGATCTAGCTCTGATTAGAGAAGCTGAATGCATAATGCAAGAATATAGACAATATCTATTGTCCTTCCTGTATAACACGCAGCCCATTGTTTAGGCTGACTTTTTTGCACTTTATACTATCATGTAATTGACAACATGCTATCTCCACAAAAATTCGTTCTTACTCTGTTTCTAAGCTGCTTATGATCACACAGTCACCAAATTTCAATATCACTTGAACATGTGGCAGGAACATACAAAATGCTTACTGTCTAACATGAGGCTTGAAACCCTGTCGTTTAACTACCCCTCATATGTAGGTGGCTGATGAACAAAAAGACACTCAAACTGTATAGCATCCACCATGGATGCCAGCTCCATCGTGGCATTTCTATATGTCAAGGCTCCTTCAAGGCCACCAGTACGTACCCGCCCAACTATACCATGTACCTTCACATTGGGGAGAGATACCTTTGTTCCCTCTCTGACGGGACACGCGAGGCAAACACAATAGGTCTTTCTGATCCATCTGCCGTCTTGTGGGAAAGATCTGCCCCAACCCATAGGCTGATGCATCACAGGCTAGCAGCAAATCCAAGGATGAATCAAAACGTATATACTAATACCATTATAGATGTCTTTAAGGCTTTTTGCAGCCTCAAATGCCTGCCTCTCTCTCATATCCCATTTCCAGGTTGCATCTGATTTCAATAACAAGTATAGTGGTACCACTGTGATTGCCATATTTGGTCGAAATCGTGACAGCAAACCCAAAAATGATTAGAGTTCTGTCACATTTTTCAGTTCTGGTGCATCTTTTACCGCTTTCACTTTCTCCTGCAGTGGGTGGATACCATCACTATATCCTAAATACGTAACAGATTTATCTATGAAAACACACTTAGCCTTGTTAGCCCACATTCCAGCCTTCTTCAGTCTTCCAAGGACTTCCTCTAAAATCTTCAGGTGCTGCTCATCTGTTTTACCTGTGACAGGGATATTATTCATATGCACAGCCACATCCCTTTTGCCCTGTATTAAGTTGTCCATAGTTCTCTGGAAAATGGCAAATTCCAAAAGGCTTCCTAGTTTAACAAAACCATCCCTTCTGTGTGTAAATGACCACCAGCTTCCAAGATTCTTTCTCCAACGGTAATTGTAAATATGCTTGCCTGAGGTCCAGCTTATTAAATGATTTCCCCCTGCCAGCAATGTCAGAAGATCCTCTACCTTGGGAATAGGATATTGGTCTAGCTTTGTAGCTTATGCGGAAATCCCCACATATTCTCACAGAATTATCTGGCTTCATTACTCAGTGAAACAATGGGTGCTGCCCACTCTTCAGATTCAACTGGTTCTATGATTCCTTCACCCAACATTCCATCTAATTCCTTTTCATCTTTTCCTTTCATTGCATAACAGGCCGAGCTTTACAAAATTTGGGTGTCACCTCTGCATAAGCAATATAAACATTCTCTACACGAGAAGGTTGGTGGCATATAGGAATCAAAGGTGATGATGGAGTAAAAAGCAAGGGAACAAGGCTTCAGATTGAAAAGGAAAAACGAAATAGGCCTATATTAGCAGCATGTTGTCATATTTAAAAGTGCGTGCTAATATAGGTCTATTTCATTTTTCTCTTTCAATCAGAAGCCTTGTTCCCTTGCTTTTTACACCACCATCACCTTTGATTCCTAAATACCACCAACCTTACTTGTTTCCTAAATTTTTCTGGTGGATTTGGTATTGTATTTAGTTCTTGAAACGCATAGAATCAGGTAGCATAAACGTCAACTTGCGCGATAATGACAGGTTTATTTAGAATCTGCAATTCTGTTGAGGTGTGTACCAAATATTACACTAGTCCCCAGACTATCTCCATTGAGGACCAAAGGATTGATAAATTAAGGTTAAAAGCGAAGCAATATAATACATAGGATAAATGTACTCTAAGTAAACTGATCTCATGCTATAATCAGATAAACCAATACATGACCAAATTGACGTAAGCTGCATTATACACACATTTCAACACCGTAAAAACGGATTGGTGCATGTCACTAGAAATCGTGAATAGGGCACTCGATTTCTCAAAATCGAGAGCCCTATTCACGATTTCTAGTGACATGCACCAATCCGTTTTTACAGTCAAACAGCGCATATCGGAAGTCTCGCTACAGACTTCCATATAGGTACCCCGACTATGAATTTAATTAAAATCCCTCGACCCTACCGTAGCTTCGCTCCCGACGATCGGATCGTCTAACTTGTTGCGGCAATTGATCTAGAAGTCAAAACTGAGTAGTTTCGTTTTTGTTTCACGTCGTAGAACCGCGTGGTTGTCGAGAACGAAAAATACTGCCGTCCTCGTTCCCCTTCCAAAAATAATGGGCGGGTCGTCTGCTTCTTCTTCTTCTTCTTCCGCTTCTTGAGAACTCATGACTCGGGACAGGAACACTTTTAAGCAATGAAAATTGCACCAATAGCTTTAGAATTTGCTGGAGGACTCGCTTTGATACAAAAACGCCTAAAAGCCTATATACGGTCTTACCAATTCTAATTAAGCAAAGGTACCTAGAAAATTTTCACAATACGTCTGGATTGAATTAAATCGGTTAAATGAAAGGGGGATGCAACAGTGATTTGGGTGTTAGAAAAATAAAGGAAACAAGTAAATAAAAACATTCTCTCTGAGAAAGTTGGTGGGATATAGGTTTTTCAGGCAAATAGTATACTGGTGTAAAAAGCAAGGAAACAAGTTTCATCAGACGGGAAAATGTAATAGTCCTATATTTAGCACAGAAACAGCATATGCCTTAGTCGAAGTGTGCTAAATATAGGACTATTACATTTTCCCGTCTGATGAAACTTGTTTCCTTGCTTTTTACACCAGTATACTATTTGCCTGAAAAACCTATATCCCACCAACTTTCTCAGAGAGAATGTTTTTATTTACTTGTTACTATAAAACGGAGAGAGACGCAGTATCTACCGCTGTAACTAAACTATTCCTTCAATTTTAACGATATACCATGCATGCTCATAATTTATCGATCCAACATTTATCGATGCCGTAACGTACCTTTGGGTGGTCGTTTTGTTGTTCTTTTCGGTACCGCGCTTGATATATGCAGGTTTGGCAGATCTGGCAGCATCTGGATCTTTCCACTTTTAGATGCTCGAGTGGAATCAGAATTGCATGGTAAAACCATCGAAATTGATAACGCTTATACTGGTGCGTCATGAACATTGTGATAGCTGATGTAATGTGCTATTTGTAGATCAACATCAAATAAGGTACAACTAGCTTCAGCTAATTGCCCGATTGGTTAGGCGTATAACAGACACCTGAAGATAACATGCGGACACATCCTGAAGCGATTGATTGGTACACATGGCGTGCTTTACAAACGTTCCTGTCGTGAGTTATGCTATCCCGAAGGAAGAAGAATAAGAAGACGACGGAGGAGAAATTTTAGGTGGGACTGGGTACGGACGATGGGACAGTATTTTTGTTCTCTTAAAGTACACCGTCTTATGACACAGATATAACGCAGAACCGTTCTCCTTTTGATATTGCTCGATTGCCACTAAGAGCGAAGTGACCCGACTCTTGGCTGTCCCGCTAGACGTGAGTGCTCGTACCCAGGCCATTAGGGGGCACAGGCCTTTCAATCCACGCCTTTAGGCAACTCCTCCAGGTCGGTAACAACTGTAACAGAAAAAGATGCTTTGGGGACTGTAAGAACTGCCAGACGGGAGCCACACCATATCCCCTACTATGAAGGAATAACCATGCATTGGAGCTTTTTTTTTTTTACAGTTCCTTGATGCAGTATTTAAGGGTGACACACCATGTACCGATTAGAGTTTGTCGTTGTACGGCATAAAAAGCTGGTATTAAGCAGCTGCTTCGCTGCGCAAGCCTTGTGCGGAGTTCACCTCAGGAAATATAGGACCGTGTGAATAACCTATAAAGCACGTGGGTGAAGGTGGAACTGTTGTGACAGTATATAGTTCAGAAGGAAGAGGAGGAGGAAGGGGAGGAGGAGGTGAGGAGGAGGGGAGGGGAGGGGAGGGGGAGGGGGGAGGGGGAGGGGGAGGGGAGGGGAGGGGGTGGGGGAGGGGAGGGGAGGGGGTGGGGGAGGGGAGGGGAGGGGGAGGGGGAGGGGAGGGGCAGGGGAGAGGGGAAGGGGGAGGAGACCATATTCCGGGACTGGGTACGAGAACGGGCAGTACCCTTTTGTTCTCTACAACCGCGCGGTTTTCTGTGACATAAAACAAAGACGAAACTACTCAATAGACAACTTCACGATCTGATTATTTTGTACTCCGGATGTGATGTCACCTAGTCACTACGAAGAAGTCCGTTGTTGTCTCTTTGTTGTCTCTAGCTTTTACTGGGCCTCATATAGTTACATCGTTGTGGGGCCCAATAAAAGCTAGAGACAACAACGGACTTCTTCGTAGTGTCTAGGTGACATCACATCCGGAGTACAAAATAATCAGATCGTGAAGTTGTCTATCGGATCGATTGCTATAACAAGCTAATCGATCCGATCGTCGGGAGTCTTGTTAGACAGTGGCGAATACGGGGGGGGGGGGGGGGGGGGGGGGGGGTTTCCAGGGGTTGGAATCCCCCCCCCCCCTCGGAACGGATTATGAATATAATTAAATAATGAATTAAACAATGAATATTATTAGATAACATGTGCCGTTTTAACCACTTCGGTTCTCACGAGCTATTACAATGAAGCGTTCGAGATCGGCGTCACTGTTTGCGTATCAGTGGCGGGGGGGGTCAGGGTGTCTGGACCCCCCTCGTACCTGAATATGAATATAATTAGCGTATGACGTGTCTTACGTGAGATATACATTTCTACGGAGTGCACTTCGTGAAGTTGCTAAATAGCTTATTCTTATTGCTTATTCATTGGTTAGTACTATATTTTAGTTCTGTAAATTACGAGATACGTAGTAGGCTGTTATTTATACGTAAGGTAAATGTATTCCAAAATGCTAACCCACGGTCGTTTCTTTCCGCAGTTATTTTGATTCGTGCTCTATTATTAGTACCCATCAAGGTTGAATGCACCTTGCTGCAAGACCATTGCAGTTTTAAATTTTAAATTTTAACTTAGCAAAGAAACTAAGCCGGCGCTTGTAACGTACAATGCAAATCTGCGACGAAACACACTAGCCATTTAAATCCGCAAAACCACAATAGCCTGGAAACCAGAGCGTAACGGAGTGGCACGCATTTACTGGTTATGATTGCCTCCGTTTCTAATCCCCCTACATGTACAATCTGTGGAAAAAAGTGTACAAAAAAAAATATTTCGCGCGCGAATGTTATCCCGGGAGAAAAAAAAGGCGCGTTATTGTGCGTGAAAAACGGCCATAACAACGCGAAATTACGCGGTCTTCAAAACGCTGTATCTTCTTGATTGTGCAATATAGTAGAGCTACATTTTGCATATTTACAAAGCGGTCCTGTGTCTATAGAAGTCCAAAGATGGTTTAGTTTGCGATGCATCGTTCCGAAGATATTCACAATCAACTTAGAGCAAGATTTCGCGGGCTTCAAGTAAAAAACCTCGCGAAATCAAGCCCTTTACTTGAATGTGAATATCTTCGGAACGATGCATCGCAAACTAAACCATCTTTGGACTTCTATAGACACAGGACCGCTTTGTAAATATGCAAAATGTAGCTCTACTATATTGTACAATCAAGAAGATACAGCGTTTTGAAGACCGCGTAATTTCGCGTTGTTATGGCCGTTTTTCACGAACAATAACGCGCGATTACGCCGTTCTTTTCTCCCGGGATGTTGAATTATACTGTTCATTGCTTGAACTAGGTCATCTGCCGGGGTCTGATGGTAAATTTTAATTGGCTCAAATAGCAAGGAAAGCGCATGCATGCAGAGATCATGATCTCTGATGCATGTAACAACGCAGCCATTTAAATCCATAAGACTACAATAGCCTGGAAACCCCGCAGAATGTAACGGAGTGTCACTCATTTATTGGTGTTGATTGCCTTAGTTTCCAGTCCTCGGCCCCCTTACATGTACAATCTGTGGAAATATTGGAATGCGCACCACAAAAATTTTCGCACGCTTAGCGCGTGCCCCTCCCCTTCATCATTTATTCATGTCGGACCCCCCCCCCCCCCCCCCCCCTCGCCAAAATCCTGCATCCGCCCCTGTTAGAGACGGGTCGCGTATATTTTTATGAGTTCATAGTCGGGGTCAAATCCTATATTGATCTAGCGAAACTTCCGATGCCGGCACAATTCCGAACTTATTGCTATATCAATTCTGTGTATAGTAACAATCAATTGCCACTTCTGCTGGCGTAATAATTATTCTTTAAAAATAGCCTTACAATAATTTACCTGTGTGGCTTGTTCAAGATAAGAAGCATTTGGAATATATACATTGTAAAATTCCAAATCAAATTGAGTGATTGCTCTCAAAAGAGTAGCAACTTTTTGTGAAGATTCAGTATTCCAACTTGGTTCACTACTAAAAACATCCATGCTGCTAATAACTGCTGGCAGAAGTTTCATTTGCAGTGATTTTAGCGGCGACCCAGCAGGTTTTACATAAATTGATTCAACAGCTTCAATCTGTCTGCATTGTCACAGTCCACAAAGAAATAATGTTTAAAACAGTGCATGCACTAACATTAAGTAATACATACATGATTGATACAATGTAAACTAAAACAGATATAAACAGTTCAAGGGGAACGGCAATTCCTGCAGCTGTCTCCGACAGGCTCTGCTGGCATTACATCATTACTGTCAAAAGGTGCTTGGGTTCAACCCATAATGATTTGAAAGAGGGTTAGTTTTTCAAGTTTTCAAATTTTTTGATTTTCCTTGAACACCCATGAGCTTCTGTCAAAAGGTCCTTACGCATCCTAAATCAGACTATCCATCACAAAGTTATTAGGCACTGAATTTATAATTAGCCATACATTTCAATGCGAGCGTTACTTTTCTTTTGCTTGTTCTGGAAATTTTGAAGAAGTACCATAAGGGTGATTTAGCTGAACACTGTCCCATATCTGTATAACACTGAACAATACACTCAAGATTTCACTCGTTTATTGCATATCACTTTGGGTGACATACGCGGTGTGCTTTCTTTGCTTTTGCCATTATAGTTAATAGTTTCTTTATATAGGAACACAGAACTTCTAATCTCCATCTCCTGCAGCTGAATTAGTGCCACCGTGATTGATGAATCTCACGAGTATTGCTGGAGTGGTATACATGACGAACTATTTTTATACGCGAATACATGAAATTCTAACCAGTATAAAAATTAAATTCTAAATGTTCAATGGACCTTCAAGTTTGGATATACTGCAGTTTAGTGTTAATAATCCATTATGTCATGGTCCTAAAAATGTAAACGATCGCGGTGCAGTTTGCATATGCATCAGAAGGAGGTGCACTGAATCAGGTGCGTATACTGTTTGTGAATACATTAGACACATACGGATTTTTGAAATATACCTATGCGTATTTTACAAATATATGCAGCCATGTGGTATTCCTGTCTTTCCCTCCGGATGAATGTTTTAATAATATCATACGTAACATGCATCAGCAAAAGACTCACAATAGTAGCAATCGTACTTATCATATAATGTTATCAGAGTCGGTAAATTTATTACTAAATAAAAGGTTCAGGCTACTTCAATGCATTACTGATTGAGTAAAGAGAGCCCCCCCCCCCCCCCCCCCCCCCCCCCCCCCCCCACCCCCCCCCCCGCTCCCCAGGCCACTCCAGACCTCCTCTAGAACGCCTTAATGTGTATAAGACATTTTCCATTTGCTTGCAACGCATGTAGCCATTCTCTTAAGGAAGTGCTGCCTTGCTTCCCGATGATCAACTGAAGTCACAAAGTAAGGGTGTAACAGTAATGGTATAAAAAAGATATACGCAAAAATATATAGTGTACACTGCACAGCGCTAGACCTTCAACATTAAATATAGCGATTGTATCAACGCCACGCCTCATGGCTATGTCGACTGTGGACATGGCCATGGATTTGCCTCTTGTACCCGTTTATCTTTCGTTCTCAGACTTGTGTATAGTTCTTCAGCCAAACCTAGCGTTAGAATGTAGCTGTAATGCATTCACAATGTCGATCGGCTTACAGTAGTCAGACATTACACATGACGCAGCAAAGTGCGCTATTGCCCACGTGTTCACTCGCTACGGTCAATAACCACATCGCTTTGGTGTATGTATACGTTTCGATCTAGCGCCAGTCGAGAATGTTGTTAAGATATATGTTTTTTTAATGGTATATGCGCACAGTGTCTCACTTAAAAAAAAAACCTACCAGTAGACCAGATCAAGGTGCATCCAAGTACCGTTCCAGTGACTGAATGCGTTCGCTTGCGAGACTGGTACATGTTTCTTAATACTTCATACCAAACACCCATCACCCATCGTGCGTGTACGGCACTATACTAGATAAGGTTATGGTGATTTACCTGTAAGTGTAAACTAAGACTGGGTAGGCACGGTCGGCTCTACCAAGCACCAATTGCTCATGTGACGTTGGATGACAATTAATAATTTCATATAATTGTCCCAAGAGTTTGAAGTGCGGTTCATAGAATAGCCTTGGTGTGTAAGGATCTAAAATACACCACTTGCTCCACAAAACGACTCATTAGTTCAGCCTTCATATCCCAGCGTGTAAACTTCAGATTTATGGCTGAGTGATGAGAAAAAAATTTGAAGAAATATGACAATACCATGTTTCATGTACAAAATATGTAGAAAGCATTAAAATGCACATGGAATAATTAGTAGGGCACACTTTCCAACGGAGACCAGAATATAGAAAGATGGGTCATGAGTATCCTTATCATAAACTGTTGTGTAAAGTTGGATTGTAGCTACTGTACAAGAACCGTGCGCGTTTTTACACATTTCTCCATACACTTCCCGTTCAATTAATTTTGATATTGTGACGCGGGTATTTAACACCGGTTTCGTGAGAATCGAATGATTTTTACGCACTTTTTGTCGAACTCACTTTTTATAAAATGAGTTGGACGAGAGCTAACTGTTCCAAACTTCCGTGCATCTAGTAACCCAACCTTCTACTCAATGTTTATCGCTATTTGTAGCATTGGGCATACTTTCGCTCCCTTCCAGCATTCGTCTGAAGTGAAACGGCTAGAGTGGAACTACGTATAAGTGACCCACGTGTTTCTATGCAACCTATGCTTTTTATATATTATTATTTACATGCATAGCTTTGTAGTGACATAAAGGGATAATAAGAGACTTTATTTGAAAATAAAAATTATTTGATTTTTTATTTTGTATTTTTTCAAGTTTATAATTGAAATTACAACACAACATTACAAAACATTACAAAACTATCACCACATGTATCCAAGATCAAATTCGTCATGATCTTCTCCATCATCGTCATCAACTTGGCCACTTTCAGCTTCAGGTTCCCCTGAAGCTGAAAGTGAAGCCTTTCAAACTGATTCTCTGACATTACCTTGTATGCAGTGTTGCCGCGGTTGGACCGTCAGCCGTGAAAACCGGCAATCAGCCGATACGGTTGGCCTGACCGTGTCCGTGACCGCCAGAAAAAATGCATGACGTAATACTGGTCGCGAATCACTAAACCGCCAGTTTTTTTTAGCAGAATAACCGGGAACCGTAAAAAATTTACACGGTTACCAAATATACATTTTGCAGTACGGAGCCTGTCATGCATTACCAGCATGGAGGTGTGAACAACTCAGCAAGAGCGGGCAAAAGCCTGCCCCTGCCAGTGAGGTGTTGCTACTGACAAGCACATGCATGCCTACCATTCATGTGATTACATGTAGATGCCAGTTTGGTGAACACTATATATAAGCACATGCATTGATTTTTCTTGCTATTGCCGTTTGTGTGCAGGGATCTATTACAGAGCCGTTAGCCATACATACGTTGGCGCAAGCGCTTAAGTCCTCATGCAAGTTTACAGTCTTCCGGATGGAGCAATCTGCAGGATCCAGATCTGAATCAGATGACATATCAGTCAGTGGTGCGGGAGAGCCACCTGCTGCTAAGAAAGTGAAACAATGGATGCATGCGGCCCTACTAGTGCAGAACTGAAACCTGCTGACGTTAAGGGTGCATTCCATCCTTCTGGTCCTAAGTTTTTGAACGTGCATGTGGCAGTGGAAGCACTATAAGCTCTCTCCTCGCGCTAACTGTGACAAATTGGCTTTGTGTGCTTCATGCCAAAAGGGAGGTGAAACCGTTTGGATTCCTCGCAGTGATGGGTCTACTACAAGGATGAAAAAACATCTGATTGATGTTCATAACTCTCAAGTACCTGGCTATTCCAGCTCCCAGTGCGCCCTCTGAGAGAGTATTCTCACAGCTAAAACTGATCGTGGAACGAAAAAGATGGCGCATGGATGGAGGAAGGTGGAAAGAGTCATCTTTCTTCGATGTAACATAAACTTCAACGTATAACTAACTTTTAAACATGTTTAACTGAACAGGCTATTTAAAATTATTTTTCATGTGTTTATTAGTATACATGTAAGTATTATTTATCAAACACTCAAGCATCTGGTTCGTCCGTAACCGTCTAGATTTTCCCGGTAACTGTCAACTTTGACCGGATGGATTGTAAACGGTCAGCTATCGTCCACGAACATGACCGGGATGATCCGGTACGGTTCGCAGTGATCGTGACCGGATCGATCGCGGCTGACCGCGGCAACATTGCTTGTATGCCTCCCAGTCAGAGACTGTTTGGGCAGCCCTCTTCTCCCGTCTATGTTGGTTTCTCCTGCTTTGTGTGTAAAGCCTTCTGCGTTTAGCCCTCTCCATATATGCAGCTTTCCTAGCTGCATCGTGATTGACCACAGGCTGTGTCCCTAACAGAGACCGTCTCCCTGCATCAGAGGATCGGTAGGTGACTTTTACTTTTACAGCCCGGCATAGTGTTGATGTCATCGATGTTGTTGGAGTATGATCTGGTTGTGTAGTTGGGGTATGATCTGGTTGTGTAGTTGGGGGGGGGGGGGGGGGGGGGGGGGGGGGGGGGGGGGGAGGGGCTGCTGATGGTAGATCTTGTGCAGATCCCTGTTGTTTGAACAATGTGCTTGCCAACAACCTTCGCCTAGTACCTAGAACGTAGCTCTCATCCGGGTCCTCTACTGTCACTCTTTTGCTTTTCGAATGTCCTACTGGGTCGTAGGTCAGATGGTAGTACCACTTTCCCCTGTCACTACGGAAACGGATCGTCTCATCCACACTTTTAATGGATGTGCAAGGAATCTGCCCTTATAAGAGCTTTTCCCACTCTCTCTCATGCACAGGTTTAGGTTTCTTTCCACCAAGGCTTGCCATGGAGTAGGATTGAGCCAAAATGCAGCGCGCGCGCACCGCCCGTTAACAAAAATAAAAGGAGTTAATTTTTAATAACTGTTGAATAAGCCCAATTTGTGTGAAAAAGTTGGCAGCTCTCTAAGCTATTGTCGTTTTTGAATTATTTTGAACAAACGGTAAGTGGTGCATTGCTATTCAAAGTATCTGTAGGTATAGGAATCACTGAAGTTTAATTGAACCACACAGCGAGACCCATTACTATATCCTAGAAAGTGCAGTGAACGCGTGAGCGTGGTCGAGTAAAGTTGGGTCACGTGGAATTAAAAAAACTGAAGGTTTAAACGGACCAAAAACACCCTAGTGATTTAGTTTGGGTCTCCCGCTACTTAAAAATGTGTTTTTCTTCATTGGACCACTTAAAATGGCTGAGATATTTTTCAAACCACACCAGAATTCCTTATACGAAGTTCAACTCTAGACACTTCCCGAAAATTAAATGCACAATTTCCCTGGACCTTGTAAAGGTTAAAAAACTGTTCGAATGTTCTTACCTCAACAGGAGACATAGCTCCCCTGCAATTTTTGATCCTTTACTTCTACAGAAGCATCGAAACACGCTCAAAGCTTGGGGTTGAAGCTTCGTTCTTCGACCCCAGACCAAATAATTGCATGTAATGGCTGATAATAATTTTTGGCCCTTCTCAGCTACAAGCAGTATGGGGGCTATAAGCCAACCGACTGAACGCAACCTGCAAATCACAGCCGGCTTCAGATCTGGCAGCAGCATTTCTTTCGTGGCCGAACCAGTGACTTCCATCAATCTGCTGGGTTTTCAGAATCAGGCAATTCACAATCCTTCCTTGGTCGACTGCGCAAACGCTATAGGCACAAGTAGCACTTGTACAAGAATTTCGTCTGTGATTCGTGAATCGGGTATCAGAACTTTCGGGTCTGGGTACCAGATCTTTCGGCTATGGGTACCAAAACTTTCGGGTCTGGGTACCGGAAGAAAGTGTGTTGTGCATCAACCTGATTCAACCAGGCAGGTTGAGAGTATTTCACTTGTGCTGTTGTCTATTGGGTAACTAGAAACGTCTACAGGTACCGTCAAAAGCATCCGAAACTGCTCCAGATAAAAGTGTACTCGGCAGCTTTCGAACATCGATAAACGGGCGACCGCGTCAGTTAAAATCAATACAAGTACCACAGGAAAAAAAGTTAGGAATACTACAGAGAAATACCACGGTTTACTACTGCAGTAATAATTATACAGCAGTCTTACATTACTTTGCACCAACTGATATCGCTGTTATTTTAAATGCTGCAAATATCTAGCTAATGCTACAAAATGTCATAGAACGCATTGAGGACCATTGTAACTGGCGTTGAAACAATTGCATTCTGATGTAAATGATGAAATGCAACGATTTACCACCGATGTCGAAATACAGTCACGTGAGAAAATTCTTATCTTTAGCCTCGTTCGCAGACACACAATTCAAATCGTTGGGCGCGGCCCAACATGCATCTGCGCAGGCGCTAAGGTCGTACTATGAAGCGGGAACTCCTTTCGAATTTAAAATCTAGGATGCGCGGGGTGGCAAGGGGCTGGGGGGGGGGGGGGGGGGGGGGGGGGGGGGGCACACACAGTTTGCTTGTATCAAAGTGGTAAGATGATACACATTTGCTTCTGTGCGTTTTACTGTCCGAGCTTTCATTTTGTCCAGAAAAATGTAAAAGGTTTTAACCGATTCCGGCCAGATTAATTATCCGCAATTGCGCACCCATACGGCCGTAAATTTTTTTCATTTTTAACGGGCGAGCGTCGAGTGGCATATAGGAGCAGAAGAAAGCGGTATGGGTAAGTAACATTCAACCATTAGTATACACTCCCCGGCATATTATGGTACTCGTGTTTGGTCACGATCGCTGTTTTGTCTGGGTCGCGTGCGTGTACAAAATACGCATTATGGTACTACTTTAAGCAGAGAACAAACATCCATTTCTTCAGGCGGAATAAGAAGTAAGTGAACTTTTCTAGTGTATCTTGTAATAAAAGGTATGGTTTTTTTACGCTAGTGAGCGAATAACGTTAGCAGCAGCTACATAATTTCGAGGTATGTTCTAATTGATGCGCGCGTGCTGTTTCCTGTTTGAATCCGCACCCTCGTCATTGATGAATTGTGGATGGTGTGTTTAATAGTCAGGGAGTGTTGTAGGTTGTGTTCGAGTACTGCTGACATGGTTGGTACATGTATGTGGGGTTGATTATTATTGGTGAGTGGAAGCTTTTGTGTGGTGTGGGATGCTGGAGGCTTGTAGGTAGTGTATGCGTATTGTGGCTTTTTGGAGGAGGATGTGTGGGGTTTGCAAGTATTGAGGCTTATAGGGTTTTGTGTTAGAGGATTGTAGAGTGTGTGTGGGTGTAGAAGGTTTGTGTGTGTTGGTGTCAAAGGTTGTATGTGTCGAAGGTTTGTGTGAGTGTTGGAAGCTTGTAGGTGTGTTTGGGTTTGGAAGGCTTATAGGGTGTGTGGGCGCCAAAGAACAAAACAGTACTGGTTTGGAGCGCTTCCTGTTGTTCAGCACAATTCTAACTTGTTCAGAGGCCTTCAAATCATCAAGTACAACAGAAGACAATTTGTCTTCCAAAACAAATGTCTCGTAATACGCAGTTACTTTAGAATTTGAAGTTATTTTCTGCCGCAGAGCCTTAAACACCCACACGCAAGCCTTTGACACCCCCACACACACAAGCCTTCGTAA
Source organism: Eunapius fragilis (assembly GCA_963681505.1). Taxonomy (NCBI): domain Eukaryota; kingdom Metazoa; phylum Porifera; class Demospongiae; order Spongillida; family Spongillidae; genus Eunapius; species Eunapius fragilis. The sequence continues at coordinate 6,160,375 of OY811976.1, read as the reverse complement.
ACCCACACACCCTACAAGCCTTTGACACCCACACACACACACACTACAAGATTTCAACACCTACCAACACACACCCTAGAAACCTCGTGTGTGTGGGGGTGTCAAAGGCTTGTGTGTGGGTGTTTAAGGCTCTGCGGCAGAAAATAACTTCAAATTCTAAAGTAACTGCGTATTACGAGACATTTGTTTTGGAAGACAAATTGTCTTCTGTTGTACTCGATGATTTGAAGGCCTCTGAACAAGTTAGAATTGTGCTGAACAATAAGAAGCGCTCCAAACCAGTACTGTTTTGTTCTTTGGCGTATATCTGTTTGCATATCACTTGTGTATCATTGTAAGTGCATGTTTATCTCTCTCTGATTTCTGCAGGTGTCCCCATTTTCACTTCCAACGTCTTCAGTTGCTATTACTGTAAGTGCTATGATTACAATTCCTGCTTTGAATGCCATTTAATTGTAGGTGTCACATTTTAGCCCTACTTTTGCTGGTGATCAGGTAAATTTCCAGGATGTAAATTGTCAAAGTGTTCATAGATTTATTCCCCCAGTTGACATCTGATTTCTACAAATCTACAAAGTAGCTAAGTTGCAAATTTTAGTTCACAAACTAACTCCTGTATCCGATATTCCAGAGCTTTTACTCCAAGTCAACCTGTTCCCATGCAAAAAACGACCCCATCACGTCCTCCAATGAAGGTCTCTGCATGCAGAAGCATCAACTCTCTACCCGTGCAACAGTCATTAGAGGTACAGTATTTTTTCATGCTGTGATGACCTATCTGGATAGCATGTGCAGGGTGATCAGCCAGAGAAAGGAGCAGGAATATTTGAGGTGAGTGTAAAGGCACACTACACCTATCCGTCAGTATATTGATGCCCATGCAAACATCAAATGCCAAGTGCATATGGCAGACCACTTACCTTGTCTCTGTTTTTCAAATTCAACCTGCAGTGATGAAGAATGTGAAAACACAACTAAGTATGAATTGGCTAGGGCCCAAATAATTCAACAGACAAAATGCAAGGTGCATATCGAGTGAGTGCGTGTGAATTCACTCTGCGATTTGGTGGGACCATCACTCAGTTTTAGTTTATTTAACCATTGATGTTATGGAGTTAGGTACAGGGCTGTAGTACAGGTGATCACGGGTTTGAATTCTGACCAATGCATAGTTTTTTTCACCTTTTTGCTTTTTGGGTGAAATCCCCTGCACTTGGTATGAAGGTCACACCTGATTTGGTGTGTCCTACCTTCACACCAAATAATTGGGGGCCTTCACACTTTTGATGTTGCTGCTAGACCACTTACCTTGTCCCTGTTTTCAAAGACAACCAGTGATGAAGAACGTGAAAACAGAACTGAGTATAAATTGGCTAGGGCCCGAAAAATTCAGCAGAATAGAGATGTTCCTAATCAGCAAGAAATGGTATGTTACTGTTCAAATTAACACATTCCTATAACATGACTTTCTTGTAACTTACTACCAGTAATACAATGGATGGTGGTGATGCTGTACTTGTTACATCACAGTGGTGGCATTCACAACAGTGCACGTGTGTGCATTACGGGGATTGTTGCTCAGATTGGCGGGCTTGGAATTCCTAGACCAAAAAAGAACTGCACACTTCAAGAACTTCTAATTTATTTTCGTCATAGAAGAGAAATTAGTACAAATAAATAACCGGCTGGATTGTGTAAAGAGGATGTAATTGTGTTGAAAATGCAATTGATGAAGTTCATTTCTTTATAAAGTTTAGTCCTTGTTAATGTTAATTAATGGCTGCACATTCTCGTTCCCAGACTAATGAGGAATTACTACAGTGCAGTAATGTAAAATCTGGGCACTAGTAACGATATTTGTTGTATTTTCACACACACGCATTGCTCCTGTGAGTCGCTAAAACTATTGCAATACAGTATTACTACAGTAGCAAAGTATGCAAAAGTAGAGCAAATTTTACTACCAATGTAAAAAATACATGCCATGTAAAACACCATTTTTATAGCATTCGCAAATCACAGTTTACATCGGTTTACAACAACATTTACATCAGATCATATGGAACTACTCTAGAACTTCAGGGTAGCAATACAAACATTTTTTCCTGTGTACGTTACCATTCATGATATGAAGCTAGGAATAGCGCCAAACGTCCTATATAGAGTTGGGCTATCTGAATAAGTATTTTCTTACATAAAAAAAACGTTTTCCGACTAATTTTCTTAAAAAGTAGTTCGACAAAAAAAACATTCGATTCTCACGGAACCGGTGTTAATTATTCATGTCCGCAATTGCTGGACACGGTCGTAGCCAGACCCATGCGCACTCCACAGTGGCAGATTGGACGGGACGGCAAAATCCCAGGGCATTAAGAGCCAAACCCTGACTGGACGTAAAGCAACGCCCCCGGGTCGGAAATAAATAGTTTCTTCACAGCTAGGTCGTACTGAACTGGCAGTCTATATTTTGGGGCCCGCAGATCATTAAATACATTAGGGGCCCGAGATAAATTTTTGCCCCGGGCCCAGGGCTGACTTTGCTGCTCTGCCTTTGACTTCTCGGTGACCTCATGCTTGAAACAAACTGAACGAAACACTTCACAGCCTCTTGACCCCATGCACCATGCACCCTGTATGTGGTTCAACAACACCAATCCAAGATTTGCTACTGCATGTGTTTCCTTACTTCAGTGTGGTTGGAGCAGCTGTGCTCTTAACTAGTGAACTAAGGCTTGCTATCACCTCCTTTAGTTATTCCATTTGTTTTAGCAATTCGTTGTAGTCTTATTTTATAATCCTGTGTGTGATTTATGTTTATAATTATAATTATGTCAGTAGATATTAAATGGGATCGACTCCTCCCCATAATATATGGTATTCTAATATTCCGTCATTCTCCAACTCAAGATCGGTCGGTAAATAGATACCAAAAAGAACAAATAATAAGACGTCGTTAACAATGCTCGGGTTCTCCTCAACTTCAAGCAGAACAGTTGCTTTGATCGAGTCAGCAAGTACATGTACTCGTCCCGAGAGCAGCAGCAGGATGGTGGGGACTCAAAGGCCAAGCAATCCTCCAGAGATTAGCACCATGGTGCCAGTGGTGTGCACACCAAGCTATCTAGCTCCTCCAGAATGCAGCAGTGAGGTGCGTACTCCCATCAGAAGAAATAAAGCCACGATGCAATCAGATGATGGATCAATTGATTGGCAAAATTCCAGCCCCATTAAGCATCTGTTTCTAGTTGCTGGATTGTCCAGACTGATGTTGAAATTTTCTTTGTTTTGCGTACTCTAAACTTAAAGTGAGATGCAGGCCGAAATGCATTTTTCAATAGCCAATTCTTTTGCTCATTACTAAGCTGTATTAAATCTAGTGGCCTATACTTACCCCGGTCTGTTTCCTGTGGGGATACAAGTGTCTTTACAGTAATAGTCAACATGTTAGATTGGAACGTTTCCCTGGCTTTCCTACTTGATATCTTGTGAGAGTGGATTTTTTATCAATTGTGACATATTTGGTAAAATGAAGTTTATTACTGGTCAGCTTTGTACAACTCCAATGACCAATTATACACATGCCAAACAGACACTAACAGAACATGGTTTGCAGCTGTCACATAACACCTCTATGAGTGACACTTGTCAGTGTTACAGACAGGTCAGTTGTTGGTACAAAACAAACTTGAACATCAAGCGACTGCTGAGTTTAGAAAAAAATCGTGAGTTTCTAAAATGTTGTGGTAGGCAAATTATGGCACTGAGAAGCTATCATGAGATCATGTCATTCAAGAATGATGAAAGCATGCAAATCCGCTTTACTTCTGAAGGTAATCCTGGCAATTTATTGAGGCTATTAGTCGAGTTAGGAGATATGGTTCTGAAGGAGCACCTTTCGTCTGCACCAAATAATGCTAAATATCAGTCACCTACATTTCAAATTACCCAATTATTACTGCAGGTGAATGGATACAAGAAAAAGATTCTACATGAAGTAAGAGCAGCTATATATTTTTCTGTGTGTGCTGATGAAGCTTCAGGTGTGGCAAATAAAGAGCAACTGTCACTCATTCTCAGATTTGTTGATCAAGCTGGGATGGTCAGAGAAGAATTCTTATCGTTCTTATTGTGTGAATATGGTACCACCGGGGAGGCAGTATCGAATCCAATTACAAATGCTGTGAGAAAATATGGGCTGGACCTAAGATATCTTTGTGGACAGGGTTATGACAGTGCAGGGAATGGCTGGTAGGTATCAAGATGCAGCTGCTATCATCCAGCAAGTATACTCAATGGCTCATATTTTCATTGTGCAGATCATGCTTTAAATATCTGTGTTGTTGCAGCTTGCAGTGTTCAGTCAATCAGAAATATGCATGGAACACTCCAAGAAATCTCAATATTTTACAACTCATCTCCCAAGAGGCAAGGAGAGCTTGAGAAAAAAATAAAATCTCCCGCCTCCAGGGTGCTCACTGAATAAGCCAGTTCTAATACTCTTTCTATTCTGGTGGGGCCAACTTGTTGGCATGTCCCTATGCTTGTCCATATTTCACTAGCCCCTATGCTGCATTGTCAGTCATCTGTCTGGTATGGTGTCCTGGTACAAAAGTGTCTGCAGCGGAATGAAGTGTCCATGCTAACATCATGGTCAGTCCTCTGGCTTAAGCCAGAAACACCTATAATACATGCACTGTTGATGGGTATTGTGCTGTAGTTACATGCATATCTGTAGAAGGGATGTAAGGGTGTGTGAGTATCTGAAGATCAAGTACCTTCAGTTGACTTTGAGGGCACCAAGAGGGGAAAAATGAACAAACTCTGAAAAAGCCAGCAGTAAGGCCATGCAGTGTACGAATAAATGTGGACTTTATGTTGATGCTGAAGTACTATTTGAATCCAAACTGGTGTCAGCACATTGTCAATGGGTATGTAAAAATGAAACCGGGTTCAGTGTTTTGGATTGATGGGGTTAATTGCATGCATGTGGCCATTTGAAGTTGTCCTCTTATTCCTAGGTTCTCAACAAAGTTATGGGCTGAAGTGTGCTCTTCCAATAATAACTCTCATGTCGTAGCTAGATTATTAAGCTATTCTGAAGCTAGAGAGTCCGTTTTTGGTTCATTTGACACGAGCAGCTGTACGGTAATTTTGTGTGCCATTAATTAATAGTTGTGTCCATTGAACATGCTTCCATGTGATACATGCATTGAAGGACAGCCAGTCATTGGTTGGTAGTGGTGTGCAAACTTAATATTGTCAAATCACCAACCAAAATTGCAGGTCAAAAGATACTATTTTGTTTAGCTTGTACTATTTGTAAAAAGCCAGCTAGATTTTATTTGCGGTGCATGGTTAATAGTAAATGCTTACCACATTGTGAAACAAAAGTAAGCAGGGAATCACCACATGTACTCATAATTGTCTGTGAGTACTCACATATGAAGGAAATCCAAGTTTCCGTAAAGCTATTGGGTGAAGACTATACATCTCATGCATGACCAGGTTACTATTGCATCACAAAGAAGCCGGCATGAATATTTTTCATGGGATTTGGGAAAATTATGGAGACCAAAATAGATAAAGCTTTAAAAAAAAAAGAATTCATCTAGCTTTCAAATTTGTTTATTATAAATCAATGCCTCCATATTTTTCCAGGCATTTATAGTTGTGTTCAGTGGTGCCATTCATCTCTTTCCCTCCATCAGTCATATAATCCTACTGAAGGAGTAAAACAGAGGATCCATTTGGCCCATGTTTGCTTTGCTTGGTGCATAAGCTGTTGGATGGATTGACGGTCAAAACTCAGCATTCAAGCTACTTTTGCTTGCATTTGGATGATGGCCAATGGTAGTACTAGTATTATAGAAAATCTGAAGATTTTAGCTAATATATCTATGATTCAGTTGATCCAGCCAGAATTGATCTGCAATTGGTATGTGTATCCTAGAAAAGTCTGAGAAAGCTTTCCAATGATGTTCATCCCTTAAACCCTACTTGTAATCCTTCTACAGGCTCTTGCAATGGTAACAAGTAAATAAAAACATTCTCTCGAGAAAGTTGGTGGGATATAGGTTTTGCAGGCAAATAGTATACTGGTGTAAAAAGCAAGGAAACAGGTTTTATCAGAAGGGAAAATGTAATAGTCCTATATTTAGCACACTTCGACTAAGGCATATGCTGTTTCTGTGCTAAATATAGGACTATTACATTTTCCCTTCTGATAAAACTTGTTTCCTTGCTTTTTACACCAGTATACTATTTGCCTGCTAAACCTATATCCCACCAACTTTCTCGAGAGAATGTTTTTATTTACTTGTTTCCTTAATTTTTTTAACAACCAAATCACTGTTGCATCGCAGGTTTCCCCCTTTCATTTAATTCAATCCAGACGTATTGTGAAAAATTTTTAGGTACTTTTGCTTAATTAGAATTGATGAGACCGTATATAGGCTTTTAGGCTTTTGTGTATCAAAGCCTAACATCGACTAAGGCGAGTCCTCCAGCAAATTCTAAAGCTATTGGTGCAATTTTCATTGCTTTAAAGTGTTCCTGTCCCGAGTTATGAGTTCTCAAGAAGAAGACGACGACCCGCCCATGATTTTTGGAAGGGGAACGAGGACAGTAGTATTTTTTGTTCTCGACAACCACGCTGTTCGACGACGTGAAACAAAAACGAAACTACTCAGTTTTGACTTCTAGATCGATTGCCGCATAAATTTACACGATCCGATCGTCGGGAGCGAAGCTACGGTAGGGTCGCGGGATTTTAATTAAATTCATAGTCGGGGTCAAAACCTATATGGAAGTCTCTAGCGAGACTTCCGATAAAGGAGCGGCAGTATATACAGTGTCATATATTATACTAAAACTTTCATAGTAACTTACCTGGGTGTACATTTCTGTAATTATAACTCTCGTGTCGTAGCTAGATTATTAAGCTATTCTGAAGCTAGAGAGTCCGTTTTTGGTTCATTTGACACGAGCAGCTGTACGGTAGTTTTGTGAGCCATTAATTAATAGTTGAGTGCATTGAACATGTATCCATGTGATACATGCATTGAAGGACAGCCAGTCATTGGTTGGTAGTGGTGTGCACAGAAAAACGTTAACCCTCTTTCAAATCATTATGGGATGAACCCAAGCACCTTTTGACAGTAATGATGTAATGCCAGCAGAGCCTGTCGAGACAGCTGCAGGAATTGCCGTTCCCCTTGAACTGTTTATTATCTGTTTTAGTTTACATTGTATCAATCATGTATGTATTACTTAATGTTAGTGCATGCACAGTTTTACACATTATTTCTTTGTGGACTGGGACAATGCAAACTTATTATTTTCAAATCACCAACCAAAATTGCAGGTCAAAAGATACTATTTTGTTTAGCTTGTACTATTTGTAACAATGTGTAGTATAGCCAGCTAGATTTTAATTTGCGGCGCATGGTTAATAGTAAATGCTTACCGCATTGTGAAACAAAAGAAAGCAGGAAATCACCACATGTACTCATAATTGCCTGTGAGTACTCACATATGAAGGAAATCCGAGTTGCCGTAAAGCTATTGGGTGAAGACTATACATCTCATGCATAACCAGGTTACTATTGCATCACAAAGAAGCCGGCATGAAAATTTTTCATGGGCTATGGGAAAATTATGGAGACCAAAATAGATAAAGCTTAAAAAAAAGAATTCATCTAGCTTTCAAATTTGTTTATTATAAATCAATGCCTCCATATTTTTCCAGGCATTTATAGTTGGGTTCAGTGGTGCCATTCATCTCTTTCCCTCCATCAGTCATGTAATCCTACTGAAGAAGTAAAACAGAGGATCCACTAGGCCCATGTTTGCTTTGCTTGGTGCATAAGCTATTGGATGGATTGATGGTCAAAACTCAGCATTCAAGCTACTTTTGCTTGCATTTAGATGATGGCCGATGGTAGTACTAGTATTATAGAAAATCTGAAGGTTTTAGGCCGTTTGGATTACCGTCCTATGGAGAATAAATAAGGATCTAAAATATATTCTTAATGGATATTGTGTGCTGTCACGCAATAATTGTACCGGGCGAAAATTGTACTGGGTGCTGTCACGAAAATTTTGGTCCGCCGAAAATTATGGTCTCGGACCAAAATTTTTGGAAAAAATTGGTCCGGGCGGACCAATATTATCAGGAAATTTTGGTCCGGGTAAGTAAAAATTGGTCCGGGCCCTCCATTTACATGTAAAACAGACGAATCATCTCAAACACAACTCTAAACCCTGAACTCAGCTAGTGGGTGAACAGTAGGGTAGCTGCTTTTCTAAGCTACGAAGGCTATGGAATAGTAGGCCGGGTTCTGCGCGCCCCAGGTTAGTGTATTAGCCTTCCGGTCGCGATCGGACCAGTTCCCACTAGTTTTTTACAATTCATGTACACGTCATAAACAGTGATATTCACGGCTGCAGACCTGCCTGGCCGGATCCCAGCTGCGCAGTTTGTCAGACCGGACCTAATTCCTGATGGATTTCAAAAAATAATGAATTCCTCAGCTGACATTTTGTTCAGAACTCTGCTTCGTCACAGGGGGAAACTATAGGCAAGGCAAACGGGCCGGAAACCTCGTTACAAATATCTATGAATCGATCACCCGCAACAACTCGATAACACAGCTAGAGCCGGAGTATATGTACAAACTGGTTTATCCGTTTGGCGCTTCGCCCGGCCATCATGCCCTCGTGCATACAGCTAGCATACACTACGATATCAAACTACTGTGTTTGGCTACGTGAAGCCTCTATAAACCGGCTGTAGGGCTACTTCCAACATCCGGACCAAAATTTTCAGCCCGGACCATAATTTCTGGTAAGTTTGGTCCGGGCGGACCAAAATTTTCAGCGATAATTTTGGTCCCGGACCAAAATTACCGCGGACCAATTTTCCAGTGACAGTGCACCGGGTTGTTATAAAACGGTTCTTAGATAATATATTACAACATGCATGCATCCTCTCGTACTTCGTACAGACCGAATTATTTTTCTTTATATCACTATACTGTAACCAATGACACGACCGTCCATTCTTAGCTTTTAATTGTTTCACTATTGATGAAACGTAATCTCAGGACCTTGCATACACCTATGAAATTTCACTGTTACATTCGTCTAACTGTTTCATAGTGGTTGACAATGTATATATTTGATATTTAGCCTCCTTGGAGTGCATAGAACTGCTGTTTTCAGCAGAGGAAAAATTTGTATAAACTTGAGCCATTTGTTGTTCTGTCCACATTTTGGTGAACACAATATTGATGTCCCCAACATATTAGTAGCTGCAAATATTTCTCAATCTGTAGCCCAGACTGACGAACTTTGCATATTTGTCTGCTGTACATAATAATTCACTGACTGACTGTGTCCAACATAGCATGACATCAATCCAGCATTGTGTGCAATATACGTTGCTATTAGTGTTCTGAATTCAATATGATCATCTTGAGAACCAGTCACCAAAAATGCCAGTGCCCTAATAAAAAACAGTTGCCATCTCCCAGAATTCTTCCAGTGACAGCAGGAAAATGATTGATGCTATAATTATAATGTTCTTGCGTGTGAATAACATAGCCGCTGACGAAACTTATCCCAAGCAAATGAAACATACTTTTCTGCCATTGGTCATGCACACACAGGCCAGTATGGAATGTTATTGCTCTCATTATCAGTGTCATCTACTAGTATTCTTCAGTGTGTTTATAAAATATCTAGACTCTTCTTTTCAATCCACTAGCATCTTGATGCTGACGTTATCTTTCCAGGAGAAAAGTTTTCTTTTACCAAACTGACACCCATTTGCAGAATGCATCCAGATGTGATGCTGATAGTAGAAAATATGTCCTTCCGAATCTTGAATAGAGAAAAAAACGGGTCACACCTGATTATGGTAAATGAATGCATTCACGGCCGTTTGGTAAGAGACCAAAGCTATACACACCATTTCTTTCACATCTCTACTCCACATATAGCGTTCAGTGATTCTGGCGACTCCGTTGAATAGTGCCTGCTGGTTCATGTTTCTTTGTGCCCCTACATGGCCTTGCCTGATGACATGAACGTGTATGGGATGTATAGCCCGCAGTATCGAGAATATGATTTCCTCCACTATGTAAATGCGCGCGAGTAAATGTTGTAAGGTTTGGTTTTAGTTTCACTATGCGGTACGGGATTCTTTTTTACTGGTTTGCGTTCTAGGTATCGGTTCTAGCTCAGTATAAGTCACGAGAAAAGCTCATAAGACTTCAAAAATTATTTCATCTGACGTCATATCACATGCGCACATGTGCATACGATTTGCAACTGCGTGTATATAAATGGAACCGTGTATTCCTTCAAAACAACGGAGTTTAATTGGCTTGATACACTCTGAGTTTTGAACATCATTCCTGCCATATTGGGTGAGTTAGAATGCCGTGGGTTAGAATGCTGTAATCAAATGTAATCAGTGTAGCTATCGTATTATGTTACAGCTTATAAGCACCCCCACCTCCCGCAAATAAAATTGCTTTGTTTAAACGTGCGTCACTCCGTAACCGTCGCGAGTATGTCAGGAAATAAAATGGTACGCGTCCGTGATTATGAAAAAAGATACGCGGAAACGTTCGCGGTTTCGCAGATACGGGCATTTATCATGATGCGGGAGCTACACCGGCATCACGTGCACAGTAACATCTACGCTACCACGCAAAGGGTTGCTCACAATGATTAATGCACTTTAAAATCGATTCATGTATGAATTAACTGCATGGCAACTGTTTATCAACAGTATCCAGCTAGGATGCTGTATAGCGAAAGAGTCGTACGAGTATTTGTTCTTGCAATTGCCGTCTTCGTGGGCGTCTCCACCACAGCATTGCATCACCCCAACTTTGGTAATACTGTAAGTCATGAGGAGTATAATAGCATATATAATAGTTACACTTGGTTGAACTGAGTGCGTGTAACATTGTATTCCTTATGACAACAGCTGTCAGCTATGGCATTGGTCAATCCGGCAAATTTTCAGTGCGACAAATGGAGTCCCGTTGACGCGGATCCGAAAATAAGCAACACCAATCCTCAGGTTGCATTGACCCATATTTTCTGTGGACAAATAAAGGCTAACGGCGAGGCAGAAGGCCTTCACTACCTCCCGTCTGCCTCTTCTAAATACGGCCGTGTTGAGGAACCTATCACGCTAACAAACGCACTGCCTTGCTACAAGAAAGAGGCGGTTTACAATGCTAAATCATCACAATGGATATACAGGGTCTTGTCAAGCGGTTCGAAAGGGTTCTGCTTCTTTCCGAAAGATTGGTCGGTTGTAGATACAGTCAACAACTTAATAGCCACACACCGACGATGTAACCCTAACCAAAACGTTGGTACGCTATGTGCTCGTCGTCCATACGGAGCCGGCTTCGATATCATCATCTTCCTAGGAAACCTATCCACAGGCCAACGAGGAATTGTATCTGCATTCGCAACTCCAGAAAATGCTTATAATCAAGGCTGCACTGTATGCCAGCCTCCTGCAGGTTAAGTAACGTGACTGTAATGTTACAAGCCGCAAGCCTGCACTATACATATACATACGCCTTTTGCTCTCATAGTGCAGTTGTACGAATGCCATTACATTACTTGCACTGATTTCATTGAGCATGTTGAGCAATGGCGTAACATCACGTCACGTTCCATATTTACGCACATATAATACTACCGACGTGTCATATATGATAATTATCGCATGCAACTATGAAATAGTAAACTAAATCAACTCAACAGTTTTACTGCTGGATAAATATAAGATTAAATGCCATGGTAGAGATTTATTTAGGAACCTTTTCTTGGTAATGTGCGATTTTCAATGACGTGCATGTGAGCACCTAAAGAGGAAAAAAAAATGCTTTAATACAATGAGATATATACAATGTTGAGATGAATGATTTTGTTATCAGATAACACGTACCACACGCTGCAAGCACACCCACATGCGTGCACAGACTATGCTTCTATAATGACTGCCAATCATCCACTGATAGTCAACTTAGCCCTGCTGCTGCATCAGTGATGACCGATCACGTCTCACCCATAGCAAAAACAGCTCTTCATGATCACACATTACGGAAACAAACCCTGTTCATTGAGGTTAGGGCGCAAGGATTCAAAGTTTAGTGTTCTTTGCTGCAACTCATTATACACAGACGGTAGTTTATGTAAAGTACTCACCTATTTATCATTCCAGAAGTTATTGTTAAAAACAGTGCCTTAGAATTATAAGGCTGTCGAAAAAATTCCACTAGAAATCCGAGATTTTTTGGACTGTTTCTAATTGCATGAAATATGCAAGATTGTATACTGCCGAAAACGGTCAGTAAATCAAATGTACGGTTTATGTACATACAGTGCTATTATGGCAAACGTTGAGGTACCGCTTTCCAAATTGGCCATAAAAGACAACAGAAAACGGCCTGATTCATTTGCTTTGGAATCATATAGGCATCAGTGGTATTTTCTATATGTCCATGATGATTGGCTGCATGCATAAGGCAGCTTGTGGCATAAATGTGCTGCAACATCCCATACATGTAAGCCATCTACATATTAAGCATGCATGAGGAGTGGATACATACATGACATTCTTGTGACGCATGCAGCGCATCTTGCGAACGTGATATGGCCTGTATCACGGCGGTCTGCTCTCATTGAACGCGTGGAAACTAGGCCCTAAGCCCCAAAATATTGAAGTGGCTACGTAGCCCCATAGCAACGAACCTAGCAACTGATGTCCTTTAGAACAAGCTGTGCACGAGGTACATGAAACGTAATCAACACCTAAAAGCCACACTACCAGTGACAAACACCTCTGACCTTTATTGCAGGCATAAATCACGTGCCCTGGCGTTGCGAACTGTTGGCTCTGGATCTTCGAAAGCTATTGACTTACGCACGGTGAACACCGACCACGCGTGTTCAAAAAAGGATAACGACCCTTGGTGACTGACATGAACATGCCAAAACTATCACGGTAAAGTTCGTTGAATGTACTATCGTTTTCTGGTACACGTTAATGGCGACATCTTTTGTTAAATAGTTTTCAAGCCTTTGAAAATCCACCATTTTTTGTGTCATTTTAGGGGTGGAGAATATTTGCGCAATGAGGTTTGATTTGACTTCATGTTGATATGTATATAGACTGAATTACATAGCTATAGTATTCTTTACTCTCTTAGCCGGAGGAGGGATGGCAGCTACCAATTGTGGATCAATACTTAGTGAGTGTTCTTTCATTATGCACTTCAGGTTCTGCACCCGTTCTTTAATGGGAGCAAATACCAAGCCAAGTTGATTAAACTTGGCATGGATTGACTCGGCTCCTTGTTCACCCAGGAGGCCAAAGCCAACGTGATTACTATTTGCCCACTGCGAAGTGTGATCCTCTAATAGATGCATTTTAATTGGGACTGTTGCCTCTGGATATGTGTCTCGGAAAAAGGCCATGAACTCTTGAATAGCCTAGTTAGTTAGAATGGAGCATAAAGTGAACCCTACATGTACACTGAACATTGTTAACTTACCAGGTCTAGTGCATGTGCTTGTGTCGCATGAATGAAGTTCTGATCACATTTATTGTGACATTTTCCATACAAAGAGAATGCGGTGATGAACTTAGTCACTTGATCAGCTACCTCTCCAGATCGGTGGGGCAGTTTCTCTTGTGCCAACTGAGATGTAGATGTGCATAGAGTCTGGATGTTTGGTACCTAATAATTATTTAAGCGGTATGAATTATTCATATCCCCATGTATAGCACATTACCTTCAATGCCTTGTGTACACATGGTTGCCAATAAATGCCCCCCCCCCCCCCCCCCCCCCCCCAAAATACTGCTGTCGTTGAACTCCAAATGATTGTAGTGCACTGTCAAGTGTCTTGACAAAGGGCCCTTCTATTTCAGAGTACCCTTTTTTCACATTTGCTGTGCATTTGGCCACTTCTGCTTCCTATTATAACTAACTTGAATACAATTGTGCATGTTGGATAATGACTTACAAGTGCCTTCACTGATCTCTTTTTTGCAGCAGATTGCTTCAAAGGATCCACAGAAAGAGGGTTTTTCTTTCCATGGACTAAGGCCACATATGTTGCCACCTGCTGCAACACTTCATGTGCATGCTGGACAGTTTCAAGGTCTGCTTGGAGCAATTGAAGCCTTTGCAGCACCTGGCTGTACTTGGAAATACTGGAGGAGTCGAAATCAGTTGTTTGAGATGTTAGTTCTAAGTCCAGTTGACAGCATAGAGCTTCCAGCAGATGGAACATCTTCGTGAAGATCCCCAACATAATGTGGAGACCAGGTGGACAGACCTGTATGGTGTAATTCGAATAATTGTAATGTTGGATTCATTTACCTGTGAATCAGGGATGTCAAAAATAGGTTCTGAGATGCAGTTAAAGAACATCTGTGCATCCTTGCTAACACTCCCTGATGATACATAGCACTGGTGGTCAGCACACATATCCTCTAGTGACCTTCCTTTGGCATGCCCTCGAACGATTAGAGGTGCAGCCATCTGGTCACTGTGAATTTTGCAGTATAAGCAAGGGTAGCATCCTATTGCATGGTCATCATTTCACATCATGCTTGCATTTTCTATACTACTGCATACCACTAGCTCCTGACAAGCCATATATCTTTGACAGGAATTCATAGTCACCACATATAAACACCTTCACTGTGTATTGCCTGTAATTTGTAGCACTTGTATATTTAACATGATTTAGGTATAGCGCTCTTACCTCCACTTCATTCCATGTAGATGTTCTACTTGATCTTTAAAGTGATCAAGTGCCACATGGAGATTGGTGACGCTGTCACCAGCCGCAAAACAGCTGAATACACAGTTATGGACTGAATTGGGTGTGGCAACATTTACAATCTGAAAGGTCATCTTGAATGTTCCACCCCCCTTGTCTTCTCCAATCTTCAACCAGATCTGATTGGCTGGTATAAACCCTTCATGCCAGGTAAGCCTGTCAGTTTTGCAACCATGTTTTAACAACCATTGTATCTCACTGTCTTACCATTTCCTTTCATTCCCTTCCAAGAGCTGCAAAACTTTATCCACCAACTGTGGAATGTATACCAAAGGAGCTCCTTTGATTTCTTCTCCACCAGATGGAATTGGAAATGAAAACGGGGCTATCTCTCCCTTGAGGTTATCACCAACAATTTGGTTGGAAATGTGGTGCATCCTTTCCTCACCAGCCAGACAGATGCCTGACGATTTGAGCCACCTGAAATAGCAGTGAGCTAGAATTGGTACCTTTGGTGTATGATGTGACATACCGTCCCAGAAGCTGCAGTTTATTCCAAGGTATGGCAAGTCCTGCCTTAATCGCCAACACCTGAGCTGCCCCAAGCTCAATCGATGATGAGATTCCTGCCTTACCCAACAAAGATCGCCTCTCTTCCTTGCTAAGGATGAGGACCTCTTTTTGGATAAGCGCAGATGCTTCACCACCACTGACAATGCCTCGGATTTTCTGTATTTGAGAACATCGCAACTTTACAGTCCACGAACAGGCAGCTGTGGTTTCTTGGTGAGCTCTGGTAACATGCATGAATGTCATTGGCTAAAGTGTGTGTAGATATTGTGTAACCTCAGTACAAGTCAATGACATTCACTTAACTGTTCCTCCTGTAGGAAGTTGTATGATACCTTTGTCAGGACTGGTAGAGATGGCCCTCTTCAGCAATCCCGCTGCTTGCTTCTCGTCCTCAGGTGTAAGTGATGGTCCACAGTCATGCCCTTCATATTCACCAGCCTTTATATCCCTGCTGCAGTCTGTACAATTTACCAGAACATCCGATAGCAGGAGTATCACACCTGGTGTTGTCTGACATGGGAGGGAACCAAGGGACCATCCTCTGAGCAGCAGGGACAGTTCACAGCACCTGTTGCTGCTATCCACTCCTGGAGGCACTTGACACATACCAGTGCACCACACTGCAGTTCCAGTAGCTGTGAGAGGATGTTGGAGCACAATGCACACTTCAGCTCCTGTTACATCAACTGGTTGTTCATGCTTGCCAAAGGTGGACTAGGCGCATGTAAGAGAACTGGAGGAGGGGCAATCTTCTCAAGATGAGCTATTAGTAAATTAGGTGTGAAGCCTGCCTGACGACCTCTACGAACTGTTGACCTCCTCTTGTATCCACTTCAGCATGCATGGAAGTGCTCACATAATTAAACACCATGATGTCATATGTTTGTTTACTTAAACCATATGTGTACTGGTTACCTTGCATTCTTCGTCTGTATGTTTTAGCCAATTTCATACGATCGCTGCACATTTGTAATGGACTCCCTTTTCAATGGCACTGATGGTTCTCTGCATTGAGAGCTGACATTGCTTGCAAAACATCTCTGGGTGAATGTTGACATCATCCCCAGATGTGTCGATGTCAAAAGCAATTTTCAGCTCAGCTAAGAATACTTTGCACTCATAGCTAATACCCTTCTTTGCCCTGTACTTCGTTAGCCTCTGCCCACAAACTCTACAATGTATGGGAACTTGTTGGTTGTGGTAATCCATACCTATAATCATGTATACATGTAGGGACAAACCACAACACATGTCGATTATTCATGCAATTCGCTCAGCTTGTTTGTGGTGATAGAAAACGTGTCGCCACATCAGGTTTGCCAATACTTATAGCCACATGCCTCCTGATCATCGCTGCAGTATGCTTACCTTCCAGCTCGGTCACCGAAGGCCACGTTGTCTAATTTAGTAACGCCCCCTTCTAATTACGTGCCGCGTGGCCTTATGAAACGGTGTGCGCATGCTATCTATGTGGGATGTGAATTGTGCGCATCTATCGGACATGCCAGGAAAGGGAGTGCAGTGTTTGGGCTCGTTGTAATTTTTTGATTTGCTCTTTCTGCTGAGTCATGGTCACTTTATCAACATGGGATGTCTATAATGAGGCATCTTTTGTAAGAATGATGTGTTAATACCGTAAATGATCTAATTATAGACCTAGTTTCCAGCCGCATACAACCGTGGCATGCACAACTAATAACAGCTCGGCAATAAAATGATAAAATTGCGCCAAGAGCATCTTACGATACGATCATGTTCTATAGATACTATTAAATCCCAAGCGTGAGGACGTCACGTGTCGCTCTGCCGGCGAGTTGTCAACCAGTGGCATGAACAGCGTACAATATGGCACCAAATACAATTGCACACGATGGCACGAAAGCAACAGACAATAATATGGTTGGCCAAAACCGGTTGGACAGGTTCGAAATAATGAGCCCTCTCTCGCGGCGCGGCAGTTAGCATTAGTCATGTTATGTAGCCTTACATAATAAGACACTTTAGGATTGGGTTAGGGTTAGGGTTTCCAATTTGCATGATGCGCACATTGCGCCTGAATTGCGCTGAAGAGAGCGCAGTGCATAAAGCTGGCGTCTCTAACTGAACTAACTTGTACCCATGTGAGACCAGCAATTGTGGACATGAGTGAATATGTAAGGTTATGATAGTGATTTGAGAATTCTGATTTCAGCAATAATTTTTTATGATTTATCATATGTCACTACAACAAATTATCCAAAATGAATTCCAAGCAGGTTTAGTATTTACTATAAATTGGTCTGAAGTGATTATATGCATGTGTCTGAAATTTTTTCAGATTCAACTATCACGTTGGCCACTGTATATCAAACTGTAACAAGTAATTTCGTACATTCGTAAGCGGAAGTCCAGGGCCTACGAGAGGGGGCCGAGGTGGGCGGGGGGGGGGGGGGGGGGGGGGAGATGGGGGCCGAGCATTTAGAGCCACGCCCCGACCGGGCTTTAGGCAACGCCCCCTGGCCTGTAGTAAATGGTTTCTTCACGGCTAGGTCGTATCGAGCTGGGAGCCTAATTTTTTTTGGGCCCAAACCATTAAATTTTATATATGGGGCCCGGGAAACATTTTTTCCCCCTGAGCTGGCTTCTTGGCGGCCCTGCACTAATCGCGATAACCGTTTTGGGTATGCAAGTTTATATGCAAGGTGTCGCTTTATCAGGCGGGAGGGTGACAATAGTAATGAAGATTTTTTTGTTCAACGAATTCAGCCAAAGCGTTCGAAGCTATCGAATAGCACATTATAATGTAGTTATGTACCGTTCTGAAGCAATTACCATGGTCATATCAGCAATGTTGAATCCATTAATGCATGTAAGTACCCCCCCCCCCAAATTTGTTACGTGGGACAACGGGCAACTTTAATAGTAACTTCTCAACAATGCACTTACAACCCTTTTCTAAACACGTTTCTAAGCAACCCCCCAACCCAGCTGTTTTCAATCAATATAATTACGCGGGCATTACGTGCGCAGGCGCAATATAGATATACACTACTACATTGTTACAATACTCCTCTCCTAGTTTCTTGGATCCTTGCAAGATCTTAGTGTTCAACATAAATCCCATAACGATCAGGGGGTCTTCGATTTCTCTGCGGACGTGCCATTTGCACGTTGTCTGCATCAGGCTCATCATCTGCATCTATACACAGCATCCAGATTCTGCATGCACTGCAGAATCTTCAAAAGCAAGATTTTCTTGCATGGGGTTTTGACGGTTGAGACGCATCTGCTTGCTTTGGAACTGGGTTAGCTCTGCGGTTTTGTCCTATTTCTTTAGGTAGGCCGTAACATCTTTTCAATCTATTACGATGAGATGCGGTAATTTAATGCACCATTTATACGGTCAATCACAGTATAAGGTCCCCGCCCAAGAAAAGGCAGTTTTTGGTCCTTCCCTGTTTTACTAGTACTGCAGGTACAAACAGCCACACCTGATCGCCTACTGTGAACTTCTCTCCACTTACACCCTTGTCATACTGTTTCTTACTTCGATCATGAGCTGAAGCAAGTTGTTCCTTCACATCACTAAAGATTTTGCGGAGAGATTTGTTCAATGTCTCTACAAACTGAGGTACCGTCGGCTCTTCGCCCTCTACCTATTCCTGAACATTCAATTGACCGACGGCAATGTCAATCGGTAGAAGTGGAGAGCGTCCAAAGTTAACTCGAAATGGTGAATGACCCCTAGACTCATGAAAAGCCGTCCTATATGCAAACAGTACCTTTGGGGTGTGACAATCCCAATCCCTTTGGTTTTCCGCTACCACTTTGGACAAAATGGCTTCCAAGGTCCTGTTGAAGCGTTCTACCTGTCCATTTCCTTGAGGATGGTATGCTGTGGTTCTCGTCTTATTGATTCCTAACCGTTTGCACAGAGCAAATATTACCTAGCTGTTCAAGTTCACCTTGATCACTGTGCAGTGAACGAGGCACACCATTCCTGCACACAACTTCATCCATCAGTACAGATGCCAGAGTCTCTGAATCAGTCACTGCCAAGGGAAAAGCTTCAACCCATTTACTGAACAAATCAGTAATAACTAAAATGTACTTATTCCCTTTAGTGGACAGAGGAAGAGGCCCCATTATGTCCCAACTTATCACATCAAATGGATAAGTACACTTGATTGATCCAAGAGGTGCCAGAGGATGAGGTTGAGGTGGATTACGCTTTTGACATTGTTGATATTCTTGAACCCAACTCTGAATGCCCATAACATATCCAGGCCAATAGAAGTGCTCCTTTACTTTCTTTGTCCTCTGAACACCCAAATGACCTCTCATTATGCAATTTCTCCAAAATGATCTTCACATGACCTTTAGGAACCACCAGCTGGGTACGCACTGATTCTGAACATGACGCCCTAAACTTGCGGCAAAGTAGCCCATCTTGAAGAAATGTCTTTTTCAACCCTGGCACTGTATACTATAGACGGAAAAGCAGTCCCATTTTTCAAGGCTTCAATCACTTTACCCAATGCAGGGTCTTCTTCTTGTGCCTTCAGAAATGCATGAAGTGTATCCTCTGAGATGAGCTCTTCAATGGCAGCCACTGTGTCATCCCTTGATGGAATCCGAGACAAGGTGTCAGCAATTGTATGTAACCTTCCTGGCTTGTACTGGAAGTCTAGGTTGATCTGAAGGAAAAGCAGCCACCTTGTCAGGCGTCCTCCAACATCTTTAATCCCTTTGAGGCTTGTTAGAGGATTATGATCTGTGATCAACTTGCGTGAAAAGCCATACACATAAGGATAAAATTCC
This sequence comes from Eunapius fragilis, assembly GCA_963681505.1. Taxonomy (NCBI): domain Eukaryota; kingdom Metazoa; phylum Porifera; class Demospongiae; order Spongillida; family Spongillidae; genus Eunapius; species Eunapius fragilis. The sequence continues at coordinate 6,140,173 of OY811976.1, read as the reverse complement.
TTCAACGAAGCAACCACAGCCAATGCCTCTCTCTCTCTGTAGTGGAGTAATTTCTCTCTGCCTTCTGTAACTTCTGGCTCCAATACGCAATAACACATTCTGTACCCTCTTGAACCTGGCTAAGAACAGCCCCGATTGCAGCATCAGATGCATTCGTATGGAGTATGAATGGTTGCTTAAAATCAGGATATGCCAAAATGGGTGGCGAGACTAATCTTGACTTCAACTCCTCAAAAGTATCCTGACTTCCTGAATTCCATAAGAAAAACTTAGCGTTTTCTTTGCTCAAAAGTTTAAACAAGGGGGCTGCAATCTTTGAATAGTCTTTCACAAATCTTCTGTAATAATTGCAGAGGCCCATGAACTGTTTCACTTCCTTAGCACTTGTTGGGACTGGATAGCTGACGACTACCTCAGTTTTGGCTGCATCTGGACAGATACCTTCAGCTGACACTACATGTCCCAGGTACTTGACAGCCTTCTGAGCAAAGTAACACTTCTCAGTTTTCAGCTTCAGTCCAGCATCTTCCAGCTTGATGAAAACATTAGTTAGCCGTTCTAGGTGTTCAGGAAATGAGGCACTGAAAACTATGATATCATCAATGTAAATCAAACACTGTTCTCCAGTAAGTCCTGCAAGAATGCACTCCATGAGCCGTTGAAAAGTGGCAGGACCATTTGTGAGTCCAAATGGCATCACATTGAATTCGAAATGCTCCTTCTTATTGGAGAAAGCAGTCTTCTCTTTGTTATCTTCTTCTATCTCCACCTGCCAATATCCAGAGGCTAAGTCCAACGTAGTAAACAATGTAGATCCTGCCAGAGATTCCAAAGTAGCATCAATTCTTGGAAGTGGATATGCATCCTGGTGTGTCACAGCATTTAGCTACCGATAATCAATGCAGAAACGCCATGATCCATTTTCTTTCTCACCATTACCACAGGAGATGACCATGGACTACTGCTTGGTCGAATCACTCCTTTAGACAACATTATCTTCACTTCCTCATTCATGTCACCCTTTAAGCTCTCGGGCTGGCGACGCATGGGCTGCCTGATAGGATGTCCAGAGGTATTGATGTTGTGCTTGACCACTTTCGTCCTCCCCAATGCTCCATTTTCTGAAACAAAAAGATTAGCGAACTTCCTCAAGAGACTCCTCAGCTCATGTTTCTCTGAATCTGTGATTTCTGCTGAGTCCAAGTTGAATCTATTAGACTCTCTGTGATTGCTTGAACTGACTCCTGCTATATTGCTTTCCATCAGAAAGAGGTTTCTCTGTGGTACGAACTGACCCAGTTGAATACCTTTGTACACTTTCACTGCTGTAGGACTCACATTCATCATTTGAACCAAGATTGATCCCTCCGACGATACGCGGCCCAGTGAACGAGCAACACAAAGATATGCTTCGGCAAAACTGCAGCAGGCTCTATCAATATCCTTCAGTGAACCGCTCAGCTGAATCACAAGATCTCCATGTCTTCAACCGCATGTACGGAGATGCTGTGTGCTTCACTCGAAACCGATGCGGATCGAGTTGTTGTTACTAGGAATCTTGACTGCGCTGTCCCCTAGGTGAAGCATGTTATTCCTGAAGTCCATCACAGCCTTGTTAATCTTCAAAAAATCAGCTCCCAGTATGCATTAAAAGGTTAAATCCCTTACGACAATGAAAGTATGAACTGTTCGAAAGCTACCAAGACAAACGTCAAGGTCCACTTGCCCCATCACACTCAGAGGCAGCCCATTGGCACCTATAGCTGTTCTTGATGTGGCCATTACCAGATTTCTACTTATATCATCCAAAACGCTATTTCGAACTACGGAAACCGCTGCTCCTGAATCTAAAAGCATGTTCACTGGCCTTTTCCCCACATTCCCGTCTATGCAAAGCAACGAAGTGACGTTAGAAATGTTGCATCCAAAATGCAATGGATCCAGATTTTGGCGAACGTTCAACGGGCTCCTAGTCTGTTGCCGTTCACCGCTCCAGCAGGCCCGTTGAAGTTTAAAGGACAGAATCGTTTGATATGTCCCTCCTCTCCGCATCGAAAACAGCAGGTGTCACGAAATAGATTACCCCCCGTATTAAATTATCCCCCGGATAATCTATTCCGGAATAGTTTATCCCCCTTTGGAATAGATTATCCACCCCCCCCCCCCCCCCTCCCCCGTCCCCTCTTCTTTCTCCTTTCTCTCCCTCTCCCCCATGCCCCATCCACACCTCTCTCTCCCTTCGTCTCTCTCGCCCTTTGTCTCTCTCTCCCTTCGTCTCTCTCCCTTCGTCTCTCTCTCTCCCTTCGTCTCTCTCCCTTCGTCTCTCTCTCCCTTCGTCTCTCTCTCCCTTCGTCTCTCTCCCTTCGTCTCTCTCTCCCTTCGTCTCACTCTCCCTTCGTCTCACTCTCCCTTCGTGAAGGGATGATCATATCGAATTCAGAACACTAATAGCAACATAGTTGCACACAATGCTGGATTGATGTCATGCTATATTGGACACTTTCAGTCAGTGAATGATTATATACAGCAGACAAATATGCACAGTTCGTCAGTCTGGGCTACAGATTGAGAAATATTTGCAGCTACTAATATGTTGGGGACATCAATATTGTGTTCACCAAATGTGGACAGAACAACAAATGGCTCAAGTTTACAAATTCTTCCTCTGCTGAAAACAGCAGTTCTATGCACTCCAAGGAGGCTAAATATCAAATATATACATTGTCAACCACTATGAAACAGTTAGACGAATGTAACAGTGAAATTTCATAGGTATGATCATCTTTAACAATAATTTCTGGAATGATAAATAGGTGAGTACTTTACATAAACTACCGTCTGTGTATAATGAGTTGCAGCAAAGAACACTAAACTTTGAATCCTTGCGCCCTAACCTCAATGAACAGGGTTTGTTTTCGTAATGTGTGATCATGAAGAGCTGTTTTTGCTATGGGTGAGACGTGATCGGTCATCACTGATGTAGCAGCAGGGCTAAGTTGACTATCAATGGATGATTGGCAGTCATTATAGAAGCATAGTCTGTGCACGCATGTGGGTGTGCTTGCAGCGTGTGGTACGTGTTATCTGATAACAAAATCATTCATCTCAACATTGTATATTTCTCACTGTGGTCATGTATTAAAGCATTTGTTTTTCCTCTTTAGGTGCTCACATGTACGTCATTGAAAATCGCACATTACCAAGAAAAGGTTCCTAAATAAATTTCGACCATGGCATTTAATCTTATATTTATCCGGCTGTAAAACTGTTGAGTTGATTTAGTTTACTATTTCATAGTTGCATGCGATAATTATCATATATGACACGTCGGTAGTTTTATATGTGCGTAAATATGGAACGTGACGTGATGTTACGCCATTGCTCAACATGCTCAATGAAATCAGTGCAAGTAATGTAATGGCATTCGTACAACTGCACTATGAGAGCAAAAGGCGTATGTATATGTATAGTGCAGGCTTGTGGCTTGTAACATTACAGTCACGTTACTTAACCTGCAGGAGGCTGGCATACAGTGCAGCCTTGATTATAAGCATTTTCTGGAGTTGCGAATGCAGATACAATTCCTCGTTGGCCTGTGGATAGGTTTCCTAGGAAGATGATGATATCGAAGCCAGGTCCGTATGGACGACGAGCACATAGCGTACCAACGTTTTGGTTAGGGTTACATCGTCGGTGTGTGGCTATTAAGTTGTTGACTGTATCTACAACCGACCAAGCTCTCGGAAAGAAGCAAAACCCTTTCGAACCGCTTGACAAGACCCTGTATATCCATTGTGATGATTTAGCATTGTAAACCGCCTCTTTCTTGTAGCAAGGCAGTGCGTTTGTTAGCGTGATAGGTTCCTCAACACGGCCGTATTTAGAAGAGGCAGACGGGAGGTAGTGAAGTCCTTCTGCATCGCCGTTAGCCTTTATTTGTCCACAGAAAATATGGGTCAATGCAACTTGAGGATTGGTGTTGCTTATTTTCGGATCCGCGTCAACGGGACTCCATTTGTCGCACTGAAAATTTGCCGGATTGACCAATGCCATAGCTGACAGCTGTTGTCATAAGGAATACAATGTTACACGCACTCAGTTCAACCAAGTGTAACTATTATATATGCTATTATACTCCTCATGACTTACAGTATTACCAAAGTTGGGGTGATGCAATGCTGTGGTGGAGACGCCCACGAAGACGGCAATTGCAATAACACATACTCGTACGACTCTTTCGCTATACAGCATCCTAGCTGGATACTGTTGATAAACAGTTGCCATGCAGTTAATTCATGCATGAATCGAATTTAAAGTGCATGGTTTTAAGTTTAATCATTGTGAGCAACCCTTTGCGTGGGAGTGTAGATGTAACTGTGCACGTGATGCCGGTGTAGCTCCCGCATCATGATAAACGCCCGTATCTGCGAAACCGCGAACGTTTCCGCGTATCTTTTTTCATAATCACGGACGCGTACCATTTTATTTCCTGACATACTCGCGACGGTTACGGAGTGACGCACGTTTAAACAAAGCAATTTTATTTGCGGGAGGTGGGGGTGCTTATAAGCTGTATCATAATACGATAGTCACACTGATTACATTTGATTACAGCATTCTAACCCACGGCGTTCTAACTCACCCAATATGGCAGGAATGATGTTCAATTAAAACTCAGAGTGTACCAAGCCAATTAAACTCCGTTGTTTTGAAGGAATACACTGTTCCATTTATATACACGCAGTTGCAAATCGTATGCACATGTGCGCATGTGATATGACGTCAGATGAAATAATTTTTGAAGTCTTATGAGCTTTTCTCGTGACTTATACTGAGCTAGAACCGATACCTAGAACGCAAACCAGTAAAAAAGAATCCCGTACCGCATAGTGAAACTAAAGCCAAACCTTACAACATTTACTCGCGCGCATTTACATAGTTCAGGAAATCATATTCTCGATACTGCGGGCTATACATCCCATACACGTTCATGTCATCAGGCAAGGCCATGTAGGGGCACAAAGAAACATGAACCAGCAGGCACTATTCAACGGAGTCGCCAGAATCACTGAACGCTGTATGTGGAGTGGAATAGTTAGAGATGTGAAAGAAATGGTGTGTATAGCTTTTGTCTCTTACCAAACGGCCGTGAATGCATTCATTTACCATTCATTTACCATAATCAGGTGTGACCCGTTTTTTCTCCTTTCAAGATTCGGAAGGACATATTTTCTACTATCAGCATCACATCTGGACGCATTCTGCAAATGGGTGTCAGTTTGGTAAAAGAAAATTTTTCTCCTGGAAAGATAACTTCAGCATCAAGATGCTTATGGATTGAAAAGAAGAGTCTAGATATTTTATAAACACACTGAAGCATACTAGTAGATGACACTGAAAATGAGAGCAATAACATTCCATATAGGCCTGTGTGTGCATGACGCTTGGCAGAAAAGTATGTTTTAGTTGCTTGGGATAAGTTTCGTCAGCGGCTATGTTATTCACACGCAAGAACATTATAATTATAGCATCAATCATTTTCCTGCTGTCACTGGAAGAATTCTGGGAGATGGCAACTGTTTTCTTTTTAAGGCACTGGCATTTTTGGTGACTGGTTCTCAAGATGATCATATTGAATTCAGAACACTAATAGCAACATATATTGCACACAATGCTGGATTGATGTCATGCTATGTTGGACACAGTCAGTCAGTCTGGGCTATATGCACAGTTCGTCAGTCTGGGCTACAGATTGAGAAATATTTGCAGCTACTAATATGTTGGGGACATCAATATTGTGTTCACCAAATGTGGACAGAACAACAAATGGCTCAAGTTTACAAATTCTTCCTCTGCTGAAAACAGCAGTTCTGTGCACTCCAAGGAGGCTATATATCAAATATATACATTTTCAACCACTATGAAACAGTTAGACGAATGTAACAGTGAAATTTCATAGGTGTATGCAAGGTCCTGAGATTACGTTTCATCAATAGTGAAACAATTAATAGCTATGAATGGACGGTCGTGTCATTGGTTACAGAATAGTGATGTAAAGAAAAATAATTCAGTCTGTACGAAGTACGAGAGGATGCATGCATGTTGTAATATATTATCTAAGAACCGTTTTACAACAACCCGGTGCACCCAGTACAATTTTCGCCCGGTACAATTATTGCGTGACAGCACACAATATCCATTAAGAATATATTCTAGATCCTATTTTATTCTCCATAGGACGGTAATCCAAACGGCTTACACCCAGTGGTCAAAACCTAAATATCTCTCAGCAGGAGCATCCAGATAACTTCAAAACTGGTACATATATGTAGACAAATTATGTCACTACTTATTTGTCATACTTGTTGATTTTGATTCTGACTTTGCCAACATAAATATGCTGCCTAACTTCTGCCGACAAATTGATCATTGCGCATGAACGTTTGTGTTGAACAGCGATTTTATGAGGCTTCTTGGAAAGAGATATTTTCCACCTTGTGCTAAAATTTAACTTGGTAGAAGCCAAACAGAAATGTACACCCAGGTAAGTTGCTATGGAAGTTTAAGTATATTATATGATACTGTATATACTGCCGCTCCTTTATTATCATTGCAAGAGCCTGTAGAAGGATTACAAGTAGGGTTTAAGGGATGAACAGCATTGGAAAGCTTTCTCAGACTTTTCTAGACTGATACACATACCAATTGCAGATCAATTCTGGCTGGATCAACTGAATCATATATATATTAGCTAAAGCCTTCAGATTTTCTATAATACTAGTACTACCATCGGCCATCATCAAAATGCAAGCAAAAGTAGCTTGAATGCTGAGTTTTGACCGCCAATCCATCCAATAGCTTATGCACCAAGCAAAGCAAACATGGGCCTAATGGATCCTCTGTTTTACTCCTTCAGTAGGATTATATGACTGATGGAGGGAAAAAGATGAATGGCACCACTAAACCCAACTAAAAATGCCTGGAAAAATATGGAGGCATTGATTTATAATAAACAAATTTGAAAGCTAGATGAATTCTTTTTTTTTAAAAGCTTTATCTATTTTGGTCTCCATAATTTTCCCAAAACCCATGAAAAATTTTCATGCAGGCTTCTTTGTGATACAATAGTAACCTGGGCATGCATGAGATGTATAGTTTTCACCCAATAGCTTTACGGAAACTTGGATTTCCTTCATATGTGAGTACTCACAGGCAATTATGAGTAGGTGTGGTGATTTCCTGCTTACTTTTGTTTCACAATGCGGTAAGCATTTACTATTAACCATGCACCGCAAATTAAAATCTAGCTGGCTATAGTACACATTGTTACAAATAGTACAAGCTAAACATAATAGTATCTTTTGACCTGCCATTTTGGTTGGTGATTTGACAATATTAAGTTTGCATTGTCACAGTCCACAAAGAAATAATGTGTAAAACAGTGCATGCACTAACATTAAGTAATACATACATGATTGATACAATGTAAACTAAAACAGATATAAACAGTTTAAGGGGAACGGTAATTCCTGCAGCCGTCATGACAGGCTCTGCTGGCATTACATCATTACTGTCAATGGGTGCTTGATTTGAAAGAGGGTTAACGTTTCTCTGTGCACACCACTACCAACCAATGACTGGCTGTCCTTCAATGCATGCATCACATGGAAGCATGTTCAATGGACACAACTATTAATTAATGGCACACAAAACTACCGTACAGCTGCTCGTGTCAAACGGACTCTCTAGCTTCAGAATAGCATAATAATCTAGCTACGACACGAGAGTTATTATTACAGAAATGTACACCCAGGTAAGTTGCTATGAAAGTTTAAGTATATTATATGACACTGCCGCTCCTTTATTACCATTCCAAGAGCCTGTAGAAGGATCACAAGTAGGGTTGAAGGGATGAATAGCATTGGAAAGCTTTCTCAGACTTTTCTAGACTGATGCACATACCAATTGCAGATCAATTCTGGCTGGATCAACTGAACCATATATATATTAGCTAAAACCTTCAGATATTCTATAATACTAGTACTACCATCGGCCATCATCAAAATGCAAGCAAAAGTAGCTTGAATGCTGAGGTTTGACCGTCAATACATCCAATAGCTTACGCACCAAGCAAAACATGGGCCTAATGGATCCTTTATTTTACTCCTTCTGTAGGATTATATGACTGACGGAGGGAAAGAGATGAATGGCACCACTGAACCCAACTATAAATGCCTGGAAAACTATGGAGGCATTGATTTATAATAAACAAATTTGAAAGCTAGATGAATTCCTTTTTTAAAATGCTTTATCTGTTTTGGTCTCCATAATTTTCCCAAAGCCCATGAAAAATTTTCATGCCGGCTTCTTTGTGATGCAATAGTAACCTGGGCATGCATGAGATGTATAGTTTTCACCCAATAGCTTTACGGAAACTTGGATTTCCTTCATATGTGAGTACTCACAGGCAGTTATGAGTACATGTGGTGATTTCCTGCTTACTTTTGTTTCACAATGCGGTAAGCATTTACTATTAACCATGCACCGCAAATTAAAATCTAGCTGGCTATAGTACAAATTGTTACAAATAGTACAAGCTAAACATTATTGTATCTTTTGACCTGCAATTTTGGTTGGTGATTTGACAATATTAAGTTTGCATTGTCCCAGTCCACAAAGAAATAATGTGTAAAAATGTGCATGCACTAACATTAAGTAATGCATACATGATTGATACAATGTAAACTAAAACAGATATAAACAGTTTAAGGGGAACGGTAATTCCTGCAGCTGTCATGACAGGCTCTGCTGGCATTACATCATTACTGTCAATGGGTGCTTGATTTGAAAGAGGGTTAACGTTTCTCTGTGCACACCACTACCAACCAATGACTGGCTGTCCTTCAATGCATGCATCACATGGAAGCATGTTCAATGGACACAACTATTAATTAATGGCACACAAAACTACCGTACAGCTGCTCGTGTCAAATGAACCAAAAACGGACTCTCTAGCTTCAGAATAGCATAATAATCTAGCTACGACACGAGAGTTATTATTACAGAAATGTACACCCAGGTAAGTTGCTATGAAAGTTTAAGTATATTATATGACACTGCCGCTCCTTTATTACATTGCAAGAGCCTGTAGAAGGATTACAAGTAGGGTTTAAGGGATGAACAGCATTGGGAAGCTATCTCAGACTTCTCTAGACTGATGCACATACCAATTCTGGCTGGATCAACTGAACCATATATATATTAGCTAAAACCTTCAGATATTCTATAATACTAGTACTACCATCGGCCATCATCAAAATGCAAGCAAAAGTAGCTTGAATGCTGAGGTTTGACCGTCAATACATCCAATAGCTTACGCACCAAGCAAAACATGGGCCTAATGGATCCTTTATTTTACTCCTTCTGTAGGATTATATGACTGACGGAGGGAAAGAGATGAATGGCACCACTGAACCCAACTATAATTGCCTGGAAAACTATGGAGGCATTGATTTATAATAAACAAATTTGAAAGCTAGATGAATTCCTTTTTTAAAATGCTTTATCTGTTTTGGTCTCCATAATTTTCCCAAAGCCCATGAAAAATTTTCATGCCGGCTTCTTTGTGATGCAAAAGTAACCTGGTCATGCATGAGATGTATAGTCTTCCCCCTATAGCTTTACGGAAACTTGGATTTCCTTCATATGTGAGTACTCACAGGCAGTTATGAGTACATGTGGTGATTTCCTGCTTACTTTTGTTTCACAATGCGGTAAGCATTTACTATTAACCATGCACCGCAAATTAAAATCTAGCTGGCTATAGTACAAATTGTTACAAATAGTACAAGCTAAACATTATTGTATCTTTTGACCTGCAATTTTGGTTGGTGATTTGACAATAATAAGTTTGCATTGTCCCAGTCCACAAAGAAATAATGTGTAAAAATGTGCATGCACTAACATTAAGTAATACATACATGATTGATACAATGTAAACTAAAACAGATATAAACAGTTTAAGGGGAACGGTAATTCCTGCAGCTGTCATGACAGGCTCTGCTGGCATTACATCATTACTGTCAATGGGTGCTTGATTTGAAAGAGGGTTAACGTTTCTCTGTGCACACCACTACCAACCAATGACTGGCTGTCCTTCAATGCATGCATCACATGGAAGCATGTTCAATGGACACAACTATTAATTAATGGCACACAAAACTACCGTACAGCTGCTCGTGTCAAATGAACCAAAAACGGACTCTCTAGCTTCAGAATAGCTTAATAATCTAGCTACGACACGAGAGTTATTATTACAGAAATGTACACCCAGGTAAGTTGCTATGAAAGTTTAAGTATATTATATGACACTGCCGCTCCTTTATTACCATTGCAAGAGCCTGTAGAAGGATTACAAGTAGGGTTTAAGGGATGAACAGCATTGGAAAGCTTTCTCAGACTTTTCTAGACTGATACACATACCAATTGCAGATCAATTCTGGCTGGATCAACTGAACCATATATATATTAGCTAAAACCTTCAGATTTTCTATAAAACTAGTAATACCATCGGCCATCATCAAAATGCAAGCAAAAGTAGCTTGAATGCTGAGTTTTGACCGTCAATCCGTCCAATAGCTTATGCACCAAGCAAAGCAAACATGGGCCTAATGGATTCTCTGTTTTACTCCTTCAGTAGGATTACATGACTGATGGAGGGAAAGAGATGAATGGTACCACTGAACCCAACTACAAATGCCTGGAATAATATGGAGGCATTGATTTATAATAAACAAATTTGAAAGCTAGATGAATTCTTTTTTTTTTCAGCTTTGTCTATTTTGGTCTCCATAATATTCCCAAAGCCCATGAAAAATTTTCATGCCGGCTTCTTTGTGATGCAATAGTAACCTGGTCATGCATGAGATGTATAGTCTTCACCAATAGGTTTACGGAAACTTGGATTTCCTTCATATGTGAGTACTCACAGGCAATTATGAGTACATGTGGTGATTCCCTGCTTAGTTTTGTTTCACAATGCGGTAAGCATTTACTATTAACCATGCGCCGCAAATTAAAATCTAGCTGGCTATACTACACATTGTTACAAATAGTACAAGCTAAACATAATAGCATCTTTTGACCTGCAATTTTGGTTGGTGATTTGACAATATTAAGTTTGCATTATCACAGTCCACAAAGAAATAATGTGTAAAACAGTGCATGCACTAACGTTAAGTATTACATACATGATTGATACAATGTAAACTAAAACAGATATAAACAGTTCAAGGGGAACAGCAATTCCAGCAGCTGTCTCGACTGGCTCTGCTGGCATTACATCATTACTGTCAAAAGGTGCTTGGGTTCATCCTATAATGATTTGAAAGAGGGTTAACGTTTCTCTGTGCACACCACTACCAACCAATGACTGGCTGTCCTTCAATGCATGTATCACATGGAAGCATGTTCAATGGACACAACTACTAATTAATGGCACACAAAACTACCATACAGCTGCTCGTGTCAAATGAACCAAAACGGACTCTCTAGCTTCAGAATAGCTTCCAGACAAAAATAATCTAGCTACGACACGAGAGTTATTATTGGAAGAGCACACTTCAGCCCATAACTTTGTTGAGAACCTAGGAATAAGAGGACAACTTCAAATGGCCACATGCATGCAATTAACCCCATCAATCCAAAAAACACTGAACCCGGTTTCAATTTTTCATACCCATTGACAATGTGCTGACACCAGTTTGGATTCAAATAGTACTTCAGCATCATCATAAAGTCCACCTTTATTCGTACACTGCATGGCCTTACTGCTGGCTTTTTCTGGGTTTGTTCATCCTTCCCCTCTTGGTGCCCTCAACGTCAACTGAAGGAACTTGATCTTCAGATACTCACACACCTTTACATCTCTTCTACAGATATGCATGGAACTACACCACAATACCCATCAACAGTGTATGTATTATAGGTGTTTCTGGCTTAAGCCAGGGGACTGACCATGATGTTAGCATGGACACTTCATACCGCTGCAGATATTTTTGTACCTGGACACCATACCAGACAGATGACTGACAATGCAGCATAGGGGCTGGTGTAATATGGACAAGCATAGGGACATGCCAACAAGTTGGTCCCGCCAGAATAGAAGGATTATTAGAACTGGCTTATTCAGTGAGCACCCTGGAGGCGGGACTATAGCAAAAATACATTCATGAGGGGAATACAGGAAGTAGGGTGTGTAACCTCCCCCTGCATAATGAAAATCGATTTTTCCTAATACTTTTAAAGTACTAATCTATTTTTCAGGTTATTGTGGATCTGAAAATCGATTTTTCCAAATAGTTTAAAAAACAAAATCGATTTCTCAAATAGTACTTCAGCATCATTATAAAGTACACATTTATTCGTACACTGCATGGCCTTACTGCTGGCTTTTTCTGGGTTTGTTCATCCTTCCCCTCTTGGCCCTCAAAGTCAACTGAAGGTACTTGATCTTCAGATACTCACACACCCTTAAATCCCTTCTACAGATTTGCATGGAATTACACCACTATACCCATCAACAGTGCATGTATTTTAGGTGTTTCTGGCTTAAGCCAGAGGACTGACCATGATGTTAGCATGGACACTTCATTCCGCTGCAGATGCTTTTGTACCAGGACACCATATCAGACAGATGACTGACAATGCAGCATAGTGGCTGGTGTAATATGGACAAGCATAGGGACATGCCAACAAGTTGGCCCCACCAGAATAGAAAGAGTATTAGAACTGGCTTATTCAGTGAGCACCCTGGAGGTGGGGCTATTGCAAAAATACATTCATGAGGGGAATACAGGAAGTAGGGTGTGTAACCTCCCCTGCATAATGAAAATCGATTTTTCCTAATACCTTTAAAGCACTAATCGATTTTTCAGGTTATTGTGGATCTGAAAATCGATTTTTCCAAATAGTTTAAAAAACAAAATCGATTTCTCCCGAATAGGTTTTGCCTAATTTTCTGCTGAGTACCTTGGTTATTCATTTTATGGTGCTTGTGGAGTGCACACTGAGAAGATAAATTATTTATTTTATGTCTGCACAGAAATCAACCTGGTCTCACACCCAAACTAGAGCTATGCATATCACTTAATAACACAGACAAAATGGTCTACAGTAACATGTGTTTTCTAAATAGAGTTTAATAGATTGCATTGCTTTACTGTGCACTTGTGCATATCAATAGTAATGTAAACCTAACCAACCAACACTAACCACTGAGACCAATCACCACCTTAATAACTCAACCTATATAACCTACAATCATGTACTCCATTTAAAATCATCCAACAACATTCCATTCACGTTCTCACTAAATGCATATGAATTTGAAGGAAATTTCCCATTAGCACAGGAAAACAGGTTTGAAATACATTGGTTCATATGCCATCCTTTTCAACAATTTTCAATCATAGTATGTTTAATACATTGATTATACCCGTTGTTCTTGAGAAATACAACAGTTTGCACTACTATTCCACAAGAATTCTTATTAGGCCCCATGGCTGCACTATTGCTCATAGAAAAGTAATGCTTTCTCATTGAAAACTCTAATTACAATACGAATTACGTGAGTGATATACTTAAAAAATACCCACTTACTACTAACTACGGATCTCTGTGCTTTAATCGAACTCCTTCAGTAGTATGTGGTAAGGAACAGTAAGTCTTATGCTCCATTGATCTCTGTTCGATTCGCATGATATCATAAAATTTAGAGTTCAGTACAGAGTACTGCTTGGATTCCTATGTAGATACAAGCTACCTGTATGATCCAAGATGACCACTGCCACGAGGCTTGGCAGTCAGTGTATGTGGCCAGTGGCGGATCCAAAATGGGGGTTGTTAATTAATATTCATTAAAGCGGGGGAGGGGTACCCTCCTGCCCAGTAAGGTGGTCTGGGGTGGAGCCCCAACCCCCAACGCTTTTTTATTATATCATGCGCAAAACACTACATAATGTCATAATACTGCCTTGCCGTTCGTTTGCTCACGCAGCTGCAGTTGTATTACGAATTTCAGCCATCTTTAATTTGCAATAATTCTGAATTGTTTCAAATTATATAATTAAATTTTCATTGCGGTTTTAAAGGGGGAACCCCCCCCCCCCCCCCCCCCCCCCCCACCTGGATCTACTGTCAGTGGGAGCGCGGAGCTTCAGTGTTCGTCATAACTACAGAAACCACCATTTTAAGGTCAGTAGGCGTTTGTATACACCATGAGGGAGGGGTGGGAGGAGGGTGACATGGTGGACCATGAGGGAGGAGGGTGACATGGTGGGTGGGCCATGAGGGAGGACCATGAGGGAGGTGTGAGAGAGGAGGGTGACATGGTGGACCATGAGGGAGTGTGAGAGAGGAGGGTGACATGGTGGACCATGAGGGAGGGGGTGACATGGTGGACCATGAGGGAGGGGTGAGTGAAGAGGGTGACATGGTGGACCATGAGGGAGGAGTGAGGGAGGGGTGACATGGTGGATCATGATGGAGAGTGAGGGAGGGGTGACATGGTGGATCATGATGGAGAGTGAGGGAGGAGGGTGACATGGTGGACTATGAGGGAGAGGGTGACATGGTGGGCCATGAGGGAGGAGAGTGACATGGTGGACCATGAGGCAAAGTGAGGGAGGAGGGTGACATGGTGGACTATGAGGTAGAAGTGAGGGAGGAGGGTGACATGGTGGACCATGAGGGATGGTAAGGGTAGAGGGTGATGTGGTGGATCACGAGGGAGGATTGAGGTACGATGGTAACATGGTGGACCATGAGGGAGGGGGGAGGGATGAGGGTGACATGGTGGACCAGTGCGGTAGGAGGGTTAAATGGTGGACCTTGAGGGTGACAAGATGCTGGACAGTTGGGTAAAATGATGGTCATGTCTGGTGGGTCAAAGCAAGTTTGCATGGTTTGGTCAAGGTCTCAGGTCACGATGACAGAGGTCAAAGATTTCATCCCACAAGTGATTGTGGTGTTACTTAATGTCAATCAGCAACTTACATGTTATACATGGCTAAGACCCTAATTAGCCATTATGTGGTAGCGAGAATACACGTACAATTAGATCAATGTGATCAAATAAATGTAAAAATACACCAATATCTTTTACAAGACATGTATCCTTCTACATTTTCGAAATCGGACAAGCAAGCATTACGAAAGATGGCCAAATTTTTCACCGTAAAAGGCGCTGACTTATACTACATGTGTCGAGGTGAGAATCGAAACCACGTTTTGCAGTCTCAAGCATGTAACATCAGATTGCTTCTCATTTTGTGCATACAACAAGAAGACGATGGTTGTCAAAACGCTGCTCGACTTTTTGTAGAGAATATAGATCAGCGGCAGAGGATTGTCTCCTTAACCCATGACGATGGTCCCTTCGGAGTTAATAGGACAAATAGTATAACATCGAAATAACATCGAAATACTACAGGCCTGGGCTGTATGTAGATGTGAAATCATACATAAGATTGTGACCATTTATTGTAATCTCAAGTATGTATTGCTTTTATTAGGTGAACTCATGCGACCGTTGTCAGAGAACAATGAACAAAAAGCTTGATGCTTCAGCTGGAGTTCTACATCTTATTCCTGTTAAAGCTCAAATCTGGCACCAAGTTCGGATGGATTTAATTGGTCCGCTACCTGAAACGTCACCTGGCAATAAATATATCATCACCTTGACTGATTACTTCTCAAAATGTGCAGAAGCAACAGCTCTTCAAGTCAAGACAGCTGTTAGTGTGGCTAGATTTATGTACTCGGTAAGATAAAGTAGTAAACTAAATTGCTATATACATCATATCACTAAAATGTCACTTTAGAGCTCCTGAAATTGTAATAACTGATCAAGGTAGATAATTTTTCAATGAGATAACGAGAGAACTGCTTTTGATTACTAAGACTGAACACAGACTCTGTAGTGCCTACCATCCACAGGTATTTATGTTTAATGCTTTGTCATTATGAAAATTACTATTTGCTTTGTTTCCCAGAATAATTGTCTTACGGAACGTTTTAATCAGACCCTGTCTTGTTGCTTGTCAAAGATGGTGGATCAAGATCAGAAGAATTGGGATTTAAAGATTGAAACAGTTCAGATGGGCTACAGGGCATCTATATAGGCAAGCTTTAACGAAGTATTCTTTGCTATTTCAAAAAGAGATGCGCCTTCCTATTGACAATGAAATTATACCAAATGAGGAGTCACGTGTTCACAGGAGAATGACCACGAAATTTCAATTGAAGCCCTTTTAAGGACAAGGGAGAAACTTTTTGAAGCGACTAGTTCATCCATACTGCTTGCCCAATCAGAGCAGAAGGACATGTATAATCGAAAACACATGCCAAATGTACTGCAGATTGGTACAAAAGTCTTGAAACAGAACACTCTTCAAAAATAATTCAAAGGCTGTAAAATTGATGATCGTTTGCTTGGCCCATATAGATATATTGGCAATGGTGTGTATGAGTTAAACGATAAGAAAGGAACAGTTTTAAAGACAAAAGTTATTTTTAAAAGCTTGAAAGTTTACAAATGTTCATCTGAACAGAATGATTTGCATGCAATGATGAAAAAGAAGCAGATGCTAAAAGTGATGACAATGATGA
The DNA here is from genome assembly GCA_963681505.1 of Eunapius fragilis. Taxonomy (NCBI): domain Eukaryota; kingdom Metazoa; phylum Porifera; class Demospongiae; order Spongillida; family Spongillidae; genus Eunapius; species Eunapius fragilis. The sequence goes on along the minus strand of OY811976.1, from coordinate 6,123,505 downwards.
AGCTGAAACAGATTCTAGAAATGAAGTGAGTGAAGGAATCGGTGGTAAAGGTGGAGAGAATGAAGATGCTAATGCTAAAAGTGAAGAGAATGAAGGAGCCAGTGATAAAAGTGAAAAGAATGTATGTGCAGGTGTCCTACATATCCAGAAATGCCCTATACATTGGAGGTCATACACAAAAATATTCCAAATTGAATTCTTTAACATTTTAACATATAGTGGATTTTTGTTAATTTCCACTATAAAAATTTCAGTTTCAGACTGCAATGCATTATGAAGTTAAAATCAAGATATGTTCTCTAATTACTACATAGTTGACGTAATTTTGGGGGGATCGATTAACAAACTATTAAACGAATTGGACAATGTTTGTGGGCAATTATAAAACTCTCGCAATAATATAAATAACCTCAATCAGACTGGGGAGGTGTGTCTTGATGACCGGCTGACTTTCAATGTTAGAAATATATACTAACCCTGGTAGGCAAGCACGAAGTAAGGCATTACTTCATTATCTCAAATTGACCACGACGCGAATACCTGCACACACGGCAGGGCCGGCATATTCAGGGTTTGAGCGAGGGGGAGGGGGGGGGTGCTTCATGTCAGGCCAGGTACGATAAGTGGGGGGGGGGGGGGGAGGGGGGGGGGGGTATAGGGGTGCTGTCCGCTTCGGACCCAATACGAAAAGTGGGTTTGGTATAGGGTCTACTCTATTTAAATACGTTTTTACCCATTACAATTTTGGCCGAGGGGCGTGAAGCACCCGGAGCACCTTCTCTGGATACGCCACTACACCATGCAGGCTAGCTTCGGCTATACTTGCAGTAAATATGGTTAAGCTTAAGAATATGGTCTGTACTTAGGTCGAGCGACACGACAGGTTTACAAAATTAATGGTGCAGTGGCGTATTCAGACGGCTGATCCAGAGAGGGTGCTCCCGGTGCTCAACCTCGGCCAAAATTGTAACCGTTAATTATTAACGATAACGTAATTGCTAAACAAAGGGCCCTCACTTTTTGTATCGGACCTGAAGCAAACAGCACAACCCCCACACCCCACACTTTTCGTATCGGGCCTGACGTGAAGCACCCCCTCGCTGAAATCCTAGATACGCCACTGATGGTGGGCTATGCTATGTCTCCACAAACAACTATGTGCATGCACGTAACATTTGCTCTCCCATGGGCGTACGCAGCCTTCAGGAAAGGGGGGGTCGAATTTTTTAAATAGGTGACCTTAATTACAATAATATATACTTGTGTTATTTCCATTTTGTACATCGATGCTTTATATGATGCTATTCAGGATAATAAATATCCATTGGCGCTAAAAAGTAAGTTGCATAACTAAGGGAGACCGATTAATTACTACAACCATGCATAATCAATATTTTTGACCTTTCCACTCCATCATGAAAACCAATCTAATACACTTGCATTGACTAATAATGACAATATTGGCACAGCTAGGATTGTTACCTGATTAGAATATGTCGTGCATGCATTCATGAATCATGCAGACATCCAACATGAGGAATCAAATCAAGGTTCTAAAACATGGGATTATCAATCTATATCATAAAATGATAGCTGAATACATTTGATTTAAAAACAGATGACATTGATTGTTAGAACAATTAATCAATTAATGTAGTACTATACTGTCCATTTCAAGGCGTTTTGGGTGCCATATGTGCAAACATATTGACAAATGACAATTAACCTCATCCATATCTCAGTATGTTAGTTAAAACGTCGCTTACATCCTCTCATGTATTCAATTCCTCAGGAAAAGTATGATCTATAGAAAGTACAAAATGATGCTTAAGCAAATGATACTTTTGGCCTAAAGTCATTGCTTGGAGTACGTATGGTGGCTGATGACCAATTAAGAATAGTCCAACATCATTTTTGAACTCATCAATTTCTGCTATTACATTCAATGGATGTAGTTATGATTGGAATAACTGGTGGTGTAGATGGATGCGCAGATAAGTCATAGACACACGCTTCACTGGACAACAATGACCCTGATGCATCTCTCTGATCGCTATGTGGTACGGGAAAAAAAATAGAGCTATGCTCAGTTTCTCTTCCATCAGCAACAACGACCGTTTTGCAAGGCACTTCAAAAACACTCCCGCTCAGGCTAGCGCTATTATCAGTTGTGCTTGCCGCGTTGTCTCATCTAACCTACTAGCTGCAACCAGACCAGTCAAACTATCATCTCCAACCACCCCCACCTGCTTTGCTTTCTTGGTATACCTTATAATGTCTTGACACATTGCCGCCGCTTCTTTCCTTTTTTTTCTTTCTCCTGCCTTTTTTTCCTGGCACGTGTGACGTGAGGCAAAGTTATTAAGTTTCATTTTGCCGTCATTACCGGTACTGCTATCGTACTTAGCGTAATTTAAATACTAGTACGAAATGGTGAAGGTGACCTCGCTTAGGGGAGGGGGGGGGTCGTTCGAACCCATCGACCCCCCCCCCCCCCCCCCCCCTTGCGTACGCCCATGTCACATCTCTATGAATCAGCATCAATGCCAAACCGTTTAATCTGTCATTCATTACCCATAGTGCTTCGAAGTGATGTCTTCAGCAATTTTCACAGCAAAAAAAGGCACAAATCATATTTTGATTTCACAAGTGATCTGTTTTTTTTTTTTTTTTTTTTTTTTTCATATCTGTACCAAACTGATAACAGTTTGAATACAGGTATGAAAAAACAGATCACTTCTGGAATCAAAATATGATTTGCGCCTTTTTTTTGCTGTGAATTTTAGCACGCTAATATACTTTTCACACTCACAACTAGTTACTGGCTGAGTAGCCGATATGGCAAGGATTACATAAATGTTTGGGAAGTAATCCTTGTCAAAAAACTTAGTGACTTTCTAGGCGTATCAAGCTGTTTTGCTTTGACAGTTTCACTTTTCCGTTTCGTTCGCCATAAATCCAGCTCAGTATGTAATGCATGCCTTAGCTGATGGAAGGTCATCCTTTAATTCTCTTTAAAATGACATTTAGCTGAGCAGAAATCAGAAGGCAGAATTTGTGCTAACTCTCCAACAATGCCTGCTGCTTCTTCTTCAAAACGATTGTCAAGCTCAGTAATTAAATGGTCCAGCATTAATTGGAATAGTTAATGCTCGTCGGTAATAGAGAGGTTGCAATGTCATCCCGGGAAGAGCGGCGGCCATGTTTTTTGGTGCCTCCAGTTCTGTTACAGAATGTTTCCAATCTGTAACAGATTATTTACAACAAAAGAACTAGGGATACCAAAAAATATGGCCGCCGTACTTCCCGGGATGACACTGCAACCTCTCTATACTGGCTAGCATTAACTGCAGGTGTATTTGACCGATGGAGTTGGTGTCATGTTCTTCACACTGCTGTGGTTCCTGCTGCTCAATAATTAACGCAACGCCATTGTGTGCACCCGTAGCCTCAACAGTGGCAACTGCTGGATGAAGGGTACTTCCAAAGAAGACGTTAATGATAAGATCCCTTTCGTAAGACACTGACTTGGGCATGAGTCTTCATCATTGTGCAAATCAATGAAGCGTTCAATATCGGCGTCACTGTTTGCGTACCAGTGGCGGATCCGGGGGGGGGGGGGGTCCAGGGTGTCTGGACCCCCCCTCGTACCTGAATATGAATATAATTATCGTATGACGTGTCTTACGTGAGATATACATTTCTACGGAGTGCCGGAGTGCACTTCGTGAAGTTGCTAAATAGCTTATTCTCATTGCTTATTCATTGGTTAGTACTATATTTTAGTTCTGTAAATTGCGAGATACGTAGTAGGCTGTCATTTATTCGTAAGGTTAATGTATTCTAAAATGCTAACCACGGTCGTATCTTTCCGCAGTTATTTTGATTCGTGCTCTATTATTAGTACCCATCAAGGTTGAAAGCACCTTGCTGCAAGACGATTGCAAATTTAAATTTTAAATTTTAACGTAGCAAAGAAACTAAGCCGGCGCATGTAGCGTACAATGCAAATCTGCGACGAAACACACTAGCCATTTAAATCCGCAAAACCACAATAGCCTGGACACTAGAGCGTAACGGAGTGGCATGCATTTATTGGTTATGATTGTCTCCGTTTCTAATCCCCTACATGTACAATCTGTGGAAAAAAGTGTACAAAAAAAATTTTCGCGCGCGAATGTTATGCTGAATTATACTGTTCACTGCTTGAAGTTGGTCATCTGCCGCAGTGTGATGGTATATTTTAATTGGCTCAAATAGCAAAGGAAAGCGCATGCATGTAACAACACAGCCATTAAAATCCATAAGACTACAATAGCCTGGAAACCCGGCAGAATGTAACGGAGTGTCACTCATTTATTGGCGTTGATTGTCTTAGTTTCCAATCCCCGGCCCCCATACATGTACAGTCTGTGGAAAAATTGGAATGCGCACCACAAAAATTCGCCAAAATCCTGCATCCGCCCCTGATTAACGTAACGCCTCACCGTGACCAACAGCTGATTCATTCAAATACACACGTGCATCGACCGTTTTATATTATATGCTTAGCAGACAGAAATTTAGTTTACTTAGATCTACCTGTTTCTTGAGAAAAAGAATCTGAGATCCATTGAATTGACGCGCTTACATCCTGCAGAACAGCTCGGCCTTTCGATCGCTTCATTTAGCGGTAAGATAACTAAATTAATTAACCACGCATGTGATTAATTATTCATTACTTGGGACCAAGAGAGGGGGGGGGGGGGGGGGGGTCTTTAGACCCCAAAGACCTACCCCTGAATCCACCCCTGATTCTTTCTCCACTCTAACAGCATCATTTCTAAAGATCAGTTTGGTTTTCTTGCCAGGCGTTCTACTTGTACCCAATTGCTAGCCACACTTAATGAATGGCCACTGTTCACTGATGTTGGTTCTAAATTTATATATTAACTCTGCAAATAATTCTTACTACTTGTGTGGTGTATCGTTGAATAGAGTTTATGATATGTGTGACCTAGGTGTGTATATAACATCCGACTTTAAGTCCAGCTTACATTGTGCATCTATTGCTGCAAAGGCTTTCCAAAGGTGTTCTCTTCTGCTTAAGGGCCTCCATACACTTGATATTTCTACACCTTGTCGAGTATACATATCCTATGTTAGACCAATTCAGGAATACAGTGTGGAATCCATGGCTATTACAAGATGTTAGATGTGTTGAAAGGGTTCAACGCTTTTTCACAAGAGCTATTTTTAAACGGGTAAAGCTGCCAACTATGAGCTGTGCTGATCATCTCTTACACCTAGGTTTTCAATCATTGGAGTATCGCAGAGTATTATCAGACCTCCTTATGTGTTATAAGATTGTAAAAAAATCTTGATGCATCAGCCTTTTCCCACATCAACCATATGGTACAAGAGGTAATTCCATTAAACTAAGTACGGTATCTACACCACACCATAACTTCAGATCCTCTCTGGATTATTAATATTTGAAATTCCTTACCAGATACTGTTGTAACATCATCTTCTGAACTACTATTTAAGTCAAGACTATGTTCAGTGAACTTGGCTCCCTTTTGCAGATGCGTCCCTTTTTAGTATTGGGCAGTATTTACATGTGCCATTACTTGCCTTTGTGTATACTGTGCACATAAATTATAATTATCACATATATGGAGATGTACATTGATGATTTCTAAACATGCACGTTTATTTAATAAGGAAGTCCATAGCTATAGTCATCTACGAGTTGTGCACAATGTGTGTGTACAGGGACAGGTACATTATACACATTTATTCATATCACACATGCGGACGGCTGTATTTTAACAGCAACTCTCAACTTGTGGTCAGTTGCTATAAATGTTTCTTCCCTAGGTACACAAAAGTACAATAGTAAAGCCCGCTATCTGTTGGAGTGCACCGGACCATTTTATCATTTCATATATACAGGTGGATGTGCAAACATTACGAACTTCTGCATGCAGGCAACATAATGAGCTCATTCAAAACATCTACTGCTCATAGTATAAGTAGCAAGAACAGAGACAATAAAAATGTCATAATTGTAGGTCATAATTGCAGACAATCTATACACAGCAGAGAATCAATTCTTAAACTGCTTTCACATTAGTCCGCTGGTTGAAGAAGTGGATGTACACATGGAATTTAATCCTGCAGTCCAACATTGGAGCTCATTATATGGGATCGAGGCAGCGAAAAGGGACCTTGCACATATTTTTCAAGTATTCAAAATTATTTCATATTCTAACAGAAATTTATGTCCTCTGCAAATTCTTTCCTACGCACTGGAAATTAGCCTGTCCATCATGGAGTTACAGTGGCCTGAATGTTTAATTAGGCATACATTTTAATTGCACGCATCAACTTTGATGCTCCAGGAAATTATAGTAATATGCGCCATGTCCTTTTTCGCTGCCTCAACCCCCATATGTACATGAGTCTGGATCATAAAAAGCTACATGCCATTATATAGTTCTGAACAATACAGTCAGTTTCACATACGGTGGCCCTGGAAGTCGCGCACGGAAACACATGCACCACGCGCTACTTAAGGTTTGCACCGCGCACGAATCGAAGTTTGCACCGCGCACTCCGCACGATTCCAGGTTAGCACTCCGCACGAATCGAAGTTTGCACCGCGCACTCCGCACGATTCCAGGTTAGCACCGCGCACGAATCGAAGTTTGCACCGCGCACGAATCGAAGATTGCACCGCGCACTCCGCACTATCCATGGGATACTTTTTCACAATGGAATTCATTTTGAAGATTACGTCATATAGCTTAGGCTATAACGCCAAATAGAGCTCCCGTAGATGCAAATATGCTACATCGAAACGATCCAGAGGTAGAAAGTAAGCTGACTTTAGAAACGCACGTTGTGCAATTTAATTGTGCACATCATGCAGGGCTAATACTGAAGTACTGGAGACAGCGCAAGGACAACGCCGTGATACTAGCTTATTTGCGGCTAGTACATGGTGTTTCCGCGGGGTGAGTCAGAAAAAGTCCATGGCGCCGTAATCTATGATGCATGGGGCACGGGAATAACGCATTAGTGGGCTTTACGGTATACGTACATAGCTACAAGTACTCCATTATGATGAAAGCATAGTTCACCACATCAAAAACAAGTGATAGCCAACGGAGTGATGAAAACTTGCAGCTTTCACCATTTAGGAGATTAAACTAGTTTTGTAGATTAATATGTCGTACGCATGAGCTTTAATTAGGAGTAGCAATCTGTTTAGAGGCAGACACACACACACACACACACACACACACACACACACACACACACACACACACACACACACACACACACACACACATGCAGATCCCAATCAAACAAGGGAGGTTCCAAATGAACCACAGTAGTTTTATCCATCACTTCGATTCGTGCGCGGTGCAAACCTTAAGTCGCGCGTGGTGCATGTGTTTCCGTGCGCGACCTCCAGGGCCACCGTATTCACACGTACGTCTATTGCACATCACTTCTGGACATACGCAGTGTGCTTTACGTACTTTTGCATTATAGTTAACAAGTAAATAAAAAACATTCTCTATGAGAAAATTGGTGGCATATAGGATTTGAAGGCAATGGTGGTGTAAAAAGGAAGGAAACAAGGGTCTTATAATAATGGAAAATGGAATAGTCCTATACACAGGAAAAAAAGTTAGGAATACTACAGAGAAATACCACGGTTTACTACTGCAGTAATAATTATACAGCAGTCTTACATTACTTTGCACCAGCTGTATATTGCTGTTATTTTAAATGCTGCAAATTTCCAGCTGTTGCTACAAAATGTCATAGAACGCATTGAAGACCATTGTAACTGGCGTTGAAACAATTGCATTCTGATGTAAATGATGAAATGCAACCATTTACCACAAATGTCGAAATACAGTCACGTGAGAAAGTTCTTATCTTTAGCCTCGTTCGCAGACACGATTCAAATCGTTGGGCGCGGCCCAACATGCATCTGCGCAGGCGCTAAGGTCGTACTATTAATCGGGAACTCCTTTCGAATTTAAAATCTAGGATGGGCGGGGGTGGCAAGTTGGTGGGGGGGGGGGGGGGGGGGGGGCACACACAGTTTGCTTGTATCAAAGTGGTAAGATGATACACATTTGCTTCTGTGCGTTTTATTGTCCGAGCTTTCATTTTGTCCAGAAAAATGTAAAAGGTTAACCGATTCCAGCCAGATTAATTATCCGCAATTACGCACCCATACGGCCGTAATTTTTTTTTTTCATTTTTAACGGGCGAGCGTCGATTGGCATAAAGGAGCAGAAGAAAGCAAAATGCGTATGGGCAAGTGACATTCAACCACTAGTATACACTCCCCGGTATATTTTGGTACTCGTGTTTGGTCACGATCGCTGGGTCGCGTGCGTGTACAAAATACGCATTATGGTACTACTTTAGCAAAGAACAAACATCCATTTCTTCAGGCGGAATTAGAAGTAAGTGGATCTTTCTAATGTTTCTTGTAATAAAAAGTATGGTTTTCTTACGCTAGTGAACGAAAAACGTTAGCAGCAGCTACATAATTTCAAGGTATGTTCTAATTGATGCGCGCGTGGTGTTTCCTGTTTGAATCCGCACCCTCGTCATTGATGAATTGTGGATGGTGTGTTTAATAGTCAGGGAGTGTTGTAGGTTGTGTTTGAGTAGTGCTGACATGGTTGGTACATGTATGTGGGGTTTATTATTGGTGAGTGGAAGCTTTTGTATGGTGTCTGATGCTGGAGGCTTGTAGGTAGTGTATGAGTATTGCGGCTTTTTGGAGGAGGATGTGTGGGGTTTGCAAGTATTGAGGCTTATAGGGTTTCGTGTTAGAGGATTGTAGAGTGTGTGTGGGTGTAGAAGGTTTGTGTGTGTTGGTGTCAAAGGTTGTGTGTGGAAGGTTTGTGTGAGTGTTGGAAGCTTGTAGGTGTGTTTGGGTTTGGAAGGCTTGTAGGGTGTGTGGGTGTTGAGGTTTCTAGGGTGTGTGTTGGTAGGTGTTGAAAGCTTGTAGTGTGTGTGTGGGTGTCAAAGGCTTGTAGGGTGTGGGTTTACGAAGGCTTGTGTGTAGGGGTGTCAAAGGCTTGTGTGTGGGTGTTTAAGGCTCTGCGGCAGAAAATAACTTCAAATTCTGAAGTAACTGCGTATTACGAGATATTTGTTTTGGAAGACAAATTGTATTCTGTTGTACTCGATGATTTGAAGGTCTCTGAACAAGTTAGAATTGTGCTGAACAACAGGAAGCGCTCCAAACTAGTACTGTTTTGTTCTTTGGCGTATATCTGTTTGCATATCACTTGTGTATCATTGTAAGTGCATGTTTATCTCTCTCTGATTTCTGCAGGTGTCCCCATTTTCACCTCCAACGTCTTACTGTAAGTGCTATGATTACAATACCTGCTTTGAATGCCATTTAATTTTAGGTGTCACATTCTAGCCCTACTTATGCTGGTGATCAGGTAAATTTCCAGGATGTAAATTGTCAAAGTGTTCATGGATTTATTCCCCCAGTTGGCATCTGATTTCTACAAATCTACAAAGTAGCTAAGTAGCAAATTTTAGTTCACAAACTAACTCCTGTATCCGATATTCCAGAGCTTCTACTCCAAGTCAACCTGTTACCATGCAAAAAAACGACCCCATTACGTCCTCCAATGAAGGTCTCTGCACGCAGAAGCATCAACTCTCAACCCGTGCAACAGTCGTTAGAGGTACAGTATTTTGTCATGCTGTGATGACCTACCTGGATAACATGTACAGGGTGATCAGCCTGAGAAAGGAGCAGGAATATTTGAGGTGAGTGTAAAGGCACACTACACCTATCCGTCAGTATATTGATGCCCATGCAAACATCAAATGCAAAGTGCATATGGCTGACCACTTACCTTTTCTCTGTTTTTCAAATTCAACCTGCAGTGATGAAGAATGTGAAAACACAACTGAGTGTGAATTGGCTAGGGCCCGAAAAATTCAACAGACAAAATGCAAGGTGCATATCGAGTGAGAGCGTGTGAATTCACTCTGCGATTTGGTGGGTCCATTACTCAGTTTTAGTTTCTATTAAGAAGTGATGGCACTGTGGGATAAAAGATAACTTCGTTGCTATTTAACCATTGATGTTATGGAGTTAGGTACATGGCTGTAGTACAGGTGATCTCGGGTTTGAATAATGCATAGTTTTTTTCACCTTTTTGCTTTTTGGGTGAAATCCCCTGCACTTGGTATGAAGGTCACACCTGATTTGGTGTGTCCTACCTTCACACCAAATAATTTGGGGCCTTCACATTTTTGATGTTGCTGCTAGACCACTGACCTTGTCCCTGTTTTCAAAGTCAACCAGTGATGAAGAACGTGAAACAGAGCTGAGTATAAATTGGCTAGGGCCCGAAAAATTCAGCAGAATAGAGATTTTCCTAATCAGCAAGAAAAGGTATGTTACTGTTCAAATTAACACATTCCTATAACATGACTTTCTTGTAACTTACTACCAGTAATACAATGGATGATGACGATGCTGTACTCGTTGCATCACAGTGGTGGCATTCACAACACAGTGCACGTGTGTGCATTACAGGGATTGTCGCTCAGATTGACGGGCTTGGAATTCCTAGACCAAAAAAGAACTGCACACTTCAAGAACTTCTAATTTATTTTGGAAACAGACTCGTAGAAGAGAAATTAGTACAAGCAAAAAACCAGCTGGGTTGTGTAAAGAGGATGTAATTGTGTTGAAAATGTAATTGATGAAGTTCATTTCTTTATAAAGTTTACTCCTTGTTAATGTTAATTAATGGCTGCACATTCTCTTTCCCAGACTAATGTGGAATTGCTACAGTGCTATGCAATGTAAAATCTGGGCACAAGTAACGATATTTGTGGTATTTTCACACACACGCAATGCTCCTGTGAGTCGCTAAAACTATTGCAATGCAGTATTACTACAGTAGCAAAGTATGCAAAAGTAGAGCAAATTTTACTACCAATGTAAAAAATACATGCCATGTAAAACACCATTTTTATAGCATTCGCAAATCACAGTTTACATCGGTTTACAACAACATTTACATCAGATCATATGGAACTACTCTAGAACTTCAGGGTAGCAAAACAAACATTTTTTCCTGTGATATTTAGCACACGAATAACATACTATATCCTACATGTAGAAATGTACTAAATATAGGACTATTCCATTTCCCTTATTATTAGACCCTTGTTTCCTTCCTTTTTACACCACCATTTACCTTTGAGTGACCTTAACTCTTTTCGCCGAGCGAGATGCACGTTCAGGACTATGGCAATACCGCTGGCTTTTAGCAGCCCGTTCTTTTTAAGGATCTGCTCGATACCTTGCGCATCGAGAGGTCCGTTTCTTTTCAGGCTCTGCTCGATGGTTTTCAAGTTGAGAGGCCCGTTTCTTTTCAGGCTCTAGTCTGCTTTGTAGTTCCGCTCGGGCTGAATCTAATACATCGTCTCGAATTTTGAAGTAGTTTGCTCGTCGTTTGGCTTTCTTCTTTTCCTGACGTGAAGGCAGTTTGAGAAAAACAACTTCACTAAGTTACAGAGAGCGTCAAACCTACAACGATCGAAGCACAAGAATGATTATAGTACGCACGTGCACGTTATTGTATACATGTAGGTCCAATTTGCAAAACTGGATACATGCCACAGTTAATTACCACTACGTGCAGTACCCAGACCGTACACATTTGACTACATCATGTATACTACTAGTACTTCGTATAAAGAGCGAAGAATGACCTATCGAGTCGTGTTAGTGCAGTAAGCTTAACTATACGTGATTTGCTAACACAACCACCGATATATGTCATGTAGCCTCGAGACGTTTTGACCACAGAAGCGAGAATGCCAACGAATTCTGAAGCCATTGGTGTAATTTTCATTTCTTAAAAGTGTTCCTCCCGAGTTATGCGTGGTCAAGAACAAGACGAAGTACGTGGGACTGGGTACGAGGTAGGAAAATAGTTTTGTTCTCTACAACCACGCTGTTTTGTGACATCAAACAAACACGAAACTGCTTGTTGTTACCTTCTTGTACGATGACGACAATAAGGTAAGCCATCCGCTCGTCAGTAGTCTTGTTAGAAGCGGGTCGCGTTTTTTAATGACTTCATAATCTGGGTCAAATCCTATATGAGAGTTACTAACGTAACTCTCGTTACGTAACTCTCGATAGTTTCTTCTTTCCGGCTAATATATAGGAACACGGAACTTCGAATCCTTTTCCTTAACTTGTTGTGGCCTCCATTTCACCTTCTGCTGACAGCGCCACCGTGATCGATGAACTTCAGCATTATTGCTGTTAATTCACCTGTGGTACATGCATGACCAACAATTGCACCTCCCTTCTTGATGCATATGAAGATCTAGTACATTTTTAGGCTACCTCTACCAATCATAGGGGTTCAAAAATGATGTCCTCGTATTAAACTTTCCGTGCTACGTGTTGGGCACTGTCCTTAAATGGATTGTCCCTTTCGCGTATTATTTTGTGCCTGTCCGTATCAAATACTTGATCATGTCAGTATAATCAGAAATCAGTATAACAATACCGTCTTGGCCTAGGCGCGCACGGTTGTCACTCTTCTTATACAGTAACCCCTTCATGGCGGTATAATTGAAATAACTAGGCATGCAGCAGCTGATCATGAGCTAGTGAATAAAACCTTGCATCAAAACAAGCATAAAACTAAATTGAATAGATATTGTATTTTAAGGTAATGGTGGTGTAAAAGGAAGGAAACAAGCGTCAATTGCAATGAGTGCAACGGAACCATTCTTAGCATGCATGCATATAGTGTACATTGGCAAAACATAGGCCTGTTTAACTCAATCATTACGGGTGTAATTGACGCTTTTGCATCACAATCGCCTTGAAATCCTACATATCTATCGAGCTTTCATTGAAGAGAATCTGTTTATTTACTTTATTATATTGAATGTGCGTCTATTCATACTGCATGAACTTTTTGATTGCCCTTACTTGTGTGTGTAAGCATGGGTACGGTATGTGTTGTGATTAGTGCGTGTCCATGCATGCGTATATATATGCTTTGGCATGTATGTTGGTATGATGATTACATTCGGTCCATTTATTTCGTCCCGTTAACGGGATATGGTAATAATTGAGTTTGGTATGTGCCCTTTGATGGTTCATGTGCAGTTCAGTGTTGTGTGTGTGTGTGTGTGTGTGTGTGTGTGTGTGTGTGAGTGTGTGTGTGTGTGTGTGTGTGTGTGAGTGTGTGTGTGAGTGTGTGTTCGCGCGTGTGTGTATGTGTTCGCGTGTGTGGTTGTGTGTATGTGCATGTGTGTTGTGTGTGTATGTTGTATATGTGTGTACATGTGTGTGTGTGTGTGTGTTGTGTGTTTGTGTGAATGTATGTCAGTATGTGTTTGTGTGCGCATGTGTGTTAGTTAACTATCTCTCCGAGAAAGATGGTGGTATGTAGGATTAGCATGGAGGCAATGGTGGTGGCGATGTAAAAAGTAAGGGAAAAAGTAAGGGATCACGATGATACGAAAAATCATGAAGCCCTATATTTAGCAACGTAAAATGCATGTGCTATACAAAAGTGCTAAATATAGGACTTTAAAAATTTTCATATCATCGTTGATCCCTTGTTCCCTTTCTTTTTACACCACCATTGCCTCCAAATCCTACCAAGAGAATGCTTTTATATCTTGTATTAATATCAATTGCAGTTTTGTTTTGCATCATGTTACTCAAATAAATATCGAAGTCACGAAGAAAAGAATCCAGCTGCTAAGGTAGGTTTTAGTGGTTTAATTCTATGAAGTTAACTTCATGCTGCAGGCAGCTCTAGCGGGTCGAACAATTTAAAGCGAACACTTCGAGGAACAGACAGGAACCACTTGTGGCCAATGTGGATAGGCAGATGAATGGGCATGACTGTTGCAATGACAGACGGGCACGGTTGCGGTGTATTTGCAAATGCTTTTGCCACCTGTCGAGATGTATTGTCTATTCATTATGACAGGCAATAGATAAGTTGAATGCTCGGAAGCTCAAAAGCCGATTCCATTATGATAGATTTGGAATGGTTAATCCCACACTTGTAAATTATTATACGTGTGTAAGTTACTCACCTATATTCAATGCATCTTCAACTGTACCGCTCTTGCAGCCTATCCGGTCCGGCGGCCCCATGCAGGTACAATTAGCTAGCTATTGCCTTACCCTCACTTATATTAACTAACGTCGCGTTCTCCCAGTCTGCAGTACAGCTCTCCATTCCGTATCTCGAAATTCTTAGATCTCAGCCGCATCTGTTGTTTCAGTGACGCCAAGGCCTGCTTTGGATGAATACACACTGTCTTATGTAGGTAAAGATGCACTGCAGGGTCAACTAAATCGTCTTCCCTTCCAGCTAGCGGTCTTAGCTTCCCCAAGCGTTTCCATGTTGCCTTCTAAGGCCATTCGAAATGTGATTACAGTTTCCCGTCCCGCGTCATTCCTCCCCCGGGTAATGCCAATTGTTCAAATTATCAGAACAAGTTTTACATTTTATATTAGGGGCGGAGGGAGGGCGGGGGTGGTGGGGTGTGTGGGGCTTAATGACGTGATCTTGTCTCACAATAGAGAACGATTATTGTTATCGCGTTATGGCCGGCCCATTTACACTTAATTATTGCATGTTCATCATTTATTGGCATGCACTGATAAAAATTCCCGCGACAGTAGTATAACGTTCGCTATGCATGGTTAGTCGCTGCTGTAAAAATTACGTTAATTGGAGAGCGCTGTAAAGCTCTACATATACACTCAAAAGAGATGCAGACGGCCGGGCGGGCTGATGACAAGGTAAATAATAGCAGCCCGCGGCCGCCCTTGTGGGGAATCAAGAAAGGTCCGCGGCGGGTTGGAATGACCTAAAAGAGCTTTACACCTGCTTTATACATGTATCTTAATTGTGTTGTGCATGTGCTGTGTATATAATCAGCTGATAAAAGTGCTTGAGTTTGGGATTGGATAAATGGGATGATGGAATTTCACGGCCTTGCGCCCTTCTCAGTAATGCATGGTAATTGGTAGACACGTAGTCTCGTTGCATTCCACTCTTAATTGAATGTGTTTTGCTGACTGTGCATGTTGCGGCTGTACTGTAGATGACTTCGGTACATGCCAATGTCACCGCGTGCAATTAGTCCTTCGATGGAACCCTTTATCTCAACACATCAAGCTGTCTCGTCTAAACTCAGTGACTACTGCGCACGGACTGTAACGTTACTTACAGTGTCCGCTAATCCGCAGGATATAATCGGACATAGAGAACTTAGTGGATTACTCGAACCCCCGACCCGAAATTTGTAGTTGACATACATGTTTAATTACGGTAGCGACGACGTTTGGCTAACAGGCTCTATACAGTCTATAAGAGGTACGCTAGCTAGTGCTATATTTATGGGCACCCATTTCTAAAGCCCATGAAATACACCCTCCACGAATGTGTCATAGTCTGTTGACGATATAACAGTACGTAGTTCCGACTGCGTATGCGTCAATGTCGTGGAGAGCGGTCGACAAAGAGGACGGTATTGTGGCAAGTACGACATCGCCTCTTTTAAAAAGGATTGCTTCTATATCATCAAGACGTTCTGTCACGTCTGTATGGTGGAGGACAGTTCTGTCAGTCTGACAGTTCCGAAGACATGCATATATCTCAAATTATATCGCGCGCAGGTGAAGTTTCCGAAAGGTAGGATTCTCCTATTAAGCGACTTAGCAATTCTGCGTTTGATTAGAAGCAATAGGTATTATTACCAGTTTGCAACTGCATGGTTACAGAAAGTTTCGTTTCACGGCTAAAAGTTTGGATACAAACACTCATTTAACAGTTACCAGACGAAATATTGGGTCAGAGCATCAATCAAACTAAACAAGACACCATTGACGTGCATCGAACGATATACGGTAATTTCAGAGCTCGTATTGCATATCGTGCAGATTTAGATTCCCGACCGCTACGGATTTACAATCGGTGCACGATATGGGACGTGCATGCATACGTGCTGAAGCTATTAGTTTGGACTGTTAATTCATTTTTTGCATGCATACCAGAGATACTCATGCATTTAAATCTGTCGCTCCATATTAGCATTCACCTAACGATCCGTGAATTTGTATGGGACAAATTGAAATTTTTCTTGCCCGCCGCACACATGCAAGGTCTCACAACATGCATAGTGCGGCCTGTTAGTTTTCAACTGACCATTTGATACGATATCTATAGATCCTATATATATAACCTTTTGTCTTTCTCATATACGTATATACGCACTGGATATAGCCACCTTATGCACAAAATGATGAAGTCATTTTAATGCGTTGATTGGTTTCCTCCAATACTTAATTGGGCCATGCCTACAATACACAAGTACTGAATACCGTTAATCCTATTCCAATTTAAAGTAAATATATGAATTCATGGTTTGGTGCATAATGTCTACTGGTCAGCATGCATTTAGCACGCGTCAACTGCCCGTCTTGAAAGTTTTATATTGGCGTATATGCTGTAACAAGCATATAGTAATGGGATCGAGGACGCAAAAAGGGGCTGACCAAGCGATTATCCCAGGAAAGACCATCGAAGTTGCAGACGCGTGCATGCAATTTAAATGTGCACATGATTAGAAATTCAGGCCACTCGACCCCCCCCCCCCCCCCCCCCCCCCCCCCAACCCAACCAGCCCCTCATGCAAATTAACAAACATACCATTCAGGGGGTAGACGAAACAGCATTTCGTCCTATCTCCATGAAGTTAAGGAAAGACTCATTTACAGTGCGTAAGATAGAATTAAGTTATATAGAGGACATAGGTGTCGCTTAAAATATGAAACAATTTGAAAACTTTAAAAAGCATGCCTTTTCGCTGCTTTTCGCTGATTCCATCTCAATTATAATTGTGCTAAGTATGCAGTCAGTTAGGCTA
Organism: Eunapius fragilis; assembly: GCA_963681505.1. NCBI lineage: Eukaryota > Metazoa > Porifera > Demospongiae > Spongillida > Spongillidae > Eunapius > Eunapius fragilis. Next base: position 6,106,516 of record OY811976.1, on the reverse strand, counting down.
ATGCCAGCGATGACAGTGAAACAGGATCCTGGACGCACCATCATGCATAGCGTGTTCCTGCATATCGATCTACACAGAGCTACTCAGTTCAACCTGCATGCATGTTAAGGTTACGATTACGCCTTAAGGTTACGATTACGCCTGATTGAAGACGAATATGATGCATGGATGAAGGTATTCAGCAATCAGCAGTGAGGGAATGTGCAGGTGTTTGGGGAGGGGCGGGAAGGATTTTCACGGGTAATTAAGATTCACCTTGCACGCGCGCGCAAGGTCATCAGGTGGATGGTCCTCTTACTCATGTATTTAAAGTAAGACGCGAAGCCTTTAAACTAAACGGAACATATGTCACAGATATGATGCGACTTTTGGTGTGGACGATGCTACTCACTCGGCCATTCTGCCTTGCGCAGCCAGTGTGCAAAGTAACGGACCCACAAGTCCTCATCCTCGGTGCTGGGATGTCAGGCGTTGCTGCGGCGAGAACTCTATACGACAAGGGAATAACAAGCTTCGTCATTCTGGAGGCCTACCACAAGGTAGGTGGAAGGATCACGTGGGCAGATATTGGAGGCGTGAAAGCAGAACAAACATTTAACATACTTTCTGGAATAGACTTCACTAGATCCGGAGCCTACAAGACGAATCCTATTTGGAATCTAATGCAAGCGACTAATTTTAGTTACTTCGATAAATGGAATAGTGGAAGATCGGCTTACGACGGTAACGGAACGGACGTCACGGTTGACTATCTCGCTGCGGTAGACCGATACGGTATTGCATGGGAAACGGCTGCTAATCTAACTGCCGAAAGAAGCGCTCAGGGAAAAGGCGACATATCCTTCCGAGAAGCACTGAACATGAGCAACTGGTTCCCTCGAACCCCCGAGGAACTTCTCGTCGACAAATTTTATAATGAGTACTCCTATGGTGTACCCTTCGAAAAAATTTCTGCATTTGCTGCGGTAATAGATCGCACCTACACAGACTATGGTAACAGCGACGTCTTCCTTACAGACCCTAGAGGTGCCCAGTTCTTGGTGCAATACTTAGGTGACCCATTTCTAAAACGGCCCAATACTCTTCACCTTAACACGACTGTCTCGGCTATTGAATACAGCAGCGATTGCGTGTGTGCCAACGTCGTGGAGAACGGTCGGCAAGGAGGGCGGTATTGCGGCAGGTACGGCATCGTCTCCTTTAACATCGGAGTGCTTCAGTCAGGGATAGTATCGTTCAGTCCTCCTCTACCGCAGTGGAAGATGAATGCTATTGGACAGTTCTGGTATCCTTTTTATATGCAGATTTTTATCCTCTTCAATGAAACGTTCTGGAACCAGTCGCAAGCTAGTAGTTTCCTTGTTTCAAGCAAAACGGAAATGCTATTTCGTCTAATAGGACTCTTCTACCCTTCCAAACCTCCTCTTCTTTTAGTATATGCCGTCGGAAGTCTAGCAGAAAAAATACGTGGTCAGAGCCTCGATCAAACCAAACAAGACATCATTGACGTGCTTCGGACAGTATATGGTAATTTCAGAGCTAACGTCGTGGGGATTTCGATTCCCGATCGAGCGTTATATGATTCGTATGGATTCTTCGGTTATAATGCATTAAAGATAGGGGCGACCCATGGAACGTTTGCCAACCTGTCCGCTCCGGTGGGGAATTTATACTTCAGTGGAGATGCTTCCAGCGAGATCTATCCCAATTACGCACATGGTGCGTACGAAACCGGTCTCCGAGCCGCTAACTTGATACTGAACCAGACTGTTACACCCAACAAGTCGAGCGGTGTTAGCAACTGTTTCCAGACGTCAGTCATTATCCTGCTCCTAACGTTGTGCTGGATTGTGGCCAATGCAGCGAGCTTGGTATCGTGAAAATGTTGCAAACATGAACTTTGCATTTGTATATAAATATAGTTGGTATACTGATACACGCTCCTATTCCTAGATGCACACATTTCAATTACTATATATAGACTGCGGCCGGGAACATAATGCATACATGCAATGCTGACTTAACAATCAATGGAGTGATTGCAGAATGATTCATTTATCAATTTAGACATGCGAATGAAGCAATGTACGTACGACCGTATATAGATATCAACGATATCGTGTATGCGTGCTGAATATATTCATACAACGTGGAATAACAACTTTACCTAATCGTTGGGCAAAGAGCGTTTCTAGATGAAAGCTAGGCCGGCGATATCACTTTGGGATCACAGGTATTATAGGGCCTTATTGCTGGCTGCATGGGACAGAGGCAAACCTGCGGAGCTTAACCTAACCATCACTTCACCACTCTGCTCTAGCACAGCGGTTCAGTGGGCTGAATACATATCGTTGCATATCCTGTATTTCCTGTTGCTAGCGTGTTAAAGACGGTTTTAGGCATCCGAAAGTTCCGTACTATAAATGATTGCGTATAGTCAGCGTACGTGAGATGCATGGCCGTACAATATACGTGTATTATAATTCCATATAATCGGTATCAAAGTAACAAGTAATAAAAACATTCTCTATGAGAAAGTTGCCTGGTGGCATATTGGATTGGAGTAAGGCAATATTGAAGGAAACAAGGGTCTAATAAGAAGGGAAAATGTATAATAGTCCTATATTTCGCCCATTTGTAGGACATTATATTTGTGACTATTATACATTTCCCGTTCTTATTAGACCCTTGTTTCCTTCCTTTTTACACCACCATTGCCTTATTCAAATCCTATATGACACCAACTTTCTCACAGAGAATTTTTTTATTACTTGTTTCATCTGTTTCTGAATTTCTGATAATAACATGGTGTCCAGTTGGGCAGCAAGAATATTTAGTTGCAGCAGACCCTCCCCCAGATATGAAGATGGTGTATTAGGATCCCCAAATGATGTGTAATTGTGGAGGTGGAAGTGGGGGTTGCATGTAGTGGTGGAGCAGGAGGGGTATACTGTGTGGAGGGGGGAGGCAGGGGGGGATCCAGGATTTTTGAAAGGGGGGGGGGGCTTATTATAAAAAACTTGTATTCTAAATCTGTGCATGGGGCACTAATTAAATACCATTTCGGTTCAAGTAGGAACGATGCTTCACTTTGTGCGCATAAGTTAATACAGGTATAGCATTGTAAAAATACATGCAGTGAGCGCGTATATACATGTAGTTAATTAGTCGTAATTATTTTCGTTACTTATCCGAAAGGGGGGGGGCTACAGCCCCCATAGCGCCCCCCCTCCCCCTGGATCCGCCTCTGGGGTGGGGGGGGGGGGGGGTCCTAGAGAAGCGGTGTCCTGATGTGTAAGTGCAGCATCCAAGGAAATGGGGGTTCCCTAATGAGAGGGAGCAAGGGGCCTTGTAGTGTTGTGGATGTCCCAACATGAAGGGAACTTGACGAAGCTAGCAGCCGGGTGTCCGCTGGTGGAAGTCCAAAGGGCACTATTACAGTACAGCTTGCGGAGCTTTTTCAAGCACCACCATTATACTCCTGGGTTCATACAGGGAGTAGCTGTAAGAAATGATTGCAGTCATTAAAAAACATTTCTTTTACCTAAAAATAAAAGCTACAAATACAAAGACATGCATCACCAATTTAAAAAAAGTACGCTAAAAACGAATTACACAGTAGGATGCGGCTAAGACCAAGTTAAACGAACATGCCTTTTAAAACAAATAGTTGCATAGGATGGCAGAGATCAAGGGATAGTTCTTACCGTATCATGGAGTGCCACTATAGAAGTACGCTCTCACGTGACGTGCTTCCAATCCAATCTACAACGTGAACTGTCACGCAAAAATTGTATTGGGCGAAAATTGTACCGGGCGGTACATTTTTGGTTACCAATTTTGTACCGCCCCGGTATAGACTTTTGGTCGCCAAAAGTGTACCGGCCTTGCCAAAAGTGTACCGCCTCGGTACAATTTTGGTAACCAAAAGTGTACCGGTCTAAGGCGGTCTTGCCAAAAGTTTGCCGTGTTGAGCACTAACATTGTAATGGCTATGTTTTTATAGCAGCAGGTCCTTGTACTAAAAGCGCAGTTGTCCTTCACTTATCGTCCAATAATAACTATACTGTAGTTATAACGATCAGACGTTTACCAGAATCTGATAGCTGCGTTTAAATGAAGCTAAGCTGAACCATACTTCAAGTGTCTCTCCCAAATAGTAACACATGCAGTAGTACAACAAATGAGCACAGACATAATCTATTGGTTGCATTTCAATGTAAGCTGTTCTTTATGGGCCGTCTGCAGCAACAGAACCGGCATTTGCTGATAAGCCGCGTGCTGGTTGGGATGTAATAGAATCCACGTATGTACAGCAAAGTATACAGTTATTATTTTGCAGTCATGCATGAGTCATCCAGGTACTGCTAATACCACTCATCGCCAGTGTTACTAAATGCAACAATTTCATTAATTCTGGGAGAATACACAATTGAAATAATGCTACATTCGCCTAACATGCAGTCTCATAGTGGTTTGAAATGTTAATAAGGAAAATAGCCTCTTTGGAGTGTTCAGTGGCACTGATATCTTGAGAGACAGGAGAGAATTGCAGCCACTTGTACCTGTGTCCACATTTGCTGAATACAAATATAGGCGTTGCTAGCATGTACGCTGCTGCAAATATTTCCAGCTCAGTTGCCCATACAGATGGACTTTGCATGTCTGATCTCACTAAATAATCCTCCATACAATCGTTTGCTCCAAGATAGCAAGATAAATCGTCAGCATTGTGTTGCATGTATGATGTTGTGATTACTCTGAGCTCATAATGATATTCTTGTGATCCAGTTACCACATGTGTCAGGGCCCTAAAGAAGCAGTTACCATCACCTAGAATTCTTCCTGTGACAGCAGGCTGGTGGAAAGTGCTAAACGCACAGGGTTCTGGTACATGACTGATGTTTCCTCTGACAAACTTCATCCCATTCATCTGACACTTGCTTTTATCTTCACATACTGGCCAATACTTCATAGTAGTTTCACTTTCATTGTCAACTTGATCTACAATAACATTCATGAGGTGTGAAGATTGTTCTTCATGTTCCATAAGCAAGTTGATGTCAAAGTTTTCCTTACAAGTGAACACTTTTCTTTTAGAAATCACCTTCTGACAAAATGCATCCAAGTGTAATGGTGACATTAGAAAAGTATGTACTTCTTAGCCAATGCAGTGACTTTAGAGTTATCCTGCACGATGTACACCATACATGAAGTAACTCTTGTGCTTTGACAATGCTGAATGATTTGTCTACGCATAAGTACCATTTTTTCTTAAATGCATCTAATTCTTCATACAAATCTTCATCAATGACAACAAAACTACCTCCACATGTCTCTTGCAATGGAATTTCACCATACCAAATTCTGTTTTCTTTCCATAAAGAGACAGTTGTGTCCTGGCTAAGTGCAAATTCCCCTGCCTTAAAGTCTTGTAACATCTCCTACATTTAAAAAGATAACAGATATATGTAATATCATTTCACAACTTACGAACGCTTCGTCATCTTCCTTAGTCGTACAGCAATTCACACGCACCAGTCCTCCACAATCGCATAAGGTTTGATGAAAACAACTGCTCCCATAGTATGTCATGATCCAGTTTGTCTACTTCAATCTCTTCTGATTACTGTTTATCCAAATCTTTGTTACAAACCTTTCTCTTATCCACTGTATTCCTCACATCACTACTCTCATCTGGTACTTGATAAGGCTTAAGATGTGCACCATTTATCCTTTCAACAACACACTCTTCATTTCCCACTTGCTTTAGCCTATTAAATCCTTTCCCATGGATCTTCATTATCATCATGTAAGGACCAACATACCGTGTTTCCAATTTCTCTCCAGCCCTCTTTAAAGTCTTTTTTAAAAGTACGAATTCACCTATTGAAAAAGAATTGGGTAGTGAATGCTTCCGGTCGTAAACATCTTTTTGCTTCGTCTGTGCTTTCTGAATAAGCATTTTTGCCATAGTGAGTGTTTCAAGACGTTGCTCACTTAATCTCTCAATATCCGCTCCTGATTTAGCTTCATTATTGGTTATGGGAGTTTCTTTGTCAATTTCAATATCTACTGGCATAATGGCTCTGCACCCAAACATCACCTCAAAAGATGAAAATGAAGTTGACTCGTGGACGGATGCATATACACAAGTGTCCGAAAAGACATCCGACACATCTTTCTTATCCATAATGAACTTTACCAACATGTTTCGGATCATGATGGCATGCTGCTAAAATTTTTAGTTACTCCTCTCGAGTTCTTACAAACTTCATTTCCAGTACCTGCAGTCACCATACAGTCATAAATTAATGCTGGAGGAACCTTAATTGTCTTCCTATACACTTACGTGATCGTTCTTCTTTTGGACGTACAGAACACCATCTCGAACTACACACATCGCTCCCTTCCTTCTGATTGCCCTTTTAAAAATGTCGCTGGAACCGCTAGGGTATCTCGATTCTGTGAGGTAGAGAAAGACCGCATCGATAGTTTTGCCGCCATCATCATCAGCAACTGTGGTTGAATCGCTGAACAATTGAAATAGGCCTATATTTAGCCCATTTAGGCCTATTTCAATTTTCCAGTAAAATTTCTGTCACTCTTGTTTCCGTGCTTTTTACACCACCATTGGTCAATCCTATACACCAACAACTCTCTCGTTAGAGAATGTTTTTATTTACTTGTTTCATAGGTTTTTTTTTTCACCCTGTCATAGCAGAATAGTAGTCAATGAAATGTAGGAAGAGCATATAGAATTTGGGCGATTCCCTTTATCTCTTAATGCAATAACAAATGAATTAGTAGTATTTATAACGATTTGTCCTCGCCCGCGCCCTCGTCTCCTGCGGGGACGTCCTCCTCCCCGGCCTCCCCGCCATGCTGAGTTGAGCCAGGGTGGCAGTGGCCATGCAGGCCAGGGAGGGAGCACAGGCGGTGGTGGTACCGGCGGGAGCGCAGCTGGTGGTGGTGGCTCCAGCGCAGCTGGTGGTGGCGGCAGGGGTATTGCTGCTGGTGGTGGTGGGTCCATAGCTGCTGCTGGTGGTGGTGGGGGCAGCGCTGCTGGTGGTGGTGGGGGCTGGTGGGGCAGAGGGGCTTCTCACAGGGTGAAGGGGAGAGAAGTCGGAGGATGAATGTCATCCTCTTCCTCCTCCGACCCCTCATTATTAAAAAAACCACGAAGGTCTTCAGCTGCCATCTACATGTACGTGACAGAGAGTATGATTTTTTAACCTTTTTCTTTTTCAAGCAAGTTTACACGTGAGTCCACATAGAGCAATATTAAATTTTTACCTCTTAAGTGCATTATAATTCAGCGGGTGCATTACTGACTTTTATACCTGCAAAGCCTTAACACATATGCAGACTGTGCTATATTCTATTGGTCCAATTCCATCATATTAACTGCATGTCTAAAATTTTATTGGTCAAATTTGGAAAAGGCTCCAATCTAAACATGGAGGTGTAGCCTACATGCAGTAAAGATGGATAGTGTGAGAACTCAGGAAGTGAACTACATGACAGCATGTAGATCTGGGATAACATGGCACCATGTAGATTGATAAGGATATGTTTATATCTGTGGACAGGGTCTGCAGCGTTATGAGTGTGGGCAGAAGGTCTGATTTTTTCACTACATAAATGTGAGAGTAGAAGTACCTTATGGTGGCTATAACAAGTTGATGTGCAACAGTACAAGATCATGATATGGCGGCATGTGGTGGCAAGAAAGTCTGCTGCTAGTGCTGGTGGTGTGTACAATGGACAAAGCACCAATTAATATTGAAATGTATAATAAGGAAGCCTTTTTATACATCAGATTAAAACAATAGACACTATTACTGTACACACAGTTGAATCACCATGCATGCTTTACATGCAAAGTGAATGGTTTTGTGCAGATCCGTGCTGTACATAGTCGGGCGGGCCCTACTACCGCGTTTGGTCAGGTAGTAGGGTGACAAGCCCGACCAAACACCGCCCGACTATGCTCTACAAATGTTGCATGCACAGCTTTTTAGTGTTAATACAACATGCCATAACATACCTTTGGGTGGTGGTGGTAGTTCTGTGACCCCTGCGGTACCGCGTCTCTCGGAAGCACATTTAGCCAATCGGTACGAGGCCTTCTTCTTTTCGGGATCGGCCTTGTAGCTGTCGCGTACAGAGGCCTTCTTTTCGGGATCGGCCTTGTAGAGCGCATGGGCTTTATTTTTGTTCACATCTTGCTTTGGAGGTATTCCGCTCAGCTCGTTGCTTACATCTCTTAGTTTGATTACAGTACGCGAAGGCATTTTTAGAAAAACAACTTCACTAGCCAAAGTAACAACTAAACTGCGATAGGAACACCAAATATATTTAGTGCAGGTTAGAGTATTTATACAGCCTAAAATTATTAATAAAGATCTATTATATACATTATTAAATAGGACTTGATATGTGTCTATATGACATGTAAGGATAACGTGCCGGTAAATTTCGAAGCGATTGGTACTATTCCCGTCCTTCTAAACCGTTCCTAGCTCGAGTTATACCTTCTTAAGAAGACGACGACGACGACGACGATGGAGAATAATTTTAGGACTGGGCACGAGAAACAGGAAATTGTTTGTTTCTCTATAGCCACACCGTTTTATGACACGGAACCAACGTAGAACTGTAGATCATTGTGCTCTCATTCCATCGCGATAAAGAGATAAGCGATCCGTTTCTCCGTTGTCCCTCCAGACGCTAGTGAAGTTTTATCAATGACATTCATCAACCCTCAATAAATCCTATATTGAACCTGCTGCCGCAGGTTTAGATACTATCCATGGATATATGCAGTGTGCTTAGGTACTTTTTGCATTGCAGTTAATAGTTTCTTCTTTCCTGCTAGTATATAGGAACACGGAACTTCTAATCCTTTTCCCCTAATATAATACACAGTACAATACAATGGCCATTAATTTTTATGTGCGTGCGTTATATATACTTTTAGGCACGTGCTGAATACCTTGTACTTTGGCAAGGTTATTCTATAGAAAAGTGTTCATGGCTGGTGGAAGACGCCATGACGTTTGATGCAGACCAGTAAGGGTGTGCGTGCCTAATGCAGTGTTCCACATACCCCCTCCCCTCCATGTCACTATTGTTCCGAGTGGGTCAAAAAGGATAATTAGAACAATGCTAAACGTACTGCAATAATGGCGTCTTTAAACTCATTATCTTATTGCACTGTTTGGAGCCACCGTTTGCACAACCCGAATGAAATGCAGCAACATGGAGGGTCTAAGCATGTAGTCAGACCCTTTCTGTACACATACGTACCTAATTCAGATTGCAAGACAGTTTTTATTACTCTGCGGGGAGGTGTTTATATATGTTACAGTAGGAATCAAGTAGCTCAGTACGGTCAAATTAATTTTACAGTACCGGCTCGGTCATAGAGAAATTTCGCTGCTCGATCATAGAGAAAATAAAGCGTATACATTGGTAACTAAAGAAACCATCAGTGTTCATAGTAACCGCTATGAGAACTAATAAATAGTTGGCTTAGTCCCAATATATAAGCTTTATTTTCTCTATGATCGCGAGCTGCGAAATTTCTCTATGACCGAGCCGGTACTGTATGTGCCTTTACTACATCTCAACATCCCATTGCAGATGCTACACCTACCCAGAGCCACCTCTTCGTGCACTCCTGGATAATGTTTCCGGCAACATTTTTAGCTTACATATCTGCATCACTAAAATGTGGAGTTAATCGTTCCTTTAAGTTTACAGTACCATTTAGAACAGACGTTTACATGTTTTTGTTTGGCCGGAAAGGAAAGAAGCCCTCACATGGACTAGGGCGCTGGTATGAAAAGGAAGATTTCAATACTGATTACTTCCCTTCCAACTGGTCCAAGTGTCATGACAAGTTGCATCATTGACTTTCCTATTCGCTTACACAGTAAGTTGAAATGGTCACCTATAGGACTTTTATCAAGTAAGATGATGGAACAGTAATGCCCTAGGCAAGGAGCTTTGAGGAAGTTTTAGTAGTAAAGCTAGTTAAAAAAAGATTTTAGGAACATGCTCATGGTTCTCAGATCAGTTAAACTAAAAAACCATTTGTGTTGTACCTCTAACAGGCTTGTCCTAATATGGCTCCTGATTAATGTTTTTATTATGATGCAATATTAATTCATCCTTTCTGTATATTAGTAAAATAATTATTAAATCACCCACATGCACTTCATTCAATAGTTCCACTGACTCACTATCCCACAGTGCAATATAAGTACTTTGTACACTCATGTAGCAGTGACACTATACGATGGTTCCTTGTTTCTCAGGTCACTTCACTATCACTTCAAACAACTAGTTCAGTGCTATCTGTACACATTTACAATACCCAAACACAGAGCTGAAGAAACAATACAAGTCCTACTTTTAACATTGATGCATGGTTGCATGTAGATTACATACATGTACATGCGCCTGTCTTTCTACTTAGCACTGTTCATCAATGTTCATAGCACAGAAAAGAATGCCATGATGCAGATCTGTTCACAGATCAATGACATGAAGGCTGGTGATCACGACTCACATGCAAATGGCAAGGGTGTAAATGTACAAGCCTATTCCAGTTGTCAGGAACAATCTCTCTCACTAGCCCTCAGGGATGGGAGAAGTTTACATAAAACCCACAACTAATAACCCTCCTAATTCAATGGGCAGTACATACGAAACCGCAAAGACGAGTTACTTCTCCAATACATGTACCAGCTCTTTGCCCTTCTACAACACATTTGATATACAAACTTGTGACAACACCATACATGTACATAGCCAAATACAAATGTCCCACAGTCTGTATATTCAGTAGGCACTATATGACCACACAAAGCTTTCCATTTGAGTTTGTCACCTGGAGGCTGGCTTGAGATACGCCACATTGTTCATCAAGGTGGGTCCAATCCCTGGCCCATACCAGACGGTCATATTGGCAGCCCCACTGAGCCTGGAACCTGAGCTGCTGGCAGACCACCTGGGTATGTAAACTTCACTAACACTCAGGAGGAGTTCTTTTTAACTGACCAGATTGGGGGGAGGAGGAGGGAATACCCTGAGAGTACAATACCAGTGAGGGAAAAACAGTCTGCCAGGATATGAAACATGATGTGATGGGAAGGAGGGGACAGTGATGGGAGGAGGGGACAGTGAGGACAGTAAGGAACTGTGATGGAGAAGAGGTAACAGTGATGGGAAGGAGGGGACAGTGATGGGAAGGAGAGGGACAGTGATGGGAAGGAGGGGGACAGTGATGGGAAGGAGGGGGACAGTGATGGGAAGGCGGGAGACAGTAATGGGAAGGAAGGAGACAGTGATGAGAAGGAGGGGGACAGTGATAAGAAAGAGGGGGACAGTGATGGTAAGGAGGGGAGAGTTATGCGGAGCAAGGGAAATGGTACAGCACAACCAAATGACTGGCCATCTCTTGAGCATTGTTATCTACATTGTGATGGTGTAGTCCTGAGTACCTTGGTGGGGTTTTCTTACTGCAATGATGAATGTTGAAGGTAGGCCAGCCAATAGGATTGATCCGCTCAGTGTAGGAGTACAGGGAAAGATGTGAGTGTTGGGGAGGAGGTGGAGTGGGGTTGTGGTGTTTTGCATAAGCAATAGCAGCACAAGCACATGTTGCAGAGGTACAAGATACCAACCATTACCCTGTACAAAAGTCACTGCAAAGCTTATGTCCTAACGCTCTTACATACATACATACATACATACATACATACATACATACATACATACATACATACATACATACATACATACATACATACATACATACATACATACATACATACATACATACATACATACATACATACATACATACATACATACATACATACATACATACATACATACATACATACATACATACATACATACATACATACATACATACATACATACATACATACATACATACATACATACATACATACATACATACATACATACATACATACATACATACATACATACATACATACATACATACATACATACATACATACATACATACATACATACATACATACATACATACATACATACATACATACATACATACATACATACATACATACATACATACATACATACATACATACATACATACATACATACATACATACATACATACATACATACATACATACATACATACATACATACATACATACATACATACATACATACATACATACATACATACATACATACATACATACATACATACATACATACATACATACATACATACATACATACATACATACATACATACATACATACATACATACATACATACATACATACATACATACATACATACATACATACATACATACATACATACATACATACATACATACATACATACATACATACATACATACATACATACATACATACATACATACATACATACATACATACATACATACATACATACATACATACATACATACATACATACATACATACATACATACATACATACATACATACATACATACATACATACATACATACATACATACATACATACATACATACATACATACATACATACATACATACATACATACATACATACATACATACATACATACATACATACATACATACATACATACATACATACATACATACATACATACATACATACATACATACATACATACATACATACATACATACATACATACATACATACATACATACATACATACATACATACATACATACATACATACATACATACATACATACATACATACATACATACATACATACATACATACATACATACATACATACATACATACATACATACATACATACATACATACATACATACATACATACATACATACATACATACATACATACATACATACATACATACATACATACATACATACATACATACATACATACATACATACATACATACATACATACATACATACATACATACATACATACATACATACATACATACATACATACATACATACATACATACATACATACATACATACATACATACATACATACATACATACATACATACATACATACATACATACATACATACATACATACATACATACATACATACATACATACATACATACATACATACATACATACATACATACATACATACATACATACATACATACATACATACATACATACATACATACATACATACATACATACATACATACATACATACATACATACATTACATACATACATACATACATACATACATACATACATACATACATACATACGACACACACACACACAGGTGTTTATGTGTGAATGTGTCAGCATCCACCTCCCTTACATTCACTTCCATGGCAACAAGATACAGTACTCTGACCTTATGCAGACCTATCAGTGCTGTTGGTGAACATACTTTATATAGAGAGAAAGGTATCAGAGAGAGGAGGGAGGAGGGAGGGAGGGAGTAGGAAGAGAGAGGGAGGGAGATGGGAGAATGAGAGGGAGTGAGAAGGGATGGAGAAAGGGCAGGAGGGAGGGAGGATGGGTGGGAGGAGGGAGGGAGGGAAGGCGAGGGGGAAGGATTTCATCAGGTCATAGTCAATGTCCACATGCTTTAGATATGCATGTGGTCAGCCCCTTGCCCTGTGGGACAGGCACTACAGAGGTATGGAAAGTAAGAAACTACTTTAAGTTGGTTGTGGTTGATGATAATGACAGGGGCGGATTCAGGGGGGGGGGGGGGGGGGGGGGGTCTTTGGGGTCTAAAGACCCCCCCTTGGCCCCAAGTAATGAATAATCAATTACATGCGTGGTTAATTAAATTCAGTTATTTTACAAAGCGATCGAAAGGCCGAGCTGTTCTACAGGATGTAAGCGCGTCAATTCAATGGATCTCAGATCCTTTTTCTCTAGAAACAGGTAGATCTAAGTAAACTAAATTTCTGCCTGCTAGGCATATAATATAAAACGCTCGATAAATGTACACGTGTGTATTTGAATGAATCAGCTGTTGGTCACGGTGAGGCGTTGCATTAATTACTGAGCAGCAGGAACCACAGCAATGTGAAGAGCTAGACACACTTGTCCCCGTGGATTTGTGTCATTTGCCCAATGATGAAGACTTATGCCCAAGTCAGTGTCTTACGAAAAGGATCTTATCAATAACGTCTTCTTTGGAAGTACCCGATTTAAGGGGCGAAGAAGAAGCAGCAGGCATCGTTGGAGAGTTAGCAAAATTTCTGCCTTCTGAATTCTGTTCAGCTAAATGTCATTTCAAAGAGGTTTAAAGGATGACCTTCCATCAGCTAAGGCATGCATTACATACTGAGCTGGATTTATGGTGATTGAAATGGGAAAGTGAAACTGTCAAAGCAAAACAGCTTGATACGCCTACAAAGGCTCTAAGTTTTGTTGACAAGGATTACTTCCCAAACATTTAACTCTGGCAGTAACTAGTTGTAAGTGTGAAAAGTCAATTAGCGTGACAGCAAAAAAAAGGGCGCAAATCATATTTTGATTCCACAAATGATCTGTTCTTTCATATCTGTATTCAAACTGTTATCAGTTTGGTACAGATATGAAAAAAAAAAAAAAACAGATCACTTGTGAAATCAAAATATGATTTGCGTTTTTTTTTGCTGTGAAAATTGCTGAAGACATCACTCCGAAGCACTATGGGTAATGACAGCCTGGATTAAATGGTTTGGCATTGATGCAGATGTGTCCAGAAGCGGTGGTTGAAGAGTTTTCTCGTCGTTACCTACGCAGGCTTTTGCTTTTGTTAATAAACCCTTTTTCAGAGTGCCAGCCCAAAGGTTATACTTGATGCCGTCAATATTAAGTTGTTTAGGAGCAGTATCATTGTGAAAAGTGCTTTAATTTTCATGCCAAATATATGGGAAACTAAAAAAAGCGGCTGGGGGCTGTGCCCCAGGCCCCACCACGGGTGGGGCACGCCCCCTCCTGCACCCAGCCCCTTCATGAATTTGATCTTTGACCCCCCCCCCCCCCCCCCCCCTTTCCGGATTTCCTGGATCCGCCCCTGTAATGGATGGTAAGAAACATTGACTTGGAACATTGAACATGAGTTAACTGGTGGTATTGACAGCTAGCCTCCTGCCTTAGTTCATAAAGTCTTGCAACAGTGTGGGAAGTCCATTAATGATGTCGCGGGGCTAACAGGTTTCATATGCCTTCATGTTGTTTGTGTTTGAGTGTAACTAGTGGAGCAAAACAGGGACAACTACTACTTGCCACCTAAACCCATGAAAAGATAATTGTGTATGTACTGTGTCACATGTACATGCACTCACGGCAACAAGTACTCTGATCTTGTGTAGTACTGGTGTTTACCATGCTGTCACATTATTTTGTCCATTCATGGTTGTAACCATGTAGTTTTGCATCTCATATGCACATGTGCATGTATGCCCTTTAACAATGTTATATTATTTAGAGGGGAGGAGGGGGATTATGGTAAAACACTATTAAGTACACACGCGCACATGTACACACGCACAAACACACATGTACGTAACGTGCACATTAGAGGGTGCTGAAATATTATTCATTGCTGACTACATGGCCCGTTCCCTGGCGAAAAGTTTTGCAACATACGGCGTTCTATATAGAACACCTTATACAGCTGCAGGCACGTAGCCGGAAATTATTTATAAGCGGGGGGGGGGGGGGGGGGGGGGGTTGGTGCGGGCGGAATAGGAAATGGGAAGGGGAGGGGGCAATGCCCCCTGAAGCAAAAGTGCGGAGGCAATTGTCCCCGCTAGCCCCCGTGTTTCCTTAATAAGCTGCTTTCCTGCAGGTTCATCATGCCAGCTTTAGACAATAGCAGAAGTCATTCGCGCAATCTGATTGGTCAGTTGCAGGTATCTAAACTCGGTAGAAACCTCGTTAGCCTAATCGCGTCCTCTAAATGCCCGTCCAATAGGTCGGCACTCAGTATATCCATTCCGAAAAGATCCCGTTGCTATACAAAAACTGCGCTTGCGCAATATAATGGATAATTAAAACGACTATAAACATAAACATACGCGTTGCTAATCAGTTAGATACTGTCACCTTCGGGATCTACGTAATTTAGAACACCCTCGGGCCCTTAGTAGCGCCCTCGTTACGCTCAGGATGCTACAGCCCAGGGCCCTCGGGTATTCTAAATCACGTAGATCCCTCGGTTCCAGTATCTAACTATTAATATAGAATGATACCTGTGGGGTGAATTTCACAAAATTCGTTTGTTAAAAAAGCTACACGCTGCTTGGCGCGAGATAACTCCATCGTCGTCTTTAATTTATAGATCTAGGATACCATAGCTTTTCAGCTTCTCATCCTTCTGCTTGAAAGTCCAAATAGTAAGGTATTTGCTTGCAAAGGGTGAATGAACACAGGTAAGATAGCCAAATCACTATGAATTGATGATTTCGTGTCCATGTATGTCTGAGCAGCAAACCCAGAATTAGGGCAAATACACAGTTTGGCTACGCTGTAAATTACATGTCGATCATCAAACTCGCTTCCATATCAGGTCATTTAGCCATGGTGCTGCTTGCATCGGTAGTAGGTGCAATTTAAGAATAGCTGTCATGCAGAATTTGCGAGCCTGTTGTGTCATCATACATGGCAGCTGTGTAAAGCATTCCTTCGCGACGAGCACTCCGAATTGCCTAATATGGAATTAATCAAAGCATTGAACCGATATTTCGTAATAGTTCTTAAAAATAAACCTTGCCCCACCCCCAGCAATATAAGATAGTACGATCATATACTATAATAGGCCTATATAAGCACGAAACCTGGCATTTCAGGTCATACTCACTTTTGCTATACAATAATGAGTGGAGACGACGCTGCTACCGCCTTGGTCGTTGACAACGGCTCGGGGATGTGTAAGGCCGGCTTTGCTGGTGATGACGCTCCCAGAGCAGTCTTCCCCTCCATCGTGGGAAGACCTCGTCACCAAGGTGTGATGGTTGGTATGGGTCAGAAAGACTCCTACGTTGGGGACGAGGCTCAGAGCAAGAGAGGTATTCTAACCCTCAAGTACCCTATCGAACACGGCATTGTCACCAACTGGGACGACATGGAGAAGGTTAGCTGTTGGCATCAGAGGGATATGTGTGTAGCAGTAAAGGAAAGTAATAAGAGGAGTGTTACGCATGTAGGGATGTTGAGTTGACAAGGCTTTCACCCTTTGGTTAGATCTGGCACCACACCTTCTACAACGAGCTCCGAGTGGCCCCTGAGGAACATCCAGTCCTCCTGACCGAGGCTCCCCTCAACCCAAAGGCCAATCGTGAAAAGATGACCCAGATAATGTTCGAGACCTTCAACACACCTGCCATGTACGTTGCCATCCAGGCCGTGCTGTCGCTGTATGCATCTGGACGTACCACTGGGATTGTGTTTGACTCCGGAGATGGTGTCTCACACACCGTCCCCATCTATGAGGGCTACGCCCTTCCACACGCAATCCTTCGTCTAGACCTCGCAGGTCGTGACCTGACCGACTACCTGATGAAGATCCTCACTGAGCGTGGCTACTCGTTCACTACTACAGCTGAACGTGAGATTGTTCGTGACATTAAGGAGAAGCTGTGCTATGTGGCCCTAGACTTTGAGCAGGAGATGCAGACTGCTGCCCAGAGCTCTAACGTGGAGAAGAGCTACGAGCTTCCAGA
This sequence comes from Eunapius fragilis, assembly GCA_963681505.1. Taxonomy (NCBI): domain Eukaryota; kingdom Metazoa; phylum Porifera; class Demospongiae; order Spongillida; family Spongillidae; genus Eunapius; species Eunapius fragilis. The sequence goes on along the minus strand of OY811976.1, from coordinate 6,088,754 downwards.
TGGTCAGGTGATTACAATTGGCAATGAGCGATTCAGATGCCCAGAGGCTCTGTTCCAGCCCTCGTTCCTCGGTATGGAGTCTGCCGGTATCCATGAGACCACCTACAATTCCATCATGAAGTGTGATGTGGACATCAGGAAGGACCTGTATGCCAACACCGTACTGTCAGGAGGCAGCACAATGTTCCCTGGGATTGCTGACAGGATGCAGAAGGAGATCACAGCACTGGCTCCACCCACCATGAAGATCAAGATCATTGCTCCACCAGAACGAAAGTACAGTGTTTGGATAGGTGGTTCCATTCTGGCCTCCCTGTCCACCTTCCAGCAGATGTGGATATCCAAACAGGAGTACGATGAGTCTGGTCCATCTATTGTGCACAGGAAGTGCTTCTAAGAACATTCGTGTATGTGTCTGTGTGCATTGTAGTTGTGTGTAGAACTAATCCAGTGATGGTTTGTGAATCATTCTTGTATCTCAGTATTAAAATCGAGACTTCTATGCATTAAAGTTTAAGTCAAGTATGTATTGCTAGAACCGCGGGAGCTAGAGGAGTTGTCATGGTGGGGTGCTTGAATGGTTAGAGACCAGTCTGCATGACACTGCTTCTTTATTTTAACACAGAGAAGCGAGCTATTTCTGCCAGGCTTTCCAACGACCATGTCTTCTTAATTTGCAGAATTACAATTAATTATCATAGAACGATTGAGTATATCATACAGAAAAGCAGCGATATCCACTGATGCATTTAAGCATACTTTAAGGGTACCGACAACGTTGGAACAAATGCCATTCTTAATGAGGTGGAGGTTTCCTTTTCAGATTTGGTCACGTACCGTAATGTTCTAATTATAAACCTAGTTTCCAGCCGCAAACAGCGGGGGGAAGGGGGAGAAGGGGCAGTGGGTGGATAATATCGCGATAGAATACGGGCACTGATGCGGTAAAACCACAAGCCTTGATAAGATACCACATTCGCACGTGACACGCGTATACGCGACTGCGTATTCTGATCTGGTTCTATACGTGCGCAGGTAGTGTATTCTCCTGCGTATATTTGAAATATACACCATAGTATACACCATTGTACATGTATTCTTAAGTTTTTGCACCGTCATGTTTATTGTTTTATATCTATACTTCATGTGTCCTCCTTTGTTTTTTACAGCCGGCCTGGTTACATTACAGCCGGTCTGTAGATTAAACCAACCAAACACGTTAGCATTACGAGGATCGAATTTTAATGTTAAATCCATCAGCGATTAATTTAACGTTTTGTCAGTTACTTCGCGCGTAATAGACATTAATGTGAGAGCGAGCTAATGAAATCGATGCTGTGACGTAATTTTGATTGGTGCTTCGAATGTCATAAGCAACAGAACAACTTTGCAGAACCCACCATAAGTAATTGAGTATGGGTACGTCACAGCACCAATGGAGTATGAGTTAGTATATGTTGGTGTGTACTAGATAATCTACAGATCCAATCAAAATATCGGTAAATAATTCAGTTCGATTGAAATGCTGAAGATACGGAAGAGGAATTTTAATAAGCAATCACATAGTTTAAACGCGAATAATCATACTTGCAAGCATTACTAAGCATACAATACACTAAAAGTGCAGTGCAGCGCGGTACACTTATAGACATGTCGAAGCTGTTCACTTGGTGAGCACAAGAGTGTCATGAACGCGACCATCATCATCTCTCACGTATTCAAACACCAATGTAGTAGAATTAGCGCTGAAACGGGAGTAGCCCCAGTGCTGGAACAGGAGAGAAGGAATATAATTCAACCACATTTCTCTTTATAGAAGTCGTATGTCATGATTCATAATTACATCTTTCAACGATTTTTACTAATGGCAATTTAGTACAAACTTAATCGAGAGTTACGTTAGTAACTCTCATATAGGATTTGACCCCGATTATGAATGTCATTAAAAAAACGCGACCCGCTTCTAACAAGACTCCCGACGAGCGGATGGCTTACCTTGTTGTCGTCGTCGTACAAGAAGGCAACAACAAGCAGTTTCGTGTTTGTTTGATGTCACAAAACCGCGGGGTTGTAGAGAACAAAACAATTTTTGAAACTCGTACCCAGTCCCACGTATTTCTCGTTCTTCTTCTTCTTCTTCTTGTTCTTGTTCTTGACCACGCATAACTCGGGATAGGAACACTTTTAAGAAATGAAAATCACACCAATGGCTTCAGAATTCGTTGGCATTTTCGCTTCTGTGGTCAAAACGTCTCGAGGCTACATGACATATATCGGTGGTTGTGTTAGCAAATCACGTATAGTTAAGCTTACTGCACTGACACGACTCGGATAGGTCATACTTCGCTCTTTATACGAAGTACTAGTAGTATACATCAGATGTAATCGAATGTGTACGGTCTGGGCACTACACATAGTGGTAATTAACTGTGGCATGTATCCGGTCTTGCACTACATGTTTTTAATAACGTGCACGTGCGTACTATAATCATTCTTGTGCTTCGATCGTTGTTGGTTTGACGGTCTTTGTAACTTAGTGAAGTTGTTTTTCTCAGAATGCCTTCACGTCAGGAAAAGAAGAAAGCCAAACGACGAGCAAAGTACCTCAAAACTCGAGATGACGTATTAGATTCTGCCCGAGCGAGCTACAAAGCAGAGCCTGAAAAGAAACGGGCCTCTCGAAACGCAAGGTATCGAGCAGAGCCTGAAAAGGAACGGGCCTCTCAACGTGAGAACTATCGAGCAGAGCCTGAAAAGAAACGAGCCTCTCGAAACGCAAGGTATCGAGCAGAGCCTGAAAAGGAACGGGCCTCTGAACGTGTGAACTATCGAGCAGAGCCTGAAAAGAAACGGGCCTCTGAACGTGAGAAGTATCGAGCAGAGCCTGAAAAGAAACGGGCCTCTGAACGTGAGAAGTATCGAGCAGAGCCTGAAAAGAAACGGGCCTCTGAACGTGCGAAGTATCGAGCAGAGCCTGAAAAGAAACGGGCCTCTGAACGTGAGAAGTATCGAGCAGAGCCTGAAAAGAAACGGGCCTCTGAACGTGAGATGTATCGAGCAGAGCCTGAAAAGAAACGGACCTCTCGATGCGCCAGGTATCGAGCGGGGCCTGAAAAGGAAAGGGCTGCTAAAAGACAACGATATTGGCAGAGTACCGAACGTGCTTGCTTGGCGAAAAGAGTTAAGGTCACTCAAAGGTATGTCGTACTTGTGCTTGTACCAGTAGCTACCTACTCTTACTACATTTGTACGTACCTTTAGTGCGTGTGTTTTTAACACATAACTATTGTAATTATGTAATGTATAACTGCTGATAATTTTACTATTTATTTTGTTTACCACTGTAGCCAGTCCCTGTATGAACCAAACCATACTGTACTAAGGGAGTATAAAGGTGGCCTTGAAAAGGCTATTCTAAGGAATAGTACATTGTTAGATGAGTTAAATGATGCCTTTTGCAAAACCCACCCATGGTTAGCACAAAAGGTTTGTACTAGATCTGCACATGCAGCTGTTAGTGAGGTTAGTACAGGTGCGTTGCTTAACAAAGCACTGAACATGCGTAGAAAAATAGCAGGTGAATTTCTACATGATGTTCGGGCTATTAATGCAATAAAATTAGCTGATAGCGACATTCTAGGTGGGGCAAGGTACCATACTGCTAATTCAGAGCCTTTCTTCTATGACACCTCTTACAACCACACAAGGCAGCTTGGTGCTATACCAGTAGACCTGAATGGTAGGTGTGTAGTGGCAGAGGAGGTAGGCGACAGGCATTTTGTCAGTATGCGTCCACTGAAATGGAAATGTACAAAAGAATGTCGGCTGCTCACTAAACATGAAATAAACATTGTATTGGGGACAAAGGTGCTATTTCAACAATGCACAGAAGATGTTCGAGCTGGCCTTGACAGTCTTGATTCAGGGTGTGGTTATGTGCATCATGATAGCACTGTGCAATCAGACTTGCGCTTTAGTGAGTGGCGTGGGCACCCCATTTCCTGTGAGTTCCCAACATGCTCCAGTCCACTGAGGGTAATAAGGGCAGCTGCACCTCATTATCCTGTGCTAAGGGGCTTCCTTTGGAAACTTTATTCTGTCAACAAAAAACACATGGCCATTAAAGCTATTGATTCAATGCTTTCTAGTGGGAGTGTTGATGAACTAATAGAGTACCTGGGCTTGAAGGATAACTTAACCGAGTTGTTCAGTGAGGAAGGTGCAGAGCATCCCATAGTCAGTGAAGACCATTCATTGCCTGGTCTTGGTTGCATTGAAAGACACCTGCTTGTTACACATGCTGAACTCATCGCTGAACTGCAGTCCAAATTCAATGATGATGCAGAGTTTCCCTGTTGTTGCTGTGAGCGTTTATGTCGACGTACAGCTGTGTCTTGTGTTGACTTCAGTAACCTCAGCAAATACCAAACAGCTGCATGGTTGACATTGAAAGCTCACATCCTGCAAAATAGTGGTACCCAAAAACTTTACATTTGTAAGTATTGCCTGCCGTATCTTAATAAGAACACTATGCCTGCACGATGTGTTCTTAATGGGCTTGTCACTGAACCTGTTCCCGATGAGCTAAAGTCACTTGATGCTCTCAGTAAGCAGTTAATTCAGAGAGCAAAAGCTTTTCAGACAATAGTGAGATTGGGTACATATTCTGGTAAAGTGCCAGCCTATAATGCCCTCCAAGCCTGTAAAGGTACTATGTTCTTTCTGCCCTTACCACTAAACAAAACATGGGAGACCCTATCGGAGGTCCATGTCAGTGAAACTGACATAGTGACTTTGCCTGACCCAGAGCTGTTCATAATTTTGAATGGTGTTCCAACTAAAAATAAGGTTGTCTGGCAGACATTAGTAGATGTAAATGCCTTAAAGTTAGCCATACATAAACTAAAGGAAATAAACTGGCTGTATAAAAATCTGGATGATCAAGCTTTAGATGATGCAGCAAAGAAGGTGGTAGAGGTGGTTGACAAGGCCTCTAGCAGAATGTTAGAAAAGGCCTCTGTTGATGACATAGCTGCATTACAGTCATATACGATTCGATCACTGGATCAACAAGGGTCAGCATTGATGGACGTTGAACAGTACAAGATGCTGAATGTCAAAGATGATCCAATCCAAAGCAGACAGAAACATCTCGATGTGATGTGTTTTCCAACACTTTTCCCCACAGGACAGTTTGGTGAATTTCACCCTCGAGATAAGCCTGTGTCAGCATCAGAGTATGCCAAGTCTAGGCTACTGAACAAAGATTCCAGGTTTCGAAAAGATCCACAATATGTTTTCTTCTTATTGTGGCAGCAGGAAATGAGGCAAATTTCTGCAGGCATTTACAATGTTCTGAAGAGTACAAGTAAAGGCAAAATGCCTGTGCATGAATTCCTTGCTAGAGTGTCGAAATCTGATGAAAATGTTGAGGCAAATCTTTCCACAATATTTCAGTCCGTTCGTGGTACTAAACAGTACTGGTTTCATAAAAGTAGTGAGCTGAAATGCATGCTTAGAGAATATGGGTCACCTTCAGTGTTCCTTACTTTCAGCTGTGCAGAGTACGACTCAGAGCACATTGCTAGGTACCTCAGGAAGGTCAATGACCAACCTGCTAGCTGTCCCATATCTAAGCTTTGCACCGAAGATGCAGTTTCTGTCTCCAGAAAATTTTCACAAAATTTTCACGATCTTTTTAATACTGTTATATTGAAAGGGTCTGTGCTTGGAATAGTTGAACACTTCTATTTCAAGAAGGAATATCAGATGCGGGGAGCCCCACATTATCATGTATTATTGTGGATTCAAGGTGCACCCGTGATTGGAAAGAGTGACCCAACAGAGGTTCTTGCATGGATCCAAGAACGCATCACCTGCAAAATCCCTGATGCAATTCTGAATCCTGAACTCCATGCATTAGTCACGAAGTACCAAATGCATAAGTGTACAGACTATTGCAAACGCAGGAGAAAGCTTAAAAGTGCTTTTATTACCACATGCAGATTTGGCTTTCCTCGTGACTGTACCGAGAGTGCAGTGCTAAACTCTGTAGAGGAATGCCTTAAGTCGAGGAAAAAGATATACAATCTTCCACGTTCAGCAGATGAGTGTCGAGTCAATGACTATAATCCACTGTTGCTTCTTTTGTGGAGGGCCAACATGGATATCCAGTTCACAGCTGAATCTTCATTGACTCTAGCTCACTATGTCACAGGTTATGTAACCAAGGCTGAGAAAAGTGGCATGCAGGATGTGTGGCAGGAGGTTAATGCTAACAGTAGCATTTATAGCAAGCTGTGGTCGTTTGGGGTAAGGTCCTTGCGTTCCAGAGAGTGCGGCCTCTATGAGGCCAGTGACCTACTGCTTGGTGACCATCTCACTGAAAAATCTGTGACTGTCAAATGGGTTGATGTGGCAATGCCACATAAGCGTAAGCGAAGGCTTAAGAGTCATGCCCAGCTTGTTCAAATAGAAAAGAACAATCCAGGTTCCACTGATATCTTAGAGGGTAATGTGGTGGACATATTTTACCCTACTAGGCCTGTAGAGCTGGAAGATGTGTGCCTGTATGACTTCATAAAGTGGTATGCATACCGTGGGACTAATGAAAATGGTTCCAGAGTATACCAGAAATTACAGAAACCTGTCCTGCCAAACCACAAACTGTTTGACCCCTCAACTGAAAATCAAAGGGAGGACTATTACTACTCTCTCATGCTGCTATTCATCCCGTTTCGAGACGAGAGTAGTCTAATAGCAGATGGTGAAACAGCTGAGGTAGCTTTTAATCGCCTCATTGGTGATAATGCTGATCTCTCAGAGCACCATGATAAATTACAGGCAATACTTAAAGCACAGACAGCTGTAAAAAAGATAAATGAGGCAAGGCAAGAGCAAGATGCACCAGCACCTCCTGCCGAGGAAGATGCCTTCTTCCATGGCGAGGCAAAGTCAGCAATGGAAGATTTGTTCCATCTCAACGAGTGTAAATCAGGGACAGAGACAGTTGAAGAACGTGTTGCAAAGCTCAATGCAGATCAGCTACGAGTCTTCAACAGTGTCAGTGACCATCTTTCTCACCAAAAGCGTCATGAAAGTGGTGAATGTTCTTGTACTAAAAATAGCCCCCTGTGCATGTTCATAAGCGGGGTTGGTGGAACAGGTAAATCTTTCCTAATTCATACCATCAGGGCTATGGTAAATGAATTGTGGAAGGATAACAAAGACTCTGTACGGTGTGCACTAGCGGCACCAACTGGGCTGGCAGCATTTAATATAGATGGTGTCACCGTTCACAGGCTATTCCAATTGCCAATAGAACATGATTCTAAAACATCAAGCTATTGGCCACTTCCAAAAGAAACTTTGAAAGTGATGAGAAATGCTTTCAGACATCTTAAGCTAATCATTATTGATGAGGTCAGCATGCTTAGCAGTCTCTGCTTAGCTTATGTACACCTCAGACTTGAAGAAGTGTTTGGAAGTGACCAATGGTTTGGGGCAATGAATGTCCTGTTCGTTGGGGACATATTACAGCTCCCTCCAGTGAATGGCTCAATGGTGTTCCAGAATATTTGCAACAAAGTAATTGCCGCAAGGCTAGGCTGCATGACATCAGTGAACATCTGGAGAGAAACTGTAGTATATGATGAACTGACCATTAATGAGCGACAAAAACGGGACCCTGAATTTGGTCACTTGTTAAATGAGGTCAGGGTTAATTGTATTTCAGATAAAACATTTGCTCAGTTGCGCAAAGCTGTTATTACATGCACAGCTGTTGAAAAGTTCCAAGAACTTTTAGGTCAGGGTATGTCTCCGGTGTGCCTATTTGCTACAAGAAAGTCATGTGACCAATTTAACATAGACATGCTCTCTAAAGTGAGTTCAGAGGATGTAAAGATACCCTGTATAGATGAATTTGATGAGACAGCAGGGACAGTAAAGTGGACCAAGAGGGCAGCATCTGAACTAGAAAAGCTAAATAAAGATTGTAACACAACTGCTGGTTTGGAGGCAGAATTAAAACTAGCTGTAGGGGCTAGGGTCATGCTAAGACGCAATCTAGACACTGCTCAGGGGTTAGTGAATGGTGCACTTGGTACTGTAGCTGCAATCACCAAGGAGTACATTCAGGTCACATTTGATCACACTCCTAATTTGCAGTTTAAGATTGAACGCATTCGTAGCAAATTCCAAATTCTGCGTCGGTTCTATGTGCAAAGAAAACAATTTCCCTTGATACTGGCATTTGCTGTAACAATACACAAGTGTCAAGGGTTGTCGTTAGATTGTGCTATAGTCGACCTTTCCAGCAGTGTGTTTGCAACAGGAATGGCATATGTAGCCATCTCTAGGGTTAGAACACTGGCTGGATTACACTTGCTAGCATTTGATCCTAGATCTATCAAGGTCAGTACTGAATGTGTTCTAGAAGTAAACAGGCTTAGGCATCAGTTCAAACCTGACCTTCCTCCGATCACACTCTCCAATGACGAGTCCAAACCCACCAAACACAAGTTGAGTGCTTTTCCATTGGAGGGTGAAAGTGGGTCTGTAACACCTCATCTCAAGAGGCCATCCTCTGTTCCACATAGCAAAGGTAGAAAAAAACAAAAGACTCTCGGCTTGGGGTCATCCAAAGCCCATTCAATATCTAATCCTGATGTTATAGAAATTACTGAAGGTGATGTAACAGTTCCACATGCTGAACCTCAGAGTGCCAGGCCAAGTTACAGGTATTATCAGACTGATGAACAGTGGCAACGGGAAAAATGCAGAGAACTTAACCTTGTATATACCCGTGCATGTCAGTTTGTTGAGCCTGGTGGTCCAAATGTTGTCTTGAAACGTCCTAACCTCAGAACCTTGGTGAAGGCAATAGGTGATGGGAACTGCCTCTTCAGATGTTTTTCATACATCCTAACTGGCTCACAAGACCAACATTTTGCGGTACGAATGGCAATTGTTGCACACATGCTAAACATAGCACCTTTACTAGAATCATGTCACAATGTTAATGTAGATGGTAATGTACAACACTACATTATTGCCTCAGACATGGATACAGTTGGTTGGGGTACTGAAACAGAAATGTATGCATTTGCTCACTTGATGAAATGCAACATTTATTCCTATAACCCTACTTCTATGCATTGGATGACAATTTTCCCAATAGTTCTTGACAGTGCTTTAATTGATGATGTGCAACAAAAGTCATTGTATATCGTATGGACTAATAATGACCATTTTGATGTAATTACATCTCAATGCAGTGATGATTAGTTTCACTGGATTTGGAGTGCCACAGGTATGATGGGTTAGCTAGATACCCAATCATAGGCTGGTTTGGTCAAATGATCACAACACATTGATGTGTGCCATCATGATGTCTTTGTCCACAACATGGGCCAGTACTTCTTGTGATCAAACTATGTGGTCATAAAACAGGGCAAATAGCTGGCTGTGTGCTGGCAAAGGCTGTTATTCAACATGCAGCTAATCAATGACCCTGCATGGATCACATATTCTGTGGTCATAAGACAGGGCAAATAGCTGGCTATATGCTGGCAAAGGCTGTTATTCAACATGCAGCTAATCAATGACCCTGCATGGATCACATATTCTGTGGTCATAAGACAGGGCAAATAGCTGGCTGTGTGCTGGCAAAGGCTGTTATTCAACATGCAGCTAATCAATGACCCTGCATGGATCACATATTCTGTGGTCATAAGACAGGGCAAATAGCTGGCTGTGTGCTGGCAAAGGCTGTTATTCAACATGCAGCTAATCAATGACCCTGTACCACTGGTGATGTACTTGAAGGCACTGTGTTCTATGTTTTAAACACAAGACTCATGTCTACTCAGAATACTATGACTGGTGTGGGCGGGTGTGGTGGGTATACACAAAATGCAATACCACATAGAATTTCAGGTGACCAATGTACTAACATGTCCAGCACACATGTGGTCAGCTAATCAAATGCCCTATTCTGTTTGCTGAGTGTATACACCAGTCATTGGAATGGCTCATTTGTCAATTAATATGGTACATAATCAAGCTGTAAAAAAGGTAATGGTGGTACTATACATTTTAACATTTGTTCTGAGCCTTTACTAACACCAGGTTACAGAGTACAAAGCAGCTTTATGGTACAGCAATGGGTCATACAGCTGCCATCCTTCTCAGCAATCAGCTCCCATGGGAGAGTCAGTGAGTCAGGGCAGCCTTATTCATCCATCTTGCACATTCTGTCTGTCTGGTTTCTATGTCTGTTCTAATGAGATTTGATATGTTGTGGCATATAGGTGGTACAGCAAGGTGTAGGTCAATTTAGGAGGATCAAGGAGGTAAGGGTCATGCCATGCTGTAGCATGCCAGAATTCATGATTCTTTTGAAGTTCTGTGCTAGGCCCTTCCCACTATTGTGGTCTACTGGTTGTTGATATAGCTTCTATGTCTTGCACATTAAGTGTAAACACGTTGGATGCAAGGTAAATTTTTTAAATGTACTGTGTACAGGTGTCTGTTGCCATTTTTGAAAATGGTGCATTTGTGTCTGTGTCTCTAACAACACCAGGTTACAGAGTTCTTCATTTGAAAAGCAGCTATGTGGAACATCAGGAAGATATAGCAGCTGGTCGTACAGCTGGCAGTCTGTCTCACTGCAAATGAGTAATCACTGTAAAAAAGGTAATGGTGGTGTACAAGTGACATTTTCTGAGCCTCTACCAACTCCAGGTTACAGAGTTCTTCTTTTGCAAAACAACTTTATGGAACATTATGTAAGTGTTAATTAACAGGTGGGAAGAAAATGCCTGTATATGGGTGTGTAGCATGTATTATCAATCAATATTCATTGCTTCTTTGAACATCTAAACTGATGACCATATCTAGATTTGCTGGTGTTGATATGGCTTCTGTTTACCTGAATGGCCATTGCATACATGTATTGTCAAATGCAAGTGTGCATTTATTTGCTCATATGCGTGTAACTTTACAGTGTCCCTGTAGTCCATCAACACGTCATTCTAATACATGCTGTGTGCAGGTGACAGCTCTAACTTCACATAGTATATATAAAGAGGTATGATATAAATATGAGATGATTTACTATTTGACTGGTGTACTCTACATATAGGAGGATGAGAGTAGTGTTGGCTACAAAAGTGAATGATGCTAGTCCTGAAAATTTGAAGAGGTTTAGGTTGGCATTGCCATGTAATGATGGCACGTGCTGCGGTGATTGTTCAGTGGGTGGAGTACGTGTCCAGAGATGGTAATGGTGCATCACACTTATCAGGGACCAGACTTGGCGATGGTTGTGTACAATTTATGTGTGTGGAATTAGTCAGTGATGGTGCATCACACTTCGGTGTCAGGGGCCAGACTTGGTGATGTTTGTGTACAATTTAGGTGTGTGGAGTTAGTGATGGTGCATCGTACTTCAGTGTCAGGGACCAGACTTGGTGATGGTTGTGTACAATTTAGGTGTGTGGAGTTAGTGATGGTGCATCGTACTTCAGTGTCAGGGGCCAGACTTGGTGATGTTTGTGTACAATTTAGGTGTGTGGAATTAGTGATGGTGCATCGTACTTCAGTGTCAGGGACCAGACTTGGTGACCATTGTGTACAATTTAGGTGTGTGGAGTCAGTGATGGTGTCAGGGGCCAGACTTGGTGATGGTTGTGTAAAAATTTAGGTGTGTGGAGTTAGTGATGGTGCACCGTACTTCAGTGTCAGGGACCAGACTTGGTGACCATTGTGTACAATTTAGGTATGTGGAGTCAGTGATGGTATCAGGGGCCAGACTTGGTGATGGTTGTGTAATAATTTAGGTGTGTGGAGTTAGTGATGGTGCATCGTGCAGGGACCAGACTTGGTGACAATTTAGGTGTGTGGAGTCTGTCAGTGATGGTGCAACGCACATCAGTGTATGGGACCAGACTGGTGATGGTTGTGTACAATTTAGGTGTGTGGAGTTAGTGATGGTGCATCGTACTTCAGTGTCAGGGACCAGACTTGGTGATGGTTGTGTAACAATTTAGGTGTGTGGAGTTAGTGATGGTGCATCGTACTTCAGTGTCAGGGACCAGACTTGGTGACCATTGTGTACAATTTAGGTATGTGGAGTCAGTGATGGTGTCAGGGGCCAGACTTGGTGATGGTGCATCGTACTTCAGTGTCAGGGACCAGACTTGGTGACCATTGTGTACGATTTAGGTGTGTGGAGTCAGTGATGGCGTCAGGGGCCAGACTTGGTGATGGTTGTGTACAATTTAGGTATGTGGAGTCAGTGATGGTGTCAGGGGCCAGACTTGGTGATGGTTGTGTACAATTTAGGTGTGTGGAGTCAGTGATGGTGCATCGTACTTCAGTGTCAGGGACCAGACTTGGTGACAATTTAGGTGTGTGGAGTCAGTGATGGTGTCAGGGGCCAGACTTGGTGATGGTTGTGTACAATTTAGGTGTGTGGAGTTAGTGATGGTGCATCGTACTTCAGTGTCAGGGACCAGACTTGGTGACAATTTAGGTGTGTGGAGTCTGTCAGTGATGGTGCAACGCACATCAGTGTATGGGACCAGACTGGTGATGGTTGTGTACAATTTAGGTGTGTGGAGTTAGTGATGGTGCATCGTACTTCAGTGTCAGGGACCAGACTTGGTGACAATTTAGGTGTGTGGAGTCTGTCAGTGATGGTGCAACGCACATCAGTGTATGGGACCAGACTGGTGATGGTTGTGTACAATTTAGGTGTTTGGAGTTAGTGATGGTGCATCGTACTTCAGTGTCAGGGACCAGACTTGGTGACCATTGTGTACAATTTAGGTGTGTGGAGTCAGTGATGGTGTCAGGGGCCAGACTTGGTGATGGTTGTGTACAATTTAGGTGTGTGGAGTTAGTGATGGTGCATCGTGCAGGGACCAGACTTGGTGACAATTTAGGTGTGTGGAGTCTTTCAGTGATGGTGCATCGCACATCAGTGTATGGGACCGGACTTGGTGATGGTTGTGTACAATTTAGGTGTGGAGTTATTGTAGTGATTGTGTACTGCACTTGTCAGAGATCGGATTGGTGATGAGTGAGTGATATCTGTCAGATGTGGAGGTTATTCAATCAAAGCTTCTGCCAGAGTCTTGTAATTACATGGTGATTCAGTGCCATGGGTGGTGTTGGAGTGCTTGCATTTACCTGCAGTGTCGATTGGAGTTCTGACATGACTGCTGGTGACTCAAAAATGGTGATTTGAGACTCAGAACAGACTGCTGCACTTGTGTAAATAACTGTTGCTGTGTTGTGTTTTAGTCATGGTGTGCATCATATGACACTGCTTTCAATGATTTGTCATTGGGTGTGGCAGTAACGTTGTAATTATTCATCCATAATGACGCAATAATAGTACGTAAACATCAAAAGCATGTCACCGAAACTGCGAACCTTCCTGGGATGACAACAGCATCGTCTATGAACATTATAGCACCCATTTTCCACTTCAAAGAAGGTTAGGTCCAGCCTTCCTAGCGAACTAGATTATTCGACACAAGCAATTAATACACTTCAAAGAAGGTTAAGTCCAGCCTTCCTAGCGAACTAGATTATTCGACACAAGCAATTCATACACTTCAAAGAAGGTTAAGTCCAGCCTTCCTAGCGAACAAGATTTTCGACACAAGCAATTTATTCACTTCAAAGGCATCAAGTCCAGCCTCTTCACCAACTTCGTGAGGCCTATAAAAGCATTTCTAAAACTATGCTCACATCACTTTGCAAAGTACATGTAATGGATTTATCAGAACATGATTTGAGACAGATGGAGGTAGATCAAGATAGTGATGCAGGAGAAGACGGCGGTGCAAGGGGAGACGGCGGTGCAAGGGGAGACGGCGATGCAGGGGGAGACGGCGGTGCAAGGGGAGACGGCGATGCAGGGGGAGACGGTGGTCCAAGGGAAGACGGTGATGCAAGGGGAGAAGGCGATGCAAGGGGAGACGGCGGTGCAGGGGGAGACGGCGGTGCAAGGGGAGACGGTGGCCCAAGGGGAGACGGCGGTGCTAGGGAAGACGGTGGCGGAGAAGGTGATGTAAGACTAAGATGGGGAGGTGCACGTGGACGCGGAGGACACGAAGATGGACTCGGAGCTCGAGGTGGACGCGGAGCTCGAGATGGACGCGGAGCTCGAGATGGACGCGGAGCTCGAGGTGGACGCGGAGCTCGAGGTGGACGTGGAGCTCGAGGAGGACGCGGAGCTCGAGGAGGACGCGGAGCTCGAGGTGGACGCGGAGCTCGAGATGGACGCGGAGCTCGAGATGGACGCGGATATGGACGTCGAGGGGGAGGAAGAGGAAACTTTTTTTCTGATGTGATACATGTGTACAATTATTATTATTAAATGTTACATGTTTGCGCGTCTTTGCAGCTTCATGATGTTACAGTGAAAATCCATGCAGCTTTAACAGGGTTATAGCGCATGTACTAGGCTGTGGAACAAATCCCTCATAGAAATGCTGACAAGAAAAATTCTGTTTCACCTGCCTTTCGCCTCGACAGTCTAGCCTTACAGTGCGATAATGCTCATTACATGAGTCTGGGGACCCACTCTCTAGTGTATGTAATCGGTGATGTAATCCATCCTCAGCAGGGTCTGGGCCCGGCTTTATGTTGGAGCCGAACTTTTCAAATTTGTCCGCTTCGTCACACTTTTTCCTCCGTGTCAGGCGGTCAGTGTAGTTACCCGCGATGATGGTTAAACTCCCTCTCACAGCTTGGCTGCTGCAAATGGACTACATCACACGCTGTAACATAATCGGCTACGTATACATGTTTGAACAAAAATCTATGAAACAAGTAGATAAAAAACATTCTCTATGAGAAAGTTGGTGGTATATAGGATTTGAAGGGCAATAGTGGTGTAAAAAGGAAGGAAACAAGGGTCTAATGATAAGGAAAAACGAAATAGTCCTATATTTAGCACACGGCTAATGTAACTAAACCCATCCTACTATGTGTGCTAAATATAGGACTATTTCGTTTTTCCTTATCATTAGACCCTTGTTTCCTTCCTTTTTACACCACTATTGCCCTTCAAATCCTATATACCACCAACTTTCTCATAGAGAATGTTTTTTATCTACTTGTTCTATGTATGCATCATTTCTCATACATGTAGTACATATCCTTGTGATGTAATGTAGGTATAGTTATTTTGTATACTTCGTGTATTCTCTAATAAAAATGATAATAATCTGTATGCAAAGCTTGCCAAAGATGAGAATAATCCTCAAGCAATGGGCAATTTCATTATCAACAAATATTCATTTACTGAATACATAAATATATCCCACTCTTACATGGTCATCAATAGTCACAAGCCAGTCAGGGTTGATGGGACTGCAGTGATGGAATGTGGTAAACACCAGCAGTTTAAGCACACATGCATGAACATTATGTACACTGTAAAAATTAGGCAGACTTTCACTGGAATGTAAATGTATTATTGATTACTTCAGTTTAGATAGATTTTAACAATACCCACAGATATCACATGTATCTGTATATCAGATCCTACAGGAGTAATTTCCATATAGGAATTATGCAATATGATGAAGTCATTTAAAAAGTAAAAGTCACTTGTCTCTTCGTGCCAATCGAACAGTATAACAAAGGAGAACAGTTCTGCTTTGTTTCCTTGTCATAAAACTGCACATTAAAGTCCGCGACAGCATCGAGGAAGTATATAGAAATGCGGTAGTCCGATGAAGCTGATATATCAAGGTCCATGCATCAATGAATAGTATTTTTATCTGCGATACCGGGATTATGTATTTACATGATGTTATCGCTATGTAGAAGCTGAATTTTTCAAGACCAAAAAACATTAATTCTTTTCATTCCATATTTTGGGCTCATTTTGGTACCGCGTTGATTTTGTTCCGCTATAGTCTGTTTCTATGGGCTTGAAGTACAAACAGAAATTTTTGCACATTTTAACTGTGTTCCACTCTTAAGCTACATTTTTCTGAAGTTTTTTCCCCTACTTTCACCTTTTTACGTGGCTTGTATCAATCTGCGGTTGCAAAACCAAATATGAATTTTTAACACTTGAGACCCGGCACAACATCACGTCATCAATTGAAGATGGCTGTTTCAAGTAAGGACGCAAGCTGTTTAAACTTGAGATCCCTGGAGACTACTATCGCAGAATTGAAAAGCAAAAGGCCTCGCGCCCTTACAGAGGAACAAAAGCTAGATATTCTCATTGCATACCACTTGTTGCAAGCCGAAGATGCCAAGGAACCGTTGGAAAACCTTGCACAGAAGCCTAACGGACATTACCAACTACGGGTCTCTGCATTACTTGGTTATTCGACAAAAAAACAGTCGGGCTGGTGTATCGTGATTGGCATCACCATCAGCAGATTCAAGTAGCCATGCCACCCGCCAATCGTCTTCCTAAACAACAGCTCATACCCAAGTCGAATGACGTTCTCCTTGCTGTGCGTACCCTTGTGCGAGAGAAGCGCTCAAGTAACGAACGGGTCGTTGCTCGTCACGTGTTAGATCTGATGAGGCAGCGGAAGTAGCTAGTTGTGGACGATCAGGACCCCAAAGCTTATGCCTCGTCATTGCGCTGCGTTCAACGTTATCTCTCCCAGCATGGTTACCGTCGTGGTGACTCAACTGCTTTGCAAGTACGTGAAAAAGAAGCTATTGTTGCCGCGCGTGTTCGATACTTGCAGCGTCTAGTTGACAATGAACGTGCACTAGTCAGTGAACAACTGCGCATTGTAGATCTGGATGAATCGTACATTCACCACCACTATCGTCGGGATCATGACTCACTGTTTGATCCTCATGATACACAATCTGTATGTGAGCGCGCATAGAACAAAAGCAAACGTTTTTATTTTATTGCTGCTATTCAAAACAGTAGTCCTAGGAAAAGGGTAAAGAATGCTTCCGAAAATGCTTGTTTGGTGCCTAATTCGGTGTGGATTTTCCAATCCCAAAAATCTTCAGGTGATTATCACCAAAATTTTAATGCTGCGAACTTTGTTCATTGGTTCAAGACACAACTTTTCCAAACCTCACAGAGCCTAGTCTCATTCGTTTGGACAATGCGCGATACCATTGTACTAAACCTGCAAGTGCCCCTAAAGTTGGTAAGGCAAAAAAGGCTGAGATTCAGCATGTGCTAACTACACTAGGTATGTCCTTTAGTGCAAAGGATACTTTACCAACTCTTAGACTGAAACTGAAAGCCTATGTTGCCTCAGTTGACGCTGAGATAGTGCAGTTAGCAAAGGAGCAGGGTCATGAAGTTTTGTATACACCACCTTATCATTGTGATCTGCAACCCATTGAAATGGTGTGGTCACAAGTAAAAGGAGTAGGTCACGGTGATCGAATCTGCAAATGTACAGATGATGCTCAGTATCCTTATACACCAATATACCACACAAAGATGTTATTAAAACAGTGGAAAATGCAGCTATGGTAATGGGAAATAAAAGCCCTATCAGGCCCAAAGTATTGGCCAAACGTATGGAAATAGTACTGCATAACAATACGCTACAATTTGCTGAAGAAAATTACCTCCAGATCCAAGGCACAGCCATTGGGACAAAAATGGCCCCAGCCTATGCCAACATATTCATGGGAGAGTTGGAAAGAGAATGGCTGACTCATGACAAAGGGAATCTGATCCAATCATGGTACAGATTTATTGATGATTTTTTT
The DNA here is from genome assembly GCA_963681505.1 of Eunapius fragilis. Classification (NCBI taxonomy): domain Eukaryota; kingdom Metazoa; phylum Porifera; class Demospongiae; order Spongillida; family Spongillidae; genus Eunapius; species Eunapius fragilis. The sequence goes on along the minus strand of OY811976.1, from coordinate 6,071,012 downwards.
TTCTTTGGAAAGGATCCGAACAAGACGTTGTGGAGTTTGTCAATACTTGTAATAATAATGCAAGGCAAACAATCAAAGTGACATGTGTAAAATCTATGGAATATATAAGCTTCCTAGATGTTACAGTCTACAAGGGGCCTAATTTCATGAGAAATGGTACTCTAGACTATAGAACACGTATTAAAGTCACCAACACTAGGTCATATGTGCACTCCAACTTGTATCACGCAAGGGGTGCAAGGAAAGGAATTATAGTTGGAGAGATACACAGGTATCTTAGAACTAATTCCAGTTACATACACTTCTGGAACCTCATCAGAGCACATGTTCAGGCGCTTGCCGGAAGAGGCTACCATATGGTAGGAATCAAGTATCATGTCAGAGAAACTTTAGTCAAGATGGCTAGAAAGAAAAATGACTGACCACTTTAACCACAGACAGTGTTAGTACAACAAGATCACCAATAGGTGGGGTTACACCAGCCCTTGTCATCACATACAATGATAATATGGTCCATATCAATGGAGCCCTAAGGCAGATATGGGGAAAAGTGGTCAATAATGACCCATTGTTACATATGTTGTACCCCAATATACCTCTTGTAGCTAAAAAGAAATGAGAACTTAGCTGAATATGCATCCAAAGCTGTAACCCAGACTTATGGAAAGCCCAAATTTTGACCTCCAAAAGCACATTGCCTTGGGGGAAGATTATACCAGAGACAACTTCAAATGAGCAGGTATAATATGGAATACTGTACCCTATACATAAGTATAGTAAAATGACCTATAATATTATGAGATGGAATATATCGCCACTCACTTGATCATAATGAATGATAAAAAGCTACTTCATATGAAGAGGACTATGCAGATGTTATACTCATAAGTGTAAAGATAAATCACAACAAAGCTAACTCCTTACTGGAGTTATAACGATTGAGCTACTCATTGCCTATAAGGGCCAAGCTTAAGGTTAAAAGTTATGATCGAGCTATTTACAACCGACCCGATAAATAATCACATTTGTCGAGGTAGTTGAAGAAAGGCACATGTACCCTGACCTATATAGGCAGAAGCTTAAATCGAGCAATCCGATACTGTTCCCATCACTCAATAATAATCCCATTATTTGTCCGAGTATGTGAGAGACGTACTCAGATGAGTTGAACGTTTAAACAAAGGTAGCGATTGAACTGCCACTGACCCATAAGGGCTGCGTAGAGTTCTAAACTAGTAATCCAACTGTCCCTACCACTTGATAATTATTATATTGTGTGTGTGGAAACGTACTCTAATGAGTACAAAGCAGAAACAAAGGTAGCGATTGAACTACGACTGACCTATAAAGGTAGCGAAGAGGCCTATACAAAGAATCTGACACCATGTCCACCACTCGATAATAATCATATTATGATGTATGAGAGAGATGTGCAGAAACGTACTCAGATGGGTGAAAAGCATAAACAAAGGTAGCGATTGAACTACCAAAGACCTATACAGATAATGTAGGGACTTATACATAATGATCCGACACTGTCCACACCACGCGATTAATAATCATATACGGGTATGGAAGAGACGTGCGGAAGACAGCTCAGAAGGGTTTAAAGGTAGCGATTAGACTACCACAGACCCCAAAAAGGACAGGGATAAAGCTCTAAATCATGATAACAACACCTACCCAAGGATAATCATGTCGGAGAAGACATGCTGTATAGTACTCATAAGAGTATTAAGAAAACTCTGCTACAGTGTCTCAGGCAATAAGCAATAAGGGTCCTTGAAGCTAGTCGTATATCAGCGACTAGCACGCAAGCTTACTAATGAAAGTCTCCAAAAGTCTTGCTAATAAAGACAAGGTGTGCAACATGAGTTACAACGAGGGTAGCTCAAATTAGAGCTAAGCAAACGTAGAGATTTTTTGCTGTTGCAGACATAAGTCTATTGTGGGATAAGTGACCGGTTGGAAGGACCGCCCCATCTACACGATTACCATGGGAAGGACCACCCATCTATACACAAGGATTTGTCCCTAATCTACTCCATTAACGCAATGTCGTAGTAATAACTATAGAAAAGAATTTCTAGAACACGTGGCCGTTAAAATTAGACTAATACGAAGGAGAGTAAAGGAGCGCCAATCTGATACGCATGCGAGATCGCAACAATAAGTGGTGTGCATGCGTATCAACATTGACAAACAGGTCATATATATACATAGACCGAGCTACAATAATACAAGTGTCATTTTGGGTTCCGAAGAAAAGTGCAAGTAAGTCCCAACCCCTGACCCTACCCGAGCGGAAAATGATCCATAAGGATCGTAGTATATACCATAGTGGTATATCCCTCAAATAATTATTACCCATGCATTGTGGTAATAAATAGCCTCATTCAGAGATTGAAATTAAGCTATTAAGTTTACCAGCTTATACTCGATAAACGGGCGCTTGGCCTGTATAGGCAAAGGCATAATAATACGCAAACGAATGCAAAACCCCTGATGAGTAGCGAGGCGCATAGACCACAAAACGCATAGGGTTCAATGTAATGGCTATTAAGTCAGAGCATTTACAAATTTGCTGTTTGTCCACATCCATTAAGGTTGATGGAGTCTCAAAAAAGCTGGGCTGACGTCATGTCAGACACCACTACAGCATTTCATATAATATACCACCAACTTTCTCATAGAGATAGTTTTTATCACCACCTTTCTTGTACTTTGAAGCCCTGCTATTACAGTAACTTCACACATACAAAACCACATTAATTTATAAGTGTATAAGTAAAGTTAAAAGGCAGCAATCTTGTGCTTAGCTATCACAAAGAGTTGAGTAGGTACTATGTTATAGCTCATGACATCTAACAAAAGAAAAGCTAATGCATAAAACGTATACTTTTCTGTATAAATATACAAGTGCCTCACGTACTCTATGTTCTGTGACAGGCCCTGTCCTCCCATCCCCACCACAATGTGTGTGGTCGCTCCCTCTGTGCACTTCCCATCAAACACGGGGCAGGACCGCTGGTAGGAGTGGTGATGGCCCCAGAAGGCTACATCCACGTTGTATTTCTGAGGGGAGATGATAGTAATTATATACATGTAGGATTTAGCCTACATTCCTGTGCAATACATGTATCATATCCTGAAACTGCTGTGAGGTCATAACTACAACACAACCTGGTAAGTCTATGCATGAGTGGAGGAGGAGGGGATTATTTGCTCCTCCTTGTAATTAATTGTGTAAAAAGGATTTAAAAACACAACTGACAAACACTTAAATTATCTTTATTACTCTCCCCTTGAAAAAGTACAGACTGAACCTTTTAATTCACCCTTTCCTACACCAATGTTTTTTTCCCTCATTGAACTAGGACAGAAAACTATTCAATGACAAGGAAATGGGTATGATTATATCATCAGACACCTTCAATGTTTATTTTTGGTCTACACTCCAATTGATTACTGATGAATGCTGCTTATGATTGTTTTACATGTGGGATTGTTGCTGCTGCAAAACGAGACCTAATCATATGATCTAATTTTCCATAAAGAACCATGGAAAGTTATGCATACATTGGAATGTATACATAATTAAAAATTAACTCCCATATGTATAAACCAATTCCAGTACACTTATATGAAAGAATTGCCTATGAACATGTATCTCTAAATAGTTTGAAAAGCGTTAGATCCCCTTTTCACAGCAACAATCCCTACAAAGCAATATATATAGCACACATACTGTATGTGCAAACATGAGTGCAAGATTCATCCATGTTGTTGTTCAATACGAGTGGAAAGAGTTGTTTTGATATTGGTGAATATTACAAGAGTTGAAAAATGAGGTTGGCAGTTGCTACTCATCACAGCTGTTGCCATTGGGTTACATGTTTTAATTGACAATTCACATTTCCATTGGTAAATGTTTTCACGTACTCTGGACACATCAGTGAAAGGTAAGAGCAGCAGTGTAAATTAAAGCATATCGGGAGATTGCATACTTTCTGCACACGAGATGTTCAGACATCACCTGCTTACATGCATGTGCACATGACATTAATCGATACCTTGAGCAATGGCTCCACATTTTCTCTTAGCAAGAGGGCAACTGGTTGGTCACCATCAGGCAGATTCCAATTGGTACTGTCAATGTACATCGGTCTGGGGAAGAGATATTAATGCATTATCCACACAGCAATGTGGTTGTTCACCTGTGACCAGCAAATATCAGCCATGGTGTCTTGGAGCGGTCCACAGTGCTAAGATGCTCATCAAGGTACTGGAGTTGGGCTGACCCTGTACTGAAGCTGTGCTCAGTACTCATCAGCACAAAGTGGACACTACCAAAGTCAAAACCAAACCTATGGGAAGGTAACGAAACTAAATATGAAAGCATCCCACTATGCAGTATCGACATCCATCCCTCCGACCCTTTGCTTGACCCTCCCTTCCTCACCAAGGCTGGTCTTGTGCTGGTGTGGGCATTGGAAATCTCTTCTCATAAGGTACTCCACACTCTCCATTAGAGTCAGTGCCATTGTAATATGAACTGGTCATAAAAGTGCATTAAAACACAATGCATGTCATATCAAAGAGCTCACCCAGAGTTAGGGAAGTCCCTCTCATGGTTCCCTATACACACCATGTATGGCACACGGGTAGCAATGGGTTGGATTTGGTAAAAAAATTCCTCCCACTGTAATACAAGGGGTAGGATGAGATGGATCAAAAGAATAGAACAGCTATTGAACATTGTACATATATGAAGCAGCACGCGACAAGTAACATGTATGTACTACACATTCATGTGGGATAACAAATTGCATATGTTACGGATATTTCAGTATCGTATACTTGTTAGCCTGTGCTGGCATTATTACAATGCATAACATGGAATGATGTAGTATTGTTCATGCATAATCTTTAATCCACAACCTCATGTGCGAGTCCAGAACACATGGCATTTCATTTTCAGCATCTGCCATAAGCATTTTTTTGTGAAGGTGGGGGGGGGGGGGGGTATGAGGAGGGAAGGGCGAATTTCATAATTGGTTGCGCTGAACATAGGTATATAATTACAATTGTGGTTTTTTAAAATCTACATTGAGTCTTATTTTGAATGCAGGAAACAGTTTCAGTTTGTCATCTAATAGGAGTACACATATAAGGGATAGTAAAGGGGAGTAGAGGGGGGGGGGGCTAAGGGGATTATAGCCCCCTACCTTTTAAAGTGCGGTGGCTCAGCTTTTTGATTGATTGTCTATTCAATGACACCAGTCACGTGCCAATTCTATTTGCCACCCCCATTCATGAATCATCACTTCAGCCCTGCCCACTTGACCCTTTTCTATACCACTGTAGCACTTTGTCAGCCATTTTATTTCAAGTCCGCAAATTGGCAAGTAGATAGTGAAATAATGGCGGCATCCCAGGTATTTGCAGTTGCAGTACTTTTGAAGGTTTAGTAGCAATGACAGTGACCTCTAACCCACATCAGATCTATCAGTGCCAAGTGATGCTACCACGTACTGACGTACAGCAGTTCAGCAGTCAGCATATATGTAAACCGCCAAATCCCTCTATGTCTTCATGCTTTCATATGCATGACACAACCATTTTTTTTATTCAGGCATCATTCACATGTAAGTGCAGACAGCAATGTAGACTTACGTATGCAGACTGCTTAACTACTGTGCACCAAGGATTTGTAACCCCTTAGTACCCCAACCCACTTTAACAATCTGACTCCACTGTTGGTAACTACACTACTGGCACAGCCACACCTACTGTACCCCAATTCAATTGACCACACGCATGGCCCACTGACCACACTGGCGTAGCCTCTGGCATAGCTGATGTCTCCAATGTGCAGGACCAGGTCAGTCTGGTCAATCTGGTTGTATATGAGGTTGGTGGTGTTGAGTGCTGGCTGTTGTGCTACCATGATCTGAAGACTGTCGTCCACCTGTCCATTACCCATGTCTGCGAGGGGGAGAAGAGGGAGGAGAATGGGGAGGAGAATGGAGATGGAGTAAAGAGGAGGATGAAAAGGAGAGTTACAACATGTACACCATTGGTACATATGATATAGTTAATAACAGCCGTACATGGGACAAATAAAAATCACACAGCTTTCCTATCTGGCTGGTGCACCTACATTTAACATAAGGTCTTAACCCTGTAACATGCAGTATGATACTTTGACTCGGACAGCATAGGTGTCACAAATGCTTTACACAGTTACTTCAAACATACAAACATCTCCGCCCCAACCGATTCCTGTCGGTACATGCCGAACACACACAGGCCTTGAACCCAGAGGAGTGAATATAGGAAAACCAGCTCACCTCCGTAGACTACAACTCTAACAGAGGAGTCAGGACTTGGCCCAGGAGGTACTGTGAAAGTGTACTCCTCACTGACCCCAAACGTATCCCCAAACATATAGAAGTATGTCTGCCCAGGCTCTAGGCTGGGGAGAGAGGTATGAACATTATTAGCAGCTGAGCACAACACAGAACTGAATGCTTATCTATATAGAGCACACCATTAATGGACCTAAATTGCAATCAAGTAACTGGGTGCTAAAAATTAAGGCACAATGAAAGTGACAAGATCTGCATCATTACAACTAATGCATACAAGTATAGGCCACGCATGAAGTCTTCTTACTCCAACATTGCCTTATAAATGTGTACCATTGGTTCTTCAATGACTTACTTGTCCATGGTGACCTGGTGGAGCATCCCTGGTTCCAGGAAGCCAAAGTCTGTGGCCGGGGATCCACACATGTCCTCTGCTTGATAGGTACTACTAGTGGCCTTGTGTGTGTGTGTGTGTGTGTATGTGTGTGAGTGTGTGTGTGTGTATGTGTGTGTGTGTGTGTTTACATGTATGAATGTGTGTTCACTATTATTTTTTATTTACATTGGGCGGCTGTTTAGGCCAAACTATCATATGTTACAAATACATACATCACAATTCATTATAAATGAAATTAAAATTAACCATGAATCATTTTTATTGATATGAAAGAAAAATTTTGTGCAAAATAATCATCCTGATCAAGCATTTGATTACTTTGATAACAATTTTCAAGTTAACAATCATATTCTTAAAAATTAAAGATGGCAAGTTGTGGTTAATTGATAATCCAATTGTGGGCATTGCGTGTTCTAAATGTAGGGGTTTTATTATACCATGTAGTGAATATAATTTCTGTGTACATTAGGAAGGGTACCATTAATACAAGTGCATGTATCCTACAAAGTTGTCATTGGAATTGGAGTCGGTGGGCTGATGGAGAAGAAAGGAGAACTGACCATTTTAGAAACGATATAGGTTCCACTCTGTGTTCCCCAGTGCACCTGAGGCATGTCTGCATCTCGTGTGACCCAGATGAGGCTGGATGGTGGTGGGAAAGAAAGGAAAGATAAAGAGATAGGTGGACAAAGAGAGAGATAAAGTACACAGAGGTGTGCGTGTGTGTGTGTGTGTGTGTGTGTGTGTGTGTGTGTGCAATGCCACCACATGACCCTCACATGACTTCAGTAGGATCATTGGTTAGGACCAGATGTCCTTGAAGTGGTTCGTTATAGTTCTGAAATGTGATCACATCAGAGACAGCCAAGAGCACTGGATCCTCTGAACCTACAAAACACAACCAACTTATATTCAAGCAATACAGTCCTTGTTAAAGCATTTCGGTGCAGTTATTGTAATGACAATCACAAAGGTTCAGTACATGTACAACAAACACCCATGCAAACAGATGTGGCTCTCCCCATCACTTTGTAGGGTAAAACACACTGCAAATATAAATGATTGCCGTGTTAACGAATACATGTGTATCAACATGGATATGGTGCCATCTCTGCTTCTCTCTCCTATGATCTGCAAGGTCGCACCAATCACACTCCATGTCGTGAATTGATAAGTCCTGCCACCACAGATGGCAAGATACCTGCTCTTTAAAACCTGCCCTCCATTTTCACTTTCACATGCATAAAATCAGTCACTTCCATGAATCACTCACATATCATGTGTGTGTGTGTGTGTGTGTGTGTGTGTGTGTGTGTGTGTGTGTGTGTGTGTGTGTGTGTGTGTGTGTGTGTGTGTGTGTGTGGAATGTAACCTACCTCCAGTGAAAAACCCGACAATCATGTCATCACGCATGTTGATCATCTGGAACCTCAGTGATCCCACACCGGTGCTCATGTAGGTGGAACTGAAGTTGGCATACTGACGAGGTTGGAGAAGGAAGTCAGCATAGATGATGACATGGCAGGCAGGGAAGAAAGGCAAAAGTGATAGGTGAGGTGGAGGTTATGATGTGAGAGGAGGTGGGAAGAAGGCACAAGGCAGTAAAGCACACCATAGCTATAAAACCCTTGAACAATGGAGTCTGCTATTACCTGCATCCATGCATGCATTTAGGCGGGATCTTCTAATATGAATTAGAGTAATGGAGAGTGCAACGTCAGAATGATTGTAGATCAAAACTGGTAACCTATGCTTTGCACTAAACTGTTCAAGGCACATTGATAGACAGAACGCGGAGGTGTAAATGCGTGCACGCATAACAACACATGCAAAACTTTTAACAACAAGTACACAATGCTATACAGGTCAGGGCTGCACAACCCCGTGGGAATCGCTTAACAACTCCGGAACAGATTGCATTTACTACGTAAACAGAGCACAATACATGTAACCTGATCAGATTGCGCAATCAGATTACGAGCACAATGATGAACTGAAGCGATGCCACGTACATGCATATACCTCTCGGCTAGCTTGTTAGAACGGGTATCCTACATGTATGTCGGGCATAAGCCATTACCTGGTATTTGACGGGGGCGTGGTGGCGAAGGTCGATCGAGCCATTGACAGGTGGCGTGAACACGCCCACCCAGTCGGACCTACTGGGAACGCCGGTGTTGTCCCAAGCGACGGTGATCCAGTCCCCAGAGGTCACCAGAAGCGTTGGTGTTGCGGAGATACTCACGGATCCTGCATAAAACGACGTTTTGAAAGAATATTATGGAACAAACAGAAAGAGGCGTACCGTCCATATTAGCAGTCGCTCGATCGTAGCGAAGCAGGTCCGTAAACGTGGGCTGCACATGGCAATACCCTATCTGCAGTCCCGCTGAAAGGAGAGCTAACACGTAAATGTAGTTCATAGTGGCTAGTCGCGTGATTGTGAAAAAAAAGCTTAACTGATTAAATAAACACGTCTTTGAATTTCATTGATTGTTACGGAAGACTTTATGGCTATAATTTGGAACACGCGTTAAATTAATTTCTTATGCTCAGGAAAGTTATGGTGTTCAAAAAAGACATCCTATGGAGCTCTTTCATCGAGTGACTTAATAGCATTCATCTTCTAATTAGTCCGCCATATTGGTGCTCGTTTACAATGGAGAAGTATGGGCTTATATTATGTTTAGTTTTGGTACGTAACATTAATGACTTCAGAGTGGCGTTTAAATATATATTATTGTGGTCTAACACATGACTAACATTTGCAAAAATATGATTTTTACTTGTGCCCTCGGAGCGCGAGTTATACGTATCAAAAGTACCAAAACCGAGCATAAGCCCATATATTTCCATAGTAAACCGAGCACCAATATGGCGGACAATTAAGCAATTAACGCAATTAAAGCCCACGCGTGATGTGACCATGAAAGAGCTCTATAGCATGTGTTCCATTGCTAGTACATAGGGGTAGTGTGGTTAGAATTTGTGTTGAATTTTTAAGCAGTAATGTTTCTAATTTATTCAGAACAAATTTATGCAGTTATTTAAATGTATCAAAAATGGAATTTTATTAACCAACCGCAGGTTATAAAAGGTTTGCCACTTCATTTTTATGTTTAGAATGATTGTTAGGTGCATATATATACCATTACATTGATGATTTCGGTTCTGGAAAGCAAAATATAGCTTCCCATAGACATGTACACAAGATCAATGTTTTTTAACCTAATTATTGTCTTCTTCTGTGTGTTAAAATAGTATCTTCACAAAGTATTCAGTTGCCGCCTTTTATTGTGATTTGCAGCACAGCGGTACACTTTTTCATGCCATTTGTTTTTCCCATAACATAGACTTTTTTGGTTCGGGGAGCCTTTGAACAATGATAGGTTACTGGGGCCATTTTGACAATTATTGGTCCTCAAGGGCATATTAAAAATACAATCCCTAATACTAAATAATAACAAACTCTATTTGATAGCGTTATATGCATGCCACACCTGGCTTGGATCATAGATATCTACTCTAATATCTATGCTTGGATCAAGGATTTGGATCGAATTTTAAACCTCGAAAACTGGCCACGGGGGCGGGTGGACGCCTTCCGTGTAGGGTTGAATACGAAATACGAAAGCTGAGAAGTGGCGCTCCGATATATTCCAACGATTTTACACATAAGTGACATAACTGATGGGGTTTCGTCAAATCATAGGTTATTAATCTACGGTCAAATTTGCCGCCGAAACCCCCTCCCCCCGGCCAGATCCACCAGGGATACATGGGCAGACGGCGGCATTTGCGTCCGTTTTCATGTCGGCTAAATGCTGAACCGGAAAAGTATTTGCACACGAAATTGTATAAAATGGGACAGTGTCCGAAAAAATGATACTTCGCTATAATTATTAGGGACCGCAGTGACCAGAAAAATCACCCTTCTGGATAGTTTTTCAAGTCTTTTTTTTTCTTTTCATTTTCCATAAACTTCTATCAAATGATCGTTACGCATCCTAAATTGGACTATCCATCATAAAGTTATTAAGCACTGAATTTATAATTAGCCATACATTTCAATGCGAGCGTTACTTTTCTTTTGCTTTGTCTCGAAAATTTGATAAATTAAAGTATCATAAGGGCGATTTTGCTGGACACTGTTCCATTACATAATAATTACGTTATCGAGAGTTACGTTAGTAACTCTCATATAGGATTTGACCCCGATTATGAATGTCATTAAAAAAACGCGACCCGCTTCTAACAAGACTCCCGACGAGCGGATGGCTTACCTTGTTATCGTCGTCGTACAAGAAGGCAACAACAAGCAGTTTCGTGTTTGTTTGATGTCACAAAACCGCGTGGTTGTAGAGAACAAAACAATTTTTGAAACTCGTACCCAGTCCCACGTATTTCTCGTTCTTCTTCTTCTTCTTCTTGTTCTTGTTCTTGACCACGCATAACTCGGGATAGGAACACTTTTAAGAAATGAAAATCACACCAATGGCTTCAGAATTTACTGGCATTTTCGCTTCTGTGGTCAAAACGTCTCGAGGCTACATGACATTTATCGGTGGTTGTGTTAGCAAATCACGTATAGCTTACTGCACTGACACGACTCGGATAGGTCCTACGTCGCTCTTTATACGAAGTACTAGCAGTATACATCAAATGTGTACGGTCTGGGCACTACACGTAGTGGTAATTAACTTTGGCGGTTATGTATTTTTAATAACGTGCACGTGCGTACTATAATCATTCTATCGTTTAGGTTTGACGCTCTTTGTAACTTAGTGAAGTTTTTTTTTCTCAAAATGCCTTCATGCACGTCAGGATAAGGAGAAAGCCAAACGACGAGCATAGTACCTCAAAACTAGAGACGACGTATTAGATTCAGCCCGAGCGGAACTACAAAGCAGAGCCTGAAAAGAAGCGGGCCTCTCAAACGTGAAAACTATCGAGCAGAGCCTGAAAAGAAACGGATCTCTCGACGCGCAAGGTATCGAGATGCGATTAGTGGGGGAGAGGGTGCTGTCTGCTTCTGGCCCGATACAAAATGCGTTTGTGGGTTCGATCGCGCTGGGGCGACAATTAATAACCTCTCTTCTATTTCGGCCGCCCCTTAAAAGCCCCCTCAGATCCTGAAAAGGAACGGACCTCTCGACGTGCAAGGTATCGAGCAGATCCTGAAAAAAGACAGCGATATTGCCATAGTCCTGAACGTGCATCTCGCTCGGCGAAAAAAGTTAAGGTCACTCAATGGTATGTCGTACCTTTACAACCTCCCTCTCATATCAAGATGGATTACTTAACATGCTATACGGCTCATAATCGGGTATGAATAAAAATCAATGAAACAAGTAAATAAAAACATTCTCTATGAGAAAGTTGGTGGCATATAGGATTTGAAGGCAATGGTGGTGTAAAAAGGAAGGAAACAAGGGTCTAGTAATAAGGAAAAATGGAATAGTCCTATATTTAGCACATTTCTATATGTAGGATATAGTATGTTGTTCGTGTGCTAAATATAGGACTATTCCATTTTTCCTTATTACTAGACCCTTGTTTCCTTCCTTTTTACACCACCATTGCCTTCAAATCCTATATGCCACCAACTTTCTCATAGAGAATGTTTTTATTTACTTGTAAAAATGATTCACGTTTGAATTGCTACAACTTCCCAACGTAACGGTAAAAGCTATTTCAACACTTCATACCATGCATGCACACCATTAAATTTCTCTATGGTAGCAAAGTAATTGCACATTTCTCATTCTTTTCGCGCCATTAATTATAACCTATCACGACATGCATATGGTTCCCGCTACTCCGAATGTACAATACCTTCCCGTGCCCATGCCCCACGATATTAACATGTACAACTGATCATGCATGAAGTATCACTTCTTACAAATGCGTGGATTCAGCTACCATCACCATACACAACACGGCACGCACTACCAGTACCGTACCGATACACGCACAACATCATGTAGAAATCGTGTACCTGTCGATTTGGTCCAACTCTTTAGGTAGGCCTACCACCAATTGCGTGGCCATTTATAGGCTCACAACGCTAATGCCTATAACTGTACGTCAGAGCCATGAGACACGGTGTATCATCTATGACCGGGAGAGGCGTGGTCGAGTTAAAGCCACATGCATTCTGAAACACATGTAATCCTTATTGTTGCGATTTACGTTCTGCAGGCACATGTATTTTAAACGCCCACCGTTTTTCATTTCATCTGCATGGCTGGCACACCATACATCTATGGGCACGCCCACTTGCAAGTGTATATAAATACACACCCATGCACACATGTACACACGCACGCACACATACACACACACACGCACGTCTCATGTCACGCCTATGCACACTCTTTCCACCATAAGACACTGTATACCGTGTAAATTGTTATGATGTGTGCTACACAGATACACTCATAAGCTTTGTCCATTTGAATTTTTTTTTCTTTATCTTTGTTACAGTGCCTTCATTGGCCTACTATACAACCTCTTTCTCAACTATTTTTATGTTTATATTCAGATTCATTCTCTTTATGTTCGGTCCTACATGTGCAAATCAACCACATAATTCATTACCTTCTATTTCTTTAGTGGTCGTAATCGTATCATGGTAGTATGTCTTTTCAGATCTCTCATGTCCCAATAATGCACTCATGCCCTCCACTGTATGCTCATATCCCATGGTCTCCTCTACATGGTCATGTCCATAGGCCTCTATTACACTGATGTGTTTCTCACGCATGTAACTGAACTGTGTGTTGTATGTACAGTGGTGGAGGAGCATGCGGGGGTCATGGGGGAAAATTTCCCAACACTTTTGTCAGGGGAAGGGCCTTGCCCCCCCCCCCCCCCCCTCCTCCCCATTGGTTGCATGTAATGGTCTGATGTGTTGTATGTACTGGACTGATGTGTTGTATGTACTGGACTATATGTTCCTGTCTCACAGCACCTACCATATCATGATGTACCATGCCTCATGTCCCATATTCCATTACATGCATCCATTCTCACACACATATCCCATGCCAATCACTATACATACTCAAATTCAGCGTGTGTACCACTGAGAGGTTTAAGATGTCTTAGAACTTACCTTCTCAGTCTAATTGTTACATAAAATTTCCATGTCCCAATCTTAAACTTTGGAATACAGTAGAAATAATATTCCTACCAGGCTAATATACCAGTCTACTAAAGTCCCTCTTACAGAGAGGATCTATCACACGCAGTGTATGATGCTATACACACACGTGCACACAAACACACACACAAACACACACACACACACACACACACACAACACACACACACACACACACACACACATAACACACACACACACACTCCAGTGTTACTTAGAATGAGTGGTTCTGGTGAGTACTGCTGTCAGTTTGCTATGACCAGATGCAAAGTCACCAATGGAAAACACCCAGGAATGTTGATTTACTTGAGGTGGTGACAAACAGATAGGCCAACTAATAGCTAATGCCTTTGTGTGTAGACCTCTGCAACTAATGAGACATACAGTCACATACCCACCTGAGATTAGTGCACTTTGTGTCATTTTAAGTACATTTTAATTTTGGATCTGGGCAATGCCGCTTCCAAACATGTTACGGGTGACTTCCATACACTTTGCATTTGGTTATACATGTAGTAAATTTGACAGCCATCCTCACCAGAACCACCAATCCTAAGTAACACTGGAATTTCCTTGTGTGTGTGTGTGTGTGTGTGTATGTGTGTGTGTGTGTGTGTGTGTGTGTGTGTGTGTGTGTGTGCATGTGTAGCACACTGGTACCTTCCTTTCTTGGAGGATGTGCGATTTATTTTTTGTGATGTGTGGACAAGCTGATCTGCTGACCTAGAGATGGAAGCCTTGCATGCAAGTAATTATATGAGAAAGTTGGTGGCATATTGGATTGGAAGGTATTAGTGGTGTAAAACGGAAGGAAACAAGGAGTAAATAATAGAACATTGTTGAATAACATAATGTCCTACAAATATGCAAAATATAGGATTATTGCATTTTCCCTTAATTTTAGACCCTTGTTTACGCCACTATTGCCTTCCAACCAACTTTCTCATGGAGAATGTTTTTATATTTTTCATGAGATAGAACATAACTAGTCTAGACTATTTTGAAATAAGACCATTAGTGGTGTTACACAGTTTAGGAGGGGTATACTGTGTGGAGGAGGGAGTGTGTCTCCTGGATGGAAAGGGAAAAAAGGGGTTGGGGGGGGGGGGGGGGGGGGGATCCCAACGTGAAGGTGCAAGATCTATGGAAGAGGGAAGTGCCCTGGTTGGAAGAGCGAGGGGCATCTGCTGGTGAAGTGGGTGGGGAATCCCACGTGGAAGAGTGTCTACTGGTGGAGATGGAAGCCCTGATGTGGAGGAGCAAGTAGCATCCACTGGTGGCCTTGTGGTGGCGTGGGTGTCCCAACATGAAGGGGACTTGATGGTGCTAGGGAGGTGTCCACTGGTGGAGGTCCAATAGATACAGCTTGCTGAGCTTTTTAAAGATCACCATTCACCATTGTGTGTTTGTGCATGTGTTTGTGGGTGGGTGTGTACATGTGTGTGTGGGTGTGTGTGTACATGTGTGTGTGTGTAGCATTGGCATCTTTCTATCTTGGAGGATGTACAATTTTTTGTAGTGTGTAGACTAGCTACTTATAGACAGATGGAAGCCTTGCATATAGTGGCAGTGAATATTATTGCTACCAATTTGGTCTCTGTAGAGTTTATACAGAGTTTATGCAGAGCATTACACACATGGCTTCAATTTCAATTTACCAATTGTCTGTAAGTTGAAGTGTCCTGATATTTACTTACACAACAGAGACAAAGCATCAGGACTCTATGTAGCTATATATATATATATATATATTTATTTATTTATACAGGAGCACCACCAGTGCACACTGTAGTATAACTTAGTAAGCACTGCCAATAGAGGGGTTGCAGTGTCATCCCGGGAAGGTTGCCGCCATGTTTGTTTGGTGTCGCCGCCATGTTTTTTGGTGTCCTAACTATTAAACGTCATCGTTTATAAATGCGTGTCACGTACGTGAACGTACGTGCTCGACACTTATTGAAAAAATCAATGGTTAGGGCACCAAAAAACATGGCGGCGATTGTTACTGCTATTGTTATGAACCTTCCCGGGATGACACTGCAACCCCTCTATAAGAAAGAGTACCATTGGTGGGGACATGAAATTTGACCCCCCCCCCCCCCCCCCCAATTAACCCATCAATTCAACCCTTTCTTTAGCTGAAATGGAGGAGCCTCCCAATGATGCACAGTCTGAATTTGAATATATAATATCTTTATTTTAGGGTTAGGGTTAGGGTACAAAGCATGTCACGGCGAGCAAAATTCACACATTTCTGTATTTACAAATATATAATTAAATGGGACGGTGTCCAGCAAAATCACCCTTCTGGATAGTTTTTCAAGTTTTCAATTTTTTTCATTTTACGTGAACTACATAGAACTTCTATGAAATGGTCCTTACGCATCCTAAATTGGACTATTCATCATAAACTTATTAGGCATTGAATTTATAATGAGCCATACATGTCAATGCGAGCCTTACTTTTCTTTTGCTTGTCCTGGAAAATTTGATGAAGTATCATAAGAGTGACACTGTTCCAAATTAATATAATTTAATTATTTCATCGTAATTTAATCAAATCGCACGTGACACTCCTTCCGTTTACTGTGCTACACAACCAATTCTTATCCCGCCCGTAACGTGAGCGGTACCCAACTTTGGCGTAACGTTAGCGTGTACGGGACCGTAATAGCCCTGTTAAATGAATAACGTATCATTATTCATTTACTTGCACTGTTACGGGCCCGTATACGCTAACGTTACGCCAAAGTTGGGTACCGCTCACGTCACGGCGTTTCAAGAATTGGTTGTGTAGAGGTGAGTTGAGGGGGACATTAAGCTGCAGTCAGTCAATTCGACATACTATGCTTTCGCGCACGAAACCTTGTACATATATCTAACCCTCAATCGCTTACGGCGCAAGGCAACGTAAATTATGGGCTACCAGGCAAGGCCTTATCCCAGACTCCACTAGCGTTGTAATTAAAACAATTTAAAAATGGGCTTGCGTTTTAATGATGATTGGGGCAGTATGTATATGTGTGTGAGTGTGCGTATGTGTGTGTGTGTGTGCGTGCGTGCGTGTAATATGTGTATGTGTGTGCACGTGGGGTGCTAATTGACTCGGATGTGAATCCCCAGGAAAATTCCCCACATTTGTCCATTTTAGCAAAAATGATCTGATGGTTGCATGTTGATATTGAGGACAGCTCTGTAAACCTACTTTGTGAATGCGAGGCTAATAACTACCATTAGATTTTTCATGCATGAATGGATAGCCGTTTATCTTTTAAAAGATTCTGTGAGTATTATAATGATATGTTGAAAGTGTTCTTAACAAATTCCCATTGTCAGCTATTTTCAGAAGTGTAATTAATTAAAGAGTTGGTTTGATCTATCAGCAATGCCAGAAACAGATAACGTGTTACTGAGTCATTAAGCTAGCTCTGTAAACCCTCTTATTTTCCTACTGCTCATCATGCTTGCTGTGCCATTCTTCCAACCAAAGTTTCTCAAATCATGACATATAGACAATAGAGGGAGCACATGTTTTGATGATAATTCATTGAAATTGCCCTTCCCTTCTTATTGCAGGAATGATGGAACAGTCCAATCTCTGTGCACTAATTTTTGCCATTCTCGCAATAAAGTCCAGTCACTCTAGTGAGTATAGTAGTTGGTTTTCTTCTTGGCCACTACCATTGTGAGTATATTTAGCTTTCACATTGAGAGCTCCTCTATTTTATGTTGTATGTACTTTTAAAGTTTGGTGGCTGCCTTCATTCTTAAAAAGGCATGTCATGGCGAGCAAAATTCACAAACACATTTCTGTATTTAGAGATGCAATGTACATATTCACTGCTCCCTGCAGTGTGTCCCATTATAATACGCATGATTTAAAACCAATATGTTCAAATGTCTCCAACTTTGGCATGCAGGAAACTGTATCTTTTCTATTTGTTCAGCTCATTATCTAATTATATGTAATGGAAATATGTTTTCCACGTTGATTTGTCCCTTTGGGGCGTACTTGTTCTAATCATTTCTATGTTCAACTGATTATCAACAGTGCAGGTGTAATAGGCAAAATTGAAATGCACTTGTTCTGAACGACAATTTTGATTACTCAATGATAGAAGCAGCCAAAGTGTTTATCATTGATGTGGAGGTCACATTGTGTTTTGGCAGTATGTACGCTGCTCGATACATGTTCGCATACTGCATGTAAATGCCAAAACCACTTGTATATACCCCAGACAACCTGCCATACAGAACAACATAACAGAAAAGCATTTAGCTCATTCATGCCTGCTAGATAACATGAGTGTATGTTGTCTCCTGGTTGGGGAAGTGACCTGGGATAGTAATTATTGTTTCGACTCAAGGTTCAGAGAAGAAATAATGATTCAGTTACTCTTAATTTGTCTTGCTTTCAATTAGCTGTTGGAAAGCAAAACAATGCACTACACCTCTTGCCTGTTTCACCTTCTGTTCTAGTATATTCACTACCCATTTATGCATATTCTAGAGAGCAAGTGGGAACATGTAGTTGTATGATTGTATTGAAGGCTGTGTGTAACTATTGTATCATTCTGACATGGTGTTGCATTCAGGGCTGGTTGTAAGATGAGATCTGTATCTTGGCAATGTTTTTTGTTAAACATCCAACTAAAGGCCACAATAATTGATTTGATTCTGCAAACTAACCCACAGTATCACACAACTGCCAATCACCACGATATACATCAGCACCGCTCACCCACTCGCTCAAATCACTCCATCACTTCAGGAACCCACCATTCACATCAATCCAAACAATAACTCAATTTCTGGTGGAAGCCTACCTAACCATCCTTTACCATGCTGTGTTTTGAAACTGTTTGAGTTCTAGTAGATAAAAATTGTTATTGTCTAAATGATAGATCCACAACCCTATTGCACAAGTATGCCTTATTCATGCATCCACATCTTAGGCATAAGTTACATCAATGTTCAAGGTAAGGAGTTACCGCATACCCTTAAAGTACATGTGGAAGGCATTGCATCCTTGCACAGATATAAGGTTAATGTTGATAATATGGTATGCAACATCCACATGGAAGGGATGGCATACATGCATAGGTGTAACGTACGTGTGGAACCACAACCAGGAGATGTTCATGGTAGCTATCTAATTCTAGTGTGGTATGTTGTTTGTGTTGGGATGTATATACAGCTTGACATGTAAGCATGTATGTACTGAGCAATGTGCACATGCATAGACTGCTTGCATAGGTTGCCTCTACCCCCCAAAAATGTGCACGTCATCTCCACAAAAAGAGTGGGCATACTACATACTAAGGGTACAGAACAAATTAAAAAAAGTGCTTGTAAGTTTTGGTGATTGTAGTCTCATAATTGATATTGCACTGAATCAAAACTTATTACAAGATGTTGTGAAAGGATATAAAGATATCTGACATAGGGGATATCAGATCCATTCTATGAAATGGGGTTCATTTATTGATTTAAAACCAACATCATGTGTCACAGTTCCAGATCACAGCAATTTAAAAAGGTTTACTACATGTGTATGAAATTTCATACACTTTCTTGTACCAGGTCCAACTGCCTACCATGGTGTACAGAAAATTAATTTATTCGCGTTCTGCCAGTTTAACATCCATTTACATTTGACAGTGTAGATGTCATATTGAGCTTGGCCCTGCAATTGCAAAGCTCTAATTATTATTTTTGGTCCTAAGTCAGCGCATCAAGTCGATTGAGATACGCGTGGTTAGTAACTGCGCATATCACAAGCAAATAGCTTCACTTTTATGTGTAAATTAGGACCAAGTAATCAATTAGAGCTTGTCAATTAAAGCATGACCATCAAATGTTCAGAAAGGATTGTTAAACTGGCAGAATATGAATACTCTCTCCCCATGCAGCTGCAGCATGTGACGTCCCCCGCCTCCCTGCCAACCACCAATCTGGTTCAAGTCCGTTGTGCATGTTGCGTCACACACATACACATAACCACATAAGACAACATCTACAGCAACATCGCAATACACAACACACAGAGCAAGAAAACTCTTCAGGACAAAACCTGCACCCAGGAAAACATTCCCCTAAACTAAATGAATTGTTTCTGTCACGACACACATGACACAGTTCCATTCCGGTCTTGAACTTTCCATTTCTGCTTTCTATCGTCCTGGTCGTGACGTCTCCCACCTCCCTGCCAACCACCAATCTGGTTCAAGTCCATTGTGCACGCTGCTCACACACAACCACATAGAAAACACAAAGAACGCCCCCCCCCCCCCCCCGCTATATGCCCAGCTGCTTGGACACTTTTAGTTGTTTTTCAGTTGAATCTTTGATGTAGCCATCTTTGGCTGACTCAGATTTCCAGCGACCATGTTGCTTGAACAATCTGTCGGATACACCTGCATTTGCAGCCGCTGTGGCCCCCGCCTGCCCTAAGGTTATGCAACCCAAAATGCTTAGGGTCATAACCCAACTTCTAAATTTTACTCAATAGTAATTCCCTCAATCTGGTATAACTAAGGCCTCCTGTTTTTCTTAGCCGTTCTCCGTTTTTGGTAACTGATATTCTATGAAACACACACTCATTAGGAGTGTTTTCTAGCTCCCCCATACGGAAATACTTCTCCATCATACCAACAGGGCATGTCAGCTTACCCGTATGGGCTATAACCAACAATGAACCTTCCCGGTACTGGTTCGTCTTACTGGACATTATTCTAATTACCATGCTCTCAGCATTGAATGTGATGTCCTCACCCTTGAACCTTATCAGCTCATCACACCGCATAAACCCGGGAAAAGCCACAAGACACACAGCCAACAGCCTGACCTCCGTCAGGGATGGAGCTGCTCCAGCAGCCTCCACCATGGCCCTCAACATCTCAGCTGCAACTGGTTCCTTCCGAACCTTAGGCTTTGCCAAAATGGGCCTCAAACCTTCTAAAATAGCCTTAACTAAGGGTGACTCACCCAATGGCTGCATGGAGCCCTGCTAACGCATGGAACCAGGAGAGCGCATGCACTGCCTCCTCTACTGCAGCCTTGGATTCTGTGGACTCACTGAGGTGCTGTAAGTACAGCACCAGGTGAAACTTTTGTTCTGGGAAGCTTGGCACTCCTTGTCTTGCATCCGCCCAGGTCTTCCAACGCTGATAGGCACCAAGGTACATCTTTGTGGTACTGTCTGCCTTGCTTCTCAGCACTGTTGCTGGTAGCGCTTTGGCCAACCTTTGCAGCTCAAGGTCCTCCAGATTACTCAGCAGGGGGCCAAGCTCCCGATTTGAAGACACCTGCAGCAAAAAAGGACAGTGTAAACTGCATTATCCTTTGCTGCCACTGCACTTTAGCCATGCCACAGCCGCTGAGGCCGGACATAAGCTACAACACTAAGTACCACCACCGCTGAGATATGGGTCCAACACAATAGCCGCCAAGACTATAGCCACTGAGGCTAATACATTCACACAGCCCATCAGCCACTGAAGGCTATAGGCACAATGTAGCCACCGAGGCTAATTCACACGCACAACACATACAGCCACCAAGGCTATAGACGCAAGATAGCCGCAGAGGCTAATACATACACCTAACACACACATACAGCCACCAAGGCTATAAGCACAATGTAGCCACCGAGGCTAATACACACGCAAAACATACAGCCACCAAGGTTACAGACACAGCATAGCCGCTGAGGCTATAGGCACAACATAGCCAGCAAGGCTAATTTATACATGCTTGAAATCAATTCTCACAGCAATTCAATCACATCTGCGTTAGGGAACTTCCCTTTAAACAGGGCTGACCCATCTCTACCTTGCTGAATAAGCTGTTCGGACAATCCAACACAAATGGTGCCCATCCGTTAGCACAAGTGTACAGCAAAGGCTAAAAGGGGGCTGACTCCCACATAGGCACAACCAGTGTCCCCTGTGCATTAAAATGCTCCGCATGCCTGTGTACTCGTGGCACCAACATTGGGGTGGACACCACCAGTTGTTTTCTTTAGACCAGTCTACTGTAAAAGCGTCCACCGCTTCTGCATCCGGGCATGCATATCGGGAATTGAATTGCTGGACCTGTGCATTATAACATGTAGCAAACCTGTCCACTGTGTGTGGACCCCACTTTGCATCCAACAATTTGTACACTTTCTGGTCAATATACCAGTCGTCATAATCAATAAACGACTGAAGTAGTCTGCAAGCTGATTTTTCTCCCTTGGAACCCACTCTCGCTCCAACCTGATATTATTGGCTACACATGCTTTCAACACCATTAAGGCCTCTACCTGCAAATGGAGCTTGCAACTGCCTACTTTCAGAATTCGAACAACATTTTGGTTATCTGTAAACCAACACACTCTGATGTTACGCAATTTTTTGGCCACTGACATCAACACCCTTCCCACCGCTACCAGCTCTCTCCAAGTTGAGCTCTGTTTAGCTTCTTTAGGTAAACCAGTTACCTTGAGCAATGTGCATACGTGCTCCACAGTATATCCTCCATAACCTGTATCACTTGCATCCGAGTACACACATCTGACTGCAGATGGGCTATACCATATAGGCTGTGAGCTATGCTCTTGTAGGCAATCTTCACAAAATAAAAGCTCCTCCCTTGCTTCTTTTGGCACTGCTAGAAATTCACACCATGAACTCCTGGTCTCCAATAATGAATACAATTCTTGTGTCATAAATCTGGCAACTGGACCTAAAGCGAGGCTCATGAATATGATCTTACCAAACCAAGCTTGCTCTGTGGGTAGTTTGCTGAACTGCCATTACTAGGTTAACCTTATAAGAGCACTGATCTTCTGTGTAGGCACAGAAATACATCCCTGCCCCAGATCTAGGTCAAAGCCAAGCCACTCTAGCTTATGTGTGAGTTGCCAAACTGATTTGACTTAGCTGTATACCTATCTTGCTTTTGCCAGCGTCTCCTTTATCCAATTACAAGCCATAGTGGCTTCTTTTTCATTTTTTAATGCACAAACGCCATCGTCTAAATAAACCACTGCCTTAAGGCCCTTACTACGCCATAACCTAACTAATGGATGCATCATCTTTGTGAAAACATACATGTAAGGTGCTGATGACAGTCCAAAAGGCAATACCACAAATCTGTACAACATACCCTCCCATGAACCCCCCAAGTACTTACGATGTTTTTGAGCCACATCTATATGGTGATAGCCTGACTTCAGATCAAACGAAAACATCCACTCACCAGGTTCAAATAGCATCATCACCACACGCAAGTCCTCATACGTGAACTTCTGTTTCCAGAGCGACCTGTTCATGTGTCTTAGATTCACTACCAGCCTCTTTTCCAGAGTGATTGGTTATCACTGATAGGGGACTGCACACATGGGTACCTCAGGTACTACCCTCTTGCAAGCAAGTCTGCCACAGGCCCATTAACAAAATCCATTCCTACCAAAGCTGATCTTTGATTAGAGGAGGAATAGGGTGCAGGCTCGTAATAAGTAACCATTCTCAATTGTGTCCAATATCCAAGGAAGAGCATCTAGCCCCTCCTTCCAGAAGGTAAGACAACCTTTTAAACACCCACGTACAGAGATTTCTACAGAGTTTTCATGCACCTCACACTCCTGCACCTCCCAGCACCTACTGATCGCCGCAGCAGCCGCCGCGACCTTGTACGCCACCTGGTCATTGAACTTGTGTTAGAGCTCATTCCCTTTTCTCTTGAATGCACAGTTCTCCTTCTGCGGGTTCCTCCCACTTTGCTCAGCCACCTCCTCTTGCCTGCGCCAAACGCTCAGTAGCTCCTCCTGCATCTTGCGCATCCCTTCCAGGATCAGGTTGACAGCAGTGGAAGAAGTCATTGCCTCATCCCAGTTCTGCCCTATGTCGCTTGTTGGCGCTTCTCCTTCGGGGTTCCTACCTCAGAAGTTTGCAGCACGTGCACAACACTTAGAATGACAAACAATTCCAATGTGCACATTTCCATTTAAACTCCACCATGCATGTGGCTGCATCATGTGCTGTGCAGCAAATCACGTTAGGGAGTTAATTCGCCGTACACGTGCTCAACCGACTGAAATGTGTATAATTGTACACCATGGTAGAAACATGATGAAGTCCAGTGCATTAGAAATTAGCAATTATTTTGGGGACACCATCCACCCATTCATTGCAAAGTACACTGGTGGTGATCGACCATCCATCCGTCCATCCACCCACCCACCCACGTGTACAGGCTCCCACATGTATAGGCTGCCTGCATTCCATGTGCATAGGCTATCTCTACCCCCCTGCCTCTACCCCACATGTATAGGCAGCCATTAACATTGATAATAAACAGCCTGTGTGGTCGAGAATTGTGTGGAATAGGATGGAGCAAGGAAGTTGAAGTTATAAGGACATCAAATTATGTGAATTGACTGGGAAATGTGTTCCTAGTTCGCTCAAAAGAAACCTCTATGACTACCTGCATACTAACTAAATATGGACAAATTTGAACGTTTCTGAAGCAGACTAAGTGGTTTTTAAACCATGTGGGTTTAGGTACACAGCATGGAGAGCTTTGTAACTATCAATTGGTCTAAATACAGAGATGTGTGTGTATGACATTTGCTCACTGTGAAATACTTTATCTTAATAAAATTGCACAACATGCACGTGTTATAATAAATACACACAGGTTGGGCACTGAAACCTAGTGATTGCATAGCACAAAGATCCCAATGTTTTACTGTCCACTATGTTGTACCATAGTATCTTCTCAGATGCCTGCCAGTACTACTATCTGTTTGGGATCTGTGTCTGAATTAAGTTGTGCTTCCACGGATGCTCAAACAATCTTCTATCTTGTCAACAACACTCCTGCTACTCAGTTTTCACCTCAACAGGGAATCAATACTAGTGCACCATGTTCTATCGGAAATGTGACACTCGTTAAGCTCACTGTTTGGGGGATATCAGCTGGTGTGTCTCAAATCCTGTGCAGAATCCTTCTGACAAATGGAACATTTATAAGTAGCAGTACTGCATACCTTACAGTACAAGGTAATGTGTGGTATGTGTATGTTAAAGTACAGGTACATGTATGGATCAGACTGTTATTGAATGTTGTAAGCAATGTACATAATAGAATGCGTGCATGGAGGTAAACTTAGCAATTGTAGGGCGCAATACTATATAGCAAACCAACTTTAATGTCAAGTATATTGTCCTGTGTGTCCCCCATGGGGCACGTTTACCCACCAAAGGGCACAGAAAACAAAATGTTTGGCAATTAATCACTTCAGCTTTCCAGTGACGTTTAATGGTTTTGCAAGTCCTTATCTGGGCTGAAGCTTCAAGGCTCTAACTTCTTTAGGTGTCCTTGCAGAGCCAAACCACCTGGTATGTAACACGCTCCCAGACACAATTAGAAAATGTGCCGAATAACTTAATAACCAAGGGCCGAAGATCACCTAATTTAGGAAGGGCAAGGACTTTGTATCCCCACGTTGCTCTTTAGAAGATTTGTATTTGAAGGTGAGAGCTTAGAACAACTCGCTTTTACCCCATACCGATATATAGCTGCCATTTAAAGGCTAGTTAATATTTTTGTTTACACGCGTATTACATGTACATACTAATTGTTCTGTGCCTCTTGATGGACAAATGTGCCCCGCTGGGGACACCCAAAACAATTGACATTAACATGAGCCAGCTAATAAGAGAATATGTACTACACTTCTGTATTGCCTAAATAGTCCTTACACTCTGTGGACCTCGCATGCTATTGCCTGGTTTATTAACTACCTTTATTTATTTACTAATACATTTATGATTATACTGAGGTAGAATACCATATCACTAGACTGATATTGAAGCCAAATGAATACACTCCACACTGCCTTTGTAGAATACCTCTGTATGTTTTCAGCAAAAAATCAAATGGTATGTGGGGAAAATCACATTAGCATTAACATTACATTAGCCCACACAGTTTTACTGCAAATCATAGGTTTGTTTATCAATTGTAGCAATTCAAACCACTGCAGTGGTTTGAATTGCTACAATTGATAAACAAACCAATGATTTGCAGTAAAACTGTGTGGGCTAATGTAATGTGCAAACCTTTGCAAAATCAAAAGCAATAATTACAAAAATCAAATCTTTTCATGAAGAGTTACAGGAGTTATGAATTCAGTACCTTTTGTAATCGTGCATTTCCACTACTGCATTGAATTTTGTGTGTACATCCTTTTCTTCTAAATCTTCTATCAATGAATATGGATTTATTCTGTTCAATAGTTAGATGGGTTAGAGGTATGCCAGAATACGATGTTTTCTTACAATTGGGGTATAAATTTGTCAGACTACATTGAAACAAATCATGTGTTTTTGCAGTTTGTTAATGATAAATTGACGTCACGCCTACATGTAGGCAAAAAATGAGGTTTTAACCTACATGTAGGCATTCCATTTCAACCTCTGCTCCTCGCATTTAGTGGTGTAGAAACCTTTGACTCGAGCAATGTAACAGAAATACATAGGGCTTCATTTACAATTCACTTGAGATCATTCAACCATTGGTACTGCAGATTATAATCCGGATAGTGAAGCGTATAAAAATTGCCCACGATATTGATAACGAACCATATAAATTTTGAAATCATCTGTGTTGACAACAGAAGGTGAATGTTATCTGTCTAAAACATGAAGAATGCTTCCAGCAAGATTTTGTCTAAATTGGGAAAAAAAACTCAAGCTAAATGAGGGAGATAGTTAATGACACTAGTTGCATGCTAGTGTTATTTTCAGCCACAACCTTGCAAGTAGTCCTTTTTGCTATATTAATTGTTCTTTTTGGGAAAAGCGAATTGCAACACCTACATGAAGATTAAAGTGGGTCAATCTATCATTAACATGTTTGAATTTACATTTAAACCATATGCATTGAAAGCAGTTTAACCGCATAAATTGAACTCAACTCTCGTTTTGCTATTGTGCCATGTGTAATAAATTTCGATCAAAGTAACGTGCATTAGGTGTATGATTCAATCAATTTGCATTGCCATCCTTGTTTTCTTGATAACAAGGTTTACAAGAGTGTTTGTGTTTATGTGAGATCAGCTCAGAATAGGAAAGCTAGCAATGAAATAAAGACCTGAGATAATCATGGGATGCCATCAGTTCATATTGTCATGTATGAAATTTTATTTACACAGAATTAAGCAATCCACCTACAGCCTTTAATGTACTCTTACGCTCTCTTTTACAAATTGCATCTTGTAGGTTCTCCCACTGCTCCAAGCAATTTGACTGCTCTTTCTACTGGTACCTCTGTCAGGTTATCCTGGGGTCTACCCCCTGGTACTCTGTCCCCAACCCTCCTGGCATATTCTGTGGTGGTCAGGAGGGGAAATGGGACTCTGCTATTCAATGGCACAGTGATGGAGCTGCAAGTCATTATAAATATTCCCCCCCTCTGTGACCAGTATGAGGCCATTGTTACAGCTACCTGTGGTGGTATAGATGGGGGATATTTTGGTGGAATAAATTTTGCTGCTGGTAAGCGTTCTCTATTGAGTTCAGATATGTATGTTTTCAGCAAAAAATCAAATGGTATGTGGGGAAAATCACATTAGCATTTGGACTTAATTGGTTTCAAGAGCAGTGGTTTGAATTGCTTCAATTGATAAACCAATGATTTGCAGTAAAACTGTGTGGGCTAATGTAATGTGCAAACCTTTGCAAAATCAAAAGCAATAATTACAAAAATCAAATCTTTTCATGAAGAGTTACAGGAGTTATGAATTCAGTACCTTTTATAATCGTGTATTTCCACTACTGCATTGAATTTTGTGTGTACATCCTTTTCTTCTAAATCTTCTATCAATGAATATGGATTTATTCTGTTCAATAGTTAGATGGGTTAGAGGTATGCCAGAATACGATGTTTTCTTACAATTGGGGTATAAATTTGTCAGACGACATTGAAACAAATCATGTGTTTTTGCTGTACCTTAATGATAAATTGACGTCACGCCTACATGTAGGCAAAAAATGTGGTTTTAACCTACATGTAGGCATTCCATTTCAACCTCTGCTCCTCGCATTTAGTGGTGTAGAAACCTTTGACTCAACAATGTAACAGAAATACATAAGGCTTCATTTATAATTCACTTGAGATCATTCAACGATTGGTACTGCAGATTATAATCCGGATAGTGAAGCGTATAAAAATTGCCCACGATATTGATAACGAACCATATAAATTTTGAAATCATGTGTGTTGACAACAGAAGGTGAATGTTATCTGTCTAAAACATGAAGAATGCTTCCAGCAAGATTTTGTCTAAATTGGAAAAAAAACTCGATCTAAATGAGGGAGATAGTTAATGACACTAGTCGCATGCTAGTGTTATTTTCAGCCACAACCTTGCAAGTAGTCCTTTTTGCTATATTAATTGTTCTTTTTGGGAAAAGCGAATTGCAACACCTACATGAAGATTAAAGTGGGTCAATCTATCATTAACATGTTTGAATTTACATTTAAACCATATGCATTGAAAGCAGTTTAACCGCATAAATTGAACTCAACTCTCGTTTTGCTATTGTGCCATGTGTAATAAATTTCGATCAAAGTAACGTGCATTAGGTGTATGATTCAATCAATTTGCATTGCCATCCTTGTTTTCTTGATAACAAGGTTTACAAGAGTGTTTGTGTTTATGTGAGATCAGCTCAGAATAGGAAAGCTAGCAATGAAATAAAGACCTGAGATAATCATGGGATGCCATCAGTTCATATTGTCATGTATGAAATTTTATTTACACAGAATTAAGCAATCCACCTACAGCCTTTAATGTACTCTTACGCTCTCTTTTACAAATTGCATCTTGTAGGTTCTCCCACTGCTCCAAGCAATTTGACTGCTCTTTCTACTGGTACCTCTGTCAGGTTATCCTGGGGTCTACCCCCTGGTACTCTGTCCCCAACCCTCCTGGCATATTCTGTGGTGGTCAGGAGGGGAAATGGGACTCTGCTATTCAATGGCACAGTGATGGAGCTGCAAGTCATTATTAATATTCCCCCCCTATGTGACCAGTATGAGGCCATTGTTACAGCTACCTGTGGTGGTATAGATGGGGGATATTCTGGTGTAATAAATTTTGCTGCTGGTAAGCGTTCTCTATTGAGTTCAGATCAGGCACAGTGTGTGTGCAACCCTTTCTATTGTAGGTGGTTGTAATTCTCCTGGAATTACCTCTACTGTATCGCTTCAAGGTAACCAGTGGAAGTGTATCAGAGATGCATTTGATGTTAGGGCATGCATAATTTTTTTGTGTTCATTTATATGTATATTAAAACACCCAGAAGCTGATGTTAACTTTTACACTATCGCCACGATCAGAACTTCTGAGTTCGTATTAAGAAAATTCCATATATAAGGAGTGTTTAGGTCCTGAACTATGATATGCCTAAACCAAGCAATGGCCATATACATGTTAATGAACACGACGCTAAAGGTTACCAAAACATGTCATATCATGATCATTAACATGTGAACTCTCTCCCATATATGGGCATTGCTTGGTTTAGGTCCTAAACCATATCATAGTAACTTTATGCCATGGTTTAGGATACAAACCTACTGTTTATGACTTAATAATGTTTTACTAAATGTTTCACAATCGAGAGTCACAAATGTTTCGATGTTGTTGAGATGGTGCTAGTAAGCAATTCGTGTGCACAGACTAATTATTTCATGCCTCAGTTAATTGCTAGCAATATCATTCCATTTGTGGATTTTTGGGCATGCAAGGATAACGAGGTGTGCCTTTGTCTGAATTATGTAACCATATCGGAAGTTTCGTTAGAAACTTCCATATAGGATTTGACCACGACTATGAATGTCATTAAAAAAACGCGACCCGTCTGTAACAACACTCCCGACGATCGGATCGTGTAGCTTGTTTTAGCAATCGATCTAGAAGTCAAAAATGAGTAGTTTCGTTTTTGTTTCATGTCGCTGAACCGCGTGGTTGTTGAGAACAAGAGTGTACTGCCCGTCCTCGTACCCAGTCTCGGAACAAGGGGCGGGTCGTCTTCTTATTCTTCTTCTTCTCCTCCTTCTTCTTGGCAACGCATAACTCAGAACAGGAACATTTCTAAGCGATGAAAATTTCACCAATAGCTTCAGAATCGGCTGGAGGACTCGCTTTTATATAATATATGAAAAAAAATAAAGAAAACAAGTAAATAAAAACATTCTCTACGAGAAAGTTGGTGGGATATAGGATTTGATTATGACATTGGTGGTGTAAAAAGCAAGGAAACAAGGTCTTATCAGAAGGGAAAATGTCATTGTCCTATATTTAGCACACAAACAACACATGCCCTAGAAATGTGCTAAATATAGGACTATGACATTTTCCCTTCTGATAAGACCTTGTTTCCTTGCTTTTTACACCACCAATGTCATAATCAAATCCTATATCCCACCAACTTTCTTGTAGAGAATGTTTTTATTTACTTGTGTATTCAATAGTTGTAGATCAGATCATTCCTAGATATGCAAGGAGTCGTGCATATATTCTTTTCAATATGTTGGTTTCTTTCTTAGCTACTCCAATACCATCCGTTGAACAACTTACATCAGAAGGTATGCTTTCCACTTACAACAATAAACTCCCATTTGAGTTCACACATGTGCTTTTCAGCACGAATTTTTATTGTTCACTTGGCACATTTGATATTTGCTGAATTGTTGATATGGCTGTGTAGATGGGGTAATTGCTTTGGCTGAACTTAGCCATTGATTTTTTTGATGTGTTAAATGATTTTAGTAGGTGTGTTAAGTTTAGATCATAAATAGATTACATGATATGTACTAAATAATGCACCTAACCACCTGTATTTAATTACAGCTATTGGTGGAATTGCTGCGGGTGTCATCATTGGCTGCCTTGTCCTCCTGTCTGCTATTACGTTTTTTTGCATTCAAAGATTTTCCCAGAGAGACCATATACGTATGTACCGAATTTATTTTTATATGTACAGTAGGTAATAATTTAAGATGCAGAGGTTATTCTGAAATGTAATCTGAATGCACCAAATTGATTGCTGACTTATTGGCTAAGTACACATATACAGTACGCTGATTAACCTCACAAATAGAAATAGATTAGCATTACTTCTCACATTGTAGATTCCTGCACATTGTATTGAGATTTTTTTTTGAAAAGACACATCTAGGAATACACATCTTTTCGTTTAATTTGTCAAATACTTTCACTATGTAGACAGAAAATTGGAAGATGACCATGTCCATTTTGCATTTTTGGGTTTTGGAAAGTCATCAGTGGTAATTCAAGCAACTCATCGTTTAGATAGAACAATATGTGCAATTAAAACATTCAAACAGTAAGCGTGTTACTTTGCTTCCCTGTGTTGTTTTAACGTAATTTTTGATGCAGTGACAGTAATACTAAAAGTGATGAACTGGAAGCACTAACTAAAGTACGAGATATATCAGAATATGAGAACATCCATGGCATTGTAAAATATTATGACACCTGGATTGCAAAGCCACCACCAAATTGGAGGAAAAGATCACTATTGCCTTGGATAAAGTTTGAAAAGTAAGGTGCAATTTTGGCATGCTTTTTTGAGTGCTGATTACAGCTCTGGCCTAGTTTCAACATACCAATGGACACATCTGAATTTGTGTGTATTAAAACAGAATATTGTGATGGAGGGAATCTGAAAGAATATCTTGTTAGACATTTAAATGAACAGCAGAAGATTGATATTTATGACATTTTCAATCAGGTAAATTCTTATGGTACTTTAGTATTGTATTTTATGAGTACCGTTTAGTTATGTTTAACACTGTTTACACTACTGTAGCTTCTGGATGCCCTTTTAATGCTTCATAGTTATGGTATATATCATGGAGACCTTGTCCTTCTGAACATATTTGTAACTACAAAAGGAAGAAAACCCCAATTCAAGATAGGGGACTTCACTAAAGCAGTTGTAAATGTATCAAGTATGAAGCAACCATTTATACCACTTAATTTCTTTTCATTATGTGGCTTCTTCCTTGTACCAGATGAAACAGACAGAGATCAACTACGGAACAGTGATTTTAGTAATCTTGGACGAATCCTTTTTCAATTAATTCATTTCATGAAAGACAAACGCATACCGTTAGGAGATATAAGTCAACCACTTCGTGCAATGATAGATGCTGGAACAATAACAACTGAAGAGGTGAGGTACAGTGTGGTGTCGCTACTGTCAATCTGTTGACAAAGATTCTATTTCAACAGAAAGAAATGATTGAATTTCTTCGTGCAAATCCTACTACAGTGCTAGAAAGTGCTGTTTACCAAAGATGGATGAGGAAATCAAAATGAAATTAAAACTAACTCTTGAACGATAAATTTACTCCAATACAATAAATAATGTTTTTGTTATTCTATTTCACTAAGCAAAGTGGTCCGTGTATAATGCGGCAATCAATTTTCTCTATTCTGCATGCGTATTTTTGAGCCCATCCTGCTATGGTAAGGGGCGTGTCTCATGCTTCTAGAGTTCTAGCCAATTTAACACCATTGAAACAAATCCCTCTAAGTTAAGCCCTACAGTGCATGCTACCTCTGTATGTATGGCTTGGCATACACAGCCTGTGTATCGTGTGTGCATTTGTATGTACATGTATGCGTGTAAGTGCATGCATGTTAAAGTGCGCGTGTGTATTTGTATATACAATGTATGCGTGGCGGGTGTATAGATATCTGTGTGTGTGTGTGTGTGTGTGTGTGTGTGTGTGTGTGTGTGTGTGTGTGTGTGTTATGTGTGTGTGTGTTGTGTGTGTGCGTGCATGTGTTTGTGTGTATGTGCGTGTGTTGGTGGGTTTGACCCCCAATGCAAGTGGTAATTTAACGGGCGTTGCACAAAGGTAATGCAAGACCCCAAAATCTATTTTACCATAAGTGAATCGAAATAGTTTTAGTATGCAGTGTTGAAAATAGGAGTCAATAGCATTTACCATTCGGGCGATGTAGCGATAATAAAGTGGACCAATTTTATAAATTTATCATGAAGGATACAAGTAACAAATTAAAATCATTCTCTATGAGAAGGTTGGTGGCATATAGGGTTAGAAGGCTATTGTGGTGTAAAAAATGAAAGAAATTTAAACACCTCAACATAACAAATGTCTACATATAAAACTATTACATGCATTTTTCTCTTATTATTTGACACTTGTTTCCTTCCTTTTTACACCAATATTGTCTTCCAATCCGTATGCCACCAAATTTTCATAATGAGTTGCTACATGTAGTTACTGCTCCCTTTTCTTTAATAGCGATCTGGTGGTTTTCTTGTTCGACGAGGCTATCGGGAAGCTGTTGGAGGGTCATGTGCCACCTGAGGCTCTGGCACAGCAGGAATTTTAACAGGCTGTCCATTCAATTCCCAGCCTCTGGCAGTTGTCCCAGTAGGCGTCTACTGGTGGAGATGGAAGCCCTGATGTTGTGAGAGCGAGTAGCATGCATCCCTTGGCATGGATGTCCCAACATGAAAGGGACTTAATAGCTGAACACCGCCATTATTATGCTAATTTCGTTTTTTACCAAACCATTCTTTTTTTCGCAAACGACGCTACGGAGAAAAAATTTCGTAATATTGCATGTTATGGACAGTTCACGAGAAAATGTCGCTTCACGTTTTACTTATATATGTCCAGCAAAATCACCCTTTTCAAGTTTTTGATTTTCCGTGAACTCCAAAGAGCTTCTATCAAATGGTCCTTATGCATCCTAAATTGGACTATCCATCATAAAGTTTTTAGGCCACTGAATTTATAATTAGCCATACATTTCAATGCTAGCGTTACTTTTCTTTTGCTTGTCCTGGAAATTTTGAAAAAGTATCATACATCCAGATATGGCAACGTGTAACATGAGTGAAGACGATCAAGCTCGACTCGTTTGGTTTCAACGGTTAGGCGGGTACGATGGCGACGATATTCAAGTCGAGGACAAGAGGACGAGGACGGCGTGCATGGTTGAGAGCGGTCATACAGATGACGATGATAAATAATTATGACAATGATGC
This sequence comes from Eunapius fragilis, assembly GCA_963681505.1. Classification (NCBI taxonomy): domain Eukaryota; kingdom Metazoa; phylum Porifera; class Demospongiae; order Spongillida; family Spongillidae; genus Eunapius; species Eunapius fragilis. The sequence continues at coordinate 6,036,965 of OY811976.1, read as the reverse complement.
TATCTGGATTTGTTATGATGACGACAATAAATATAACGGCGACGACTGATGACGTGATGAGGTGTGAAAGTGAAGGTGATAGCGATGGTGATGATAAAGGTGATGTTTGTGATGACAGCGTTGGTAGTAATAGTGGTTATGTAACTGATGACGATGGTGTTGCTGGTGATGACAATTGTAATTACTAGAATAGCGAATGGTACTATTGTCATAGTAAGAATTATTTTTAAAAACGCACCAATTTCTGACGTCGTCCAAACCGGTCAACTTTGGACGATTGGATACCCCTTCACACTCAATGTAAACCAGCGGCGGATTCGGGGGGGGGGGGGGGGGGGGGGGGGGGGGTTGTTGCAAACCCGTAATGAAAATTATCATTGGTAACAATTAAGAATTATTACGAAGTAAAAAAATTCGTAATGCAACAGCAACTCTGCGAGCAAAAAAACGGCAAAGCAGTATCATGACGTTATGTAGTGTACATGTGCGCATGATATAAAGCGTTGGCGGCTGGGGCTCCTCCCCAGACTACCTCCCCCGCTTTCATGAATATTAATTAACAACCCCCCTTTTCTGAAATCCTGGATCCGCCCCTGTAAACCCAAAGCTAAAACAGCAAGAGAAAAAAACCTAAATACAATCACTCACTAGCACAGAATACACCCAAAATCACGTCCCTTGTCCGGTGATATGCCCCGAATATGAGCACTCGCATCAAGTTGGCCTAGAAAACCCGGGAAAGTGCTGACAAGTGCCACCATCAAGGTTTGAGTGTGTGTGTGTGTGTGTGTGTGTGTGTGTGTGTGTGTGTGTGTGTGTGTGTGTGTGTGTGTGTGTGTGTGTGTGTGTGTGTGTGCGTATGTGTGTGTGTGTGTGTGTGTGTGCGTGTATGTGTGTGTTTGTTTGTTTGTGTGTGTGTGTTACACACATGTGCATGCATTTTGTTGATATATGACTAGTATGATAATCATCCAAACAAATAGTATAACCTTTTATTAAAATTGTTACATCATCTGAACTGATAAGTCTATTGACATCCTATCTTCAGCACTTCATACTCCACCATTTCACATGGTCTACACTGCTATGCATGTATTAACACACCCTGTACACTGCTATTCCTTCACACTGTAATAGTTGTACACTTGGCCAATGTACACTGCTAGTATACGTTTCTATACGCACACACCAATGTACACTGCTGTGCCTTCACAGTGGTATATGCTTCTATACACACATACACACACACACACAACCAATTTACACTGCTATGCCTTCACATTGGTATACGCTTCTGTACGCATACACCAATGTATACTGCTATGTCTTCACACTGATGAACACACCCTGTACACTGCTACTCCTTCACACTGTAACAGTTGTACACTTGGCCAATGTACACTGCTATCCTTCACATTTGTACACGTTTCTATATGCACACACCAATGTACACTGCATGCTTATAAAAACACACATACACACATATGCACACACACACAAGCACACACATGTACACGCACACACAACACACGCACACACATACACGCACAACCGATTTCAATTGTGCATAGTATGCAGTGTTGGAAATAGGAAGTCAGTAGCGTTTACCGTATAAGAGATGTAGCGATTTTAAAGTGAAACATTTCAATAACTTTATATAAATAAACGCGAAGGGCCATTTTCTCGTGAACTGTCCCGTATTATACATTTACACTCACACACATACACACACACACATACACACTAATGTACACTGTTATGCCTTCACACAATGTACACTGCTATGCCTTCACACTGCTGTACACTTCTATGTATATGCAGACTCCTGTATACCAGTGTGAAGGTAGTCTCGTACCCAGACCCTCAATCCCACAGCTGCGGGTGGATTACATCACCGCTACGTGGAAAGACGTAGAAAGACGTAGCGGTGATGTAATCCACCCGCAGCTGTGGGATTGAGGGTCTGGGTACGAGACTAGTGTGAAGGCATGGCAGTGTACATTGACCAAGTGTACAACATTGCGAAGGTTTGCATAAAAAGAAAGTAGCATAAGAATGAGGTTTATTTTGAACATACACACATACACGCATGCACACGCACGCACACACACGCACACGCACACACACACACGCACACACACACAACACACACACACACACACACACACACACGTACATGAACGCAGACACCCAAGAAGCTTTCTTAGGACGAATATACTGAGTGAATTATGTGGTGTGAGCTTGCAGCAGTGGCGGATGCAGGAAATTAGGGGTTCCGGTATGAGTAATTGTGAGTAATTGATGATAGGAGGGGTGCCCCTCCTTTTACTGCATGCCTGATACACATGCAAATTATATACCAGCTTGAAAATCCACGAATGATACACTAACAGGAAGTGACTTAGGTGCATAGATTGAAGTATGCATTAAGGAAAAGGGAGGACCCCCTGGACCTCCCCTTCCCCCACCCCCGCCCCTCTAAATCCACCTATGTCCAGATATTCATGTCCCATATGTTAGCATATATGTGTTGGTTGCTTAAAGCATTTAATACTGTTCTTTCCTTGTAGGTAATGAATTACATCCCACTTGACATTTGCATCATTTATGCTTCCATCTGGCTATTAAACACATTTTCCTACTGAAAATTGCATTTCGTAATACGTTCAGAGAAATGTACTAATTCTTTTTTTAAATATCAGATAATGATATGTACATGTGCATCGTTACTGAATAGAAGGATGTCCCTACCTCAATACAGCAATGAACCTATTGCATGCAACAGACACACACACACATACACACACACACACGCACACACACATACACACACATACACACACACACACGCACACACATACACACATACGCACACACACATACACACATACATGTACGCACACATGCACACACATACACACATGTTCATATCCCATGGGCCACCACTACTTTCTCATACCTTGTGTGCAACAGTGATGAGAGCGGTCTAATACACTTTCATGATAAGCTGATGGGAAAATTTTGAAGACGTGTGCGAGTGTGCGTCTTGGGAGAGGGGTACATGCATGTACCAATCTGCTTATTAACTGTAAAGAGATGTGCATAATATAGTAATGTAGGCGGTGTTCATTTATATTTTCACCTCCAAAGTTCCCATACATTCGTCATTTTCATGCTAATCAAACGCCAATTGTGCTGGCAAATCCACATCTGTAGTGCTTCCTAGGATTGCTATCCCCTTTGTCTCGACTCTATTGTTATATGATAATGGTCAAGAATGGTACATATACATGCTACTAGACAGCCTCATTTCATGTTTGCACTATACATCCATGAAACACAACACCATCCGAAGCAAGCGCAAAGTGGCTGTTGGTGCTGATGGTTTGGTGCGACCTATAGAATGCATTACATGCTTGGGTGGATTAAGGTTCTTTGGCTTTAGGGTTTGCCTGGTCCCACAATGCAACTTGATCTTTGTTTGTGTGTATGGTTTATAAAATGCTGAGTGCAAGTGCTGACTGCTTTTATTTGCAGTTGGATGTGAATACTATTATACCATCCATGCAGTGTCTGTTGTAAAGTTATAAAGTCTGAATTGATGATAAGTTAATAAAAACATTCTCTATGAGAAAGTTGGTGAGATATAGGATTTGAAGGCAATGGTGGTGTAAATAGCAAGGAAACAAGGGTCTGTAATAGTAAGGGAAAATGTCATAGTCCTATATTTAGCCCGCTTGCAGCACGCAGTGGTTTAGAAGTGTAGTCCATGAGGACATTTTAAATTTATTAGAATCCAACCACACCTAAGTATTACTACCACAGCTGTTATGAATTAATGTACATTGATTAATATCTGTTTTGTATTTTATGTTACATAATATCAAACCAACATAATCAAGATTAAAAGTACTGGTTTTAAAACTGAATAACAAGATACCCTGCAGTAGTTAACTACACACAACTATTTCTTTATCCACCGTTAACAAGTGGTGGAATAACATAATTTTTATTAATACAAATTAATTAACTAGAATCAAACCAATGTAATCAAGTATAAGATTACTGCAGTTCAATGCAATAGAAATTTTAGTTATTACTACAAATCTAATGAGGACTCAGTTTAAGTGCCACTGTTTAAATGCTATCACCAGATGCCATGTGAGTTGAAGATTGTTGGGATATAGCAGTATCTTCATCATATTCCATGTGTACACCTTGATCCGTTCCCTCCCCAGTAGTAAAAATACACTCAACCAAGTGATCTTCAAATGATACGCACCCACTAGTGACCTCCAATCTTTGGGGGCAGGAGCGAACATTGTGTGGTCCATTGCAAAATGAACATTGAACCACACGTCGATAACTCCTCACTATTGGATCTGACTTGATCCACAGTCTAGTTAGCACATCTGTTAGGTTCGCCTGCTGCGTTGTTTTTCGAGCCAATCTTTCACGATATGCACGAAGATTTTTATTATTATGCTCCAATGGCTCTTCAGAAAGTGTACCTAAGCCTTTTGACTCATTAGCATGAATCAATGCTGCTGAATGTGCAAGAATTTCATGCATGGTTGGTGTAAATCTGAAAGTAGGCCAGTGATGTACCAGTTTAATTGCTGTTTCTTTACACAGTTGGTCAAGTTGATGAGTGTTCACTATTTGCTTAGATGAAATTGCTCTTAAAACAACAGAGAGGTTAGTGATAAATTCATCAAAGACTTTTCTGTCACACTCTCCATCTGATCTGACCTTTAGAGGTATACACTCTATCAAAACCTGACGGTTTTTTGCCTCAAACAAACATTTTCTTGCCGTGTTCCCAGTAGTTGTGGTTCCTCCTCCTACACTGTCGGGCCTGTCAATAATCATTCCAGTTTTTTCTTTTATTATTTCCCTCACTCTTTCCTTAGCTTTATTAACCCGACTGGCCTGCTCTTTGTTTTCTCTCCAGGCAGTCACTCCTGCATTCAGCTTGTACATTATTTTTAAACAGTAGTCTAAACCCCTCAGGAGCGCATGAAGAATGGGAAAGGTATGCACATTAAAGGATGTAATAGGAGTTTGAGTTAAACCCATTCGCTCCTCGTAATCCCCTCTTGATTTTGAAACTTCCCCATCAACTTCCAAACTTTCATAAAGAGCCTTCAATGTATCGATATCCACATTATCCATTTCAAATCCATCCTGAATTTGGTCCACAGAAACAGCATCTTCTTTTGTGAATGAACATAAGATACAAAATGCTCCTCCTCTCCCAACCAAAAGCTTTTGCATTTTACCATCGTTCATTGAGCGAAGAAATTGTATTTTCAATTCATACACCTTTCCATAATCGTCAACTGTCACACCACTTCTATGCAGCAGTTCTATTTCACCATCGACTGGAGGAACGATTTTGTTTAGCAAATCACTGTCCTCTTTTCCCAATGTGATCAATATCGGTCGAGCAGCATCAGGGCTGTTAGGAGTGCCTTCAGTCCATATTACATTGCTCTGACTTGTGCTAGGCTGGTCTTGATCTAGATCTTTTGAGACTTCTAAGGGTACCCACATCCAGAGAATCATGTTGTGAGTCTCAACATTTCCTTTTTGATCATAGATGGCATGCCTCCCTGATCCATCAAGACCTTCCTTTGCAGACATCCTATATGTTCCAGGCTGCAACCCCAGAATCCCAATAAGTCTCTGAAAGTGAATCCGAACAGATTCACAGAGGTTTACAGAGACCCCTGACACTCCAATTGGAGAAGTCACACTGGGCATAATCATGTTCTTGTGTTGCATAAGTTTATAATGAGCTGGTAGGTCCACCTTTTGCATCAGATCATGTCTCAAACTTGTGTAGGCTGATCGGCCCAGCCTATAAGTTGACAGCATATACAAAGCTTCATCCAAGGTAACCTCTCTGTCTACGGATTCCTGGTCGAACAACTTCTTACCAACCTCAGCCACAGCCTTATCGTGAGTGTAGTTTACCCTGTAAAGTAGGTATCCCAAAAGTTGAGTGACTGTTATCATCTGCTTCTCTGCTTCCTCTTTCAATTGAGTAAGTATAGCATCAGTTCTCCTCCTTGCGTGTCTTTGGCTGAGTTCATCTAACGGGCTCAGAGGTACAGTCCTCATGTGCACTTCTTCGTTTTCTTCAACAGTACTTCCACCTTCCACATTCTGTTCAGGCGATGAAGCAGATGACATAGTGATGTCACCTTCAACTATAGTGGAGGGATTGTAAAATAACTCTTGTTGGTAGGAGAGAAAGGCTTCTATTGTCTTCTCTGACCGTTTATTTCGATTTAGTTTATTCCACTTCCTTCTCAGCAGGGCCATTCGATTAGACCAATGTTTCTTTAACTTGCTACTTTGATCCTTCTCAGAAAGTAAGCTTTCATCGCTAATAAAGTGCCCTGAAGCCTCCCAATCGCTTTTAAACTTCTTTATGTATTTGTCGTAAGCGTCCGCGTTGGAAATCGACTTTCCCTTTTGAGCCATAAAACCTTTGAAATCAAACTGCAATAGCACGCTAATGTCACCGACCAGCTTTGAACAACCAAATAGCAATCAAACAACCAAATAGCAATCAAACACACTTCGCATATAGAAAAAGAGACGGGTATAATCGCCCACATAAGTCATTATATACAGGTATGCATACGATATACGCATGCGTGCACGACACAAAGAGCACAAAGACAGCGCAAATCCTCCATAAAAGAACAAAGACGGTGCTGCCGTAGCCTGCTATTGTTGTCTGGAGCTAGCAGCACACAAAAGAACCCAATCGTCACCCTGATCGTCACATAGGATACGGCTCATCTAAACAGTTATTAAAATAATTATTAATTAATCAGTCATCGCTATGTCGCGCGTTTGAACCTTAGTTGCAGCATAGATTGAAGAATACCTGGATACGAAACGCGTCACGTGATCCATTGAATTGTCAATAGTAGGCGGCGGACCCTTTCAAGTGAACTGTGTTTCGGTTAACCCTTTTGTAGATTACGCTTTCCCCCCTACTTTCACTGCTGTTTAAGAGAAAAATCGAGATCTTAGGCATTCTTCGTACTCCCACTGATCTTGCTTTCCAGGTTAGTAACTATTGTTCATGCAAATCACTGAGCACACTCTACGTAGGTACCGTATCTGTCATTTCCGCCTCTTCGGAACATATATCTCAGCTTAGAGATGCTTCCAACTATTCATTTCTAAAAGCAAAGCATTATGCTATTCCCTCTGTGGAACGAACGTATAGCCGTTGTAAGGGGCTTTAGCATGTGTGTACAACTGCCTGGTGAACAGGTCGCGGACCCACCGTGTTTCGGAACATAGTGTGTGAGTCAGACACACGCAACAAAGTCCAAATTTGTTTTTCAATGTTCAGAAAGAGTTGTTCTGTGGAACGCATACAACCAAAGGTGGACCAACGTTATGCAAATGTCTTATAGAAGTTATAGTTGTGCGGGTTATTTTCATTAAATCGTCCCTGGACCGATATATGTTTCGGTACATCTCTTGCACGGTCAGTGCAAGCTACACTGTATATAGCACTTAGACACATCTACGCAGTTACTATGATCACTTGTAGGGAATGCACTTATAGTACTTAAAGTTGTGTAGTAGCTGATTGAACAAATGCCTTGTAAGCACGATTGATGAATCGACTGCAGACCAATGACACAGAAAAAGCGTTTCCAAATAGGCGGCAATTCCATCAAACGTGCCTGTTTGAAACATCTGTAAGCTCTCTCTCTCTAGCTGAATGTGCTTTTATTCTTGGGTGATGTAGACAAGCTAGAATAGCCGAACGTAACCCGGCCACAGCAAAATGTATTGAAAACAACGGACCAACGGTATCGGAAGTTGTAAGCAACTCGTTAAGAGGATCTGTTTTGGCCTGTGTTTCAGGTATCTTACTGTCTGTAATCGTTACCTGTATCGCTCGTATTATGCTCGTATTATGGCAAGTCAGTTTCGGCCCTTGGTAGGCTATCTCTTTATAAGTTTAATTTTACACCAAATGTGTCACGTGCCGAAACGCGGATCATTTCTAATTATCTCCGCGTTTCGTATCCAGGTATTCTTCAATCTATGGTTGCAGCACTAAACGGAAAGTCGGTTGGAGTCGGCTACGTTGGAGGATTGGAAATGCACGGGAGATTCGATTGGCCGTTACTCCTTGCTTCGCTCGGTCCTAGAATCGTGTAGAAAAGTGCTTGAAGTTGGTACATCGAAATTTTTTTGTTTTTTTACGTATAAAAGGGAACATATTACCGCGCATTTGAAGCAAGTACCTATGAGTTTAGTATTATTGGAAATAGCAGAACAAACGCTATTTACTCACATACTAAACTGCAAATTTATATATTTTGGAAAGCAGATAAAATTCAAGTAAGCAGAAATGAAAAACGCACATCAAATTCACTTTCGATGTGCACAGCTTTAAAAAAAAAATTCTATTTCTTATTTTACTAATAAAATGTAACACTTCAATCAGTTACAACAATGTTTATGCAAAAAAAAAAATGCATCATACCCATACCCAATGTCCTGCTCTTAAACCACTGTGCAGCATATACTATCTTCGTTTGCTAAATATTGACATTTTCCCTTACTATTACAGACCCTTGTTTCCTTGCTATTTACACCACCATTGCCTTCAAATCCTATATCTCACCAACTTTCTCATAGAGAATGTTTTTAGTTACTTGTTTCATAGGATTTTTCCCTCATATCTAATTATACTACCAAATAGATGAAGTTGATTGTAAATCATTTGCTACTGCTCCTATAGTTTACTGCTCCTATAGTTTTCCGGTTTGGTTATCGACAATTCTAAACTCGTCAAGATTCTGCCATGTAATGTCACAAGTAGCGTTTAGTACGGCCCAATATAACAATACAATTACCAAAATATACAATCGACTTTTTGATCACAGTAGGCACTCCTCCAGCCAATTCTGAAGCTATTGGTGAAATTTCCATTCTTTAAATGTGTTCCTATCCCAAGTTACGCGTGGTCAAGAAGGAGGAGAAAGAGGATAATTCCGGGACTGGGTACGAGGACGGGCAGTACCCTTTTGTTCTCTACAACCGCGCAGTTTTGCGACACAAAACAAACGAGAATTAAATTACTCATTTTCGTACTATCATTCGAATAAAACAACTAGCTAAGCGATCTGATCGTCAGGAGTCTCGTTATAAACGGGTCGCGTGTTTTTAATGATTTCACATGCAGTCGAGGTCAAATCCAGTATGAAAGTTTCTGAAACTTCCGATGTCCTTTCTTCGCAAATAATATTATCTCTAAAGATCAATTTGGTTTTCCTTGCTAGGCGCTCTTCTTGTACTCAGTTGCAAGCCACAATTAATGAATGGACTTTCTTTCATGATATTCAATCTAAAATTGAGTGAGCCTTTGATTCAATTTCTCTGTTTTTAGAAGCTGCTGTTTAAACTAGCTATTCGGTACTGCAGTCTTTGCTTACCATTAGTGTGATGGTTATTTCCCTTTCTTACAGATCGCTCGCAACAAGTCTGTATTGGTGAATCAATGTCTTCTTGTCTACCTTTTACTAGTAAGGCTCAGTGCTCGGTCCCCTCTTGCGTCTTATACTGATATATCAATAATTTTCCTGATTTCTTGTTACCACCAACTCAAGCAGATGATACTAAACTATTTTGCTCACTCTTCTGATTCAGTTTCACTGTTATCCCTGTCAAATTTTTTGTACATGGTCTCAAACCTGGCAACTTAATATTGCTTTTCAGAAATGCAAACCTTTGGTATGGCTCTGCCAACACTTTGTACTCTCAGACTTTGTACTCTTTGAGTGATATATTATTAGACAGAGTTTACAATATTTATGACTTTAGTGTTCATATATAATCAGACTTAAAACCCAGTTACATTGTGCATCTATTGCTGCAAAGGCTTACCAAAGGTGTTCTCTTTTGCGAGGTCTTCACACACTTGATATCTCCATTGTATACAAAGTAATGTCAGACCTGTATGAATCCATGGCCATGGCTCATACATGACATTGCATGTGTTGAGAGAGTTCAACATTTGTACCAGAGTGACATTTAAACAAGTAAAATTGCCTAACATGAGTTATGCCGATTGTCTTATCAATTTGGGTTTTGGAATATTGCAGAGTGTATTTTGATCTCCTGATGTGTTCTAAAAAGCTTGTGGACCTAGATGCATCAGCCTTCTTCAACATCAATTTGTCACCATATTGTACCAGAGGTACCCATATCATCCGTGTCATTACCATACCATAATTTTCACTCTAATTTCTTCTCTGCCAGAGTTATTTGTAATTGAAATTCGTTACTGATACTGTTGTCGCTGCTTCCACCAAACAAATGTTTAGATCAAGACTTCAGAGTGTGAACCTGTCTCCTTATTAGTGCATATAGATGCCATTTGATTGCCTTTGTGCATGCTCACATAAAATGATCTGTTGTCTTATAAAATGCGTACACTGGGCATGTGAGAAGGTGCTGGTGTGTGGCATGATCACCTGTACTTGCACAAATCTATTCGTGCTGAAAATTCATTTCATTGGTCTGCCTTCAAGCATCATACAATACAAGACGAAACTAATGTGCAGTGCATGTGATGATAAGCACTGCTGCATTTATAATAACACCATTTTCATGTCACTTGGTGAGCACAAGAGTGTCATGAACGTGACCATCGTCATCTCTCACATATTCAAACACCAATGTAGTGGAATTAGCACTGAAGCGGGAAAAGCCCCAGTGCTGGAACAGGAGAGAAAGAATATAATTCAGAAAAGATTCTCACCACATCTCTCACCACAAACGTATGACTCATAGTCCGTATGGGTAATTATTAAATTATGTTAACTTTTAAAAGTAGTAATCAATTTTATTACTCCCTTGTGCCTTCCACTACTTAGGATAATCCAAACCCAAGCTTTGTTGGGATCTTTCCATTGTATGGGACAAGGCTATAAATGAGTGTACAATCCATGCAAGGGTTGTTGGTATATATATGTACAGTGTAGCCAGACTTGCATCGGGTAAACATAACAACCTAAAATGTTAATGTCGTGGGTTCTGCCAACTTTGTTCCCATCTAATATCGATTTAGAAACTGAAAAACAATCCCACTTCACTTAGTACTTCAAACAGGCATGAATAGTAAGCAAATGTGGTTGACTATAACCAAAGCTGTATGTTTAAGGTGGCCACTACTCCAAAGTGAATTGCACCTGTAAGTATCACTTTTATGTGCACAATCTGGGTATTGTACATAATTAGGTTGTACTCTTACATGGTCATCAATAGCCACAAGCCAGTCAGGGTTGATTGGACTGCAGTGATGGAACGTGGATTAAGCCCATATTGTTAGCAGACATTCATTGTAATTCAAATCTACTTGAAGATACTCGGATAGTTTTTAACAATACACACAGATACCACATGCATACACTGCAGTCATGCTGTCAAATTAAATTCACACACTAGGCGTTTGTGAGATTTACCATTGACTTTAAAAAAAAGTTGAGTTCAAAAGTAAAATAAATGGCATAGCAATAAAATTCTTTCTGTTTTTGAACATAATTCAATGAGCATACATGCATGTATCATGCATGCATCACGCATGTATCACTGATAATTAATACACAATAAGTGCACATAAGCAATTTAGTTAGAGAAATTAAATCACATTATTATAGATTCAAGAGCATTAGCTATGCTTAGCCAAGGTATGGTACCACCACATCTCTCACCACTGGCTATATGCTATGGTAGCAGCGCTGAATGAAGGTATCAGCAGCATGCTTAAATATCCAACACTTTGCACCCTGCAATGCAGCCTTCCAACACTCAGACAACAATAAAAGTCAAAATGGTGTAATTTAGTTTGTAACATTACAAATGATTGACAAGATAACTTTTCATTGTCAACATCTCCCTCCTCTCCCACCACTAAGAAATTAGAGTAATGTGTTTAAAAAGTTCAGTTGTACGTTTGTTGCACCCACTTCAAAAATATTTTGTATTAAAGTAAATGAACCTCACGTACTCAAGGTCCTGTGACAGGCCCTGTCCTCCCATCCCCACCACAATGTGTGTGGTCGCTCCCTCTGTGCACTTCCCATCAAACACGGGGCAGGACCGCTGGTAGGAGTGGTGATGGCCCCAGAAGGCTACATCCACGTTGTATTTCTGAGGGGAGATGATAGTAATTTTATAGGACTTTGCCTACATGATTTGTCTTAAAAGTGCCCCACTGTTGTAAGTACCACTCAACTTGATAAACAAAGCCCATTACATAGCCCTCAGACTGCCTTATCTTTATCACACCTCCCCCCTACCCCCTGTAAAAAAATTGTCAACTGAACTTTCGCACAATCCTTGAGGTTTTCACTTTTGGCATTTGATTACTATGCAACAGCAAGGTAGAGGGTGCAATTAAACACTATCTAAAAAAATTCAAATATGTTACCGATGAGTGGTAAATTGTCTACTGTTTTGCGGTCCATAGCACTGCATTGTTTAAACCCAAATATTAGGAGTTAGCCCAAATGGTTTTATGACAGTTCATTTTCACATTATGGACAAAAATTCTAGAGCAAACAGTTAACCCATTTGGCACTTATCATCGCTGGATACTTAACTTTATACTGTAAATGATTAAAATTACATTTTTGAGCTAAACTATAAGTTAATGTACACATGTGTGCAGGTATATTGCAAAATAGCACATTAGCACTGATAAAACTTTTGCACTAAAAATATTTGTGCTATGAAATAGATTACTTCCCTTAGGTAAAGTTAGATAACCATGGACATAATTGCTAACCTTCCACTGATAGTTTGTTAGCTAGCAAATGAACCTTTAACTAATCAGGGTTTTTATTATATAATGGTTAAAAAGACAAATGCACTTACAGGATAAACAAGTATTTAACTAGTAAACTATGTAACTATGTATGAGTCAACCAACTAAGTAGAGTTTTGAGACTTTAGCACGGGGGCCTGCCCTTGCAAGAAATGCTCTCCCGGGTGAAAAAATACACGTAGTAACGCGTTATTACGCGTGAAAATGGGACATAAATAACGCCAAAACACGCGATTTTCAAGATGATTATCTCCTTGATTGTGCAATACAATAGAGTTGAATTTTGCCTATACACAAAGCGGTCCAGTGTGTATAAAGTTCCAAAGACTGGTTGGTTTGGCATGCATCGTTCCGAAGATATTCACATTCAAGTACGAACTTGATTTCTTGGGAAAGTATACAAAAGCCCGCGAAATTAAGCTAGTACATTGAATGTGAATATCATCGGAGCGATGCATGCCAAACCAACCAGTCTTTGGAACTTTATACACACTGGACCGCTTTGTGTATAGGCAAAATTCTACTCTATTGTATTGCACAATCAAGGAGATAATCATCTTGAAAATCGCGTGTTTTGGCGTTATTTATGTCCCATTTTCACGCGTAATAACGCGTTACTACGTGTATTTTTTCACCCGGGCTGGCATTCGAGCGCACAAGGGAAAGGTTTAGTAAATGCTGTCCAGAGTGGTGGAAGTGGAGGAGTTAACCTGGACTGAAATGCGGGAAGCAAGTTTCTTGAATGTGTTAGAGGCTAGTTGGCCCCAGGCCCCGAATGATTCAACAACAAGGGGTATGCAACTCCAGCCTAGTTCATCACAGATCCCTGAATTTGCTTATATCTTTCGCTGTTCTGTGGCAAAAGCTGCAGAGCCTGCTGTGTGTCCCGCTTCGGAAACTATGTCAGGTTTTAGCGGAGACGACACAGATAATTCGAACGCAGCAGGTTTGCCATTGATGCCCCAGTTGTTGACTAGTATGTCTGCAGGTCTAGATTGTTTCTGGTCATGGCCAAGACCACTGCCAACTTCCAGCTTTTAGAGTTGTATAAGGCTCTCTTGAAGAGGTGATGCAAGGTGTCGCGAAGGTGGTTGTGACGCGCAATTACATCACTACCCCTCTTGCAGGTTAGGGCGTGGTGAGCCTCAAGGGCTTTGGTTGGGCAAAGGGCACACACAGAGCCAGGCTCACATAGCTGAATACCAAGCCACCATTTGATGGCAAATTGACATTCGGATGGTGTTAAATGCAAGCCTAAGGCTGGTGATAGGGTAACGCGCAACCAAGAGCTAGCATGTGGGGATGAGACGGAAAGAAGTCAGGCTCGGTCAGCCAGGGTGCTGCATTGCAAGAGAGATTGAAACTGTTTGTCTTCAAGATTCTGTGACAAAACATGTCGAATGGTGTGGATGGAGTCAAATGTTGATAAAAGAGCGTCATTGGGAGAAACAAGGGCATTATAAATATTGATGGCCTTGAGGAGGTATGGTGAATCAGGGTTAACCCCTTAATTGTAGTAGTAATCCCCAGACCACAAGACAGCAGAATATACAAGTACATGTGCAAATAAAACAAATCCTGCATTCCAAACTTTACTCTATACATGTACCTTGAGCAATGGCTCCACATATTCTCTTAGCAAGAGGGCAACTGGCTGGACACCATCAGGCAAAATCCAATCGGTACTGTCAATGTACATAGGTCTGGGGACAAGATATTACTGCATATCATGCAGCAATGTGGTTGTTCACCTGTGACCAGCAAATATCAGCCATGGTGTCTTGGAGCGGTCCACAGTGCTAAGATGTTCATCAAGGTACTGGAGTTGGGCTGACCCTGTACTGAAGCTGTGCTCAGTACTCATCAGCACAAAGTGGACACTACCAAAGTCAAAACCAAACCTATGGGAAGGTAACGAAACTAAATATGAAAGCATTCCACTAAGCAGTAAAGACATCCATCCCTCCACCCCTTTGCTTGACCCTCCCTTCCTCACCAAGGTTGGTCTTGTGCTGGTGTGGGCATTGGAAATCTCTTCTCATAAGGTACTCCACACTCTCCATTGGAGTCAGTGCCATTGTAATATGAACTGGTCATAAAAGTGCTATTAAAACACACGAGGTATACAACATCATAGAGCTTACCCAGAGTTAGGGAAGTCCCTCTCATGGTTCCCTATACACACCATGTATGGCACACGGGTAGCAATGGGTTGGATTTGGTTAAAAAATTCCTCCCACTGTAATACAAGAGGTAAGATGAGATGTATGAAAAGAATAGAACAGCTATTGCACATAGGAGCAGTATGGTAGGCATACTGATCTAATGTATGGTATGATACAGCTTGGTGAGGCACCAGTGATACTTTGACAAAACTATCTACAAGTACAAAGCTGTGTGTTCAAGCGACTTTGGCAAAACTACACCCACTATAACCTAACTGACCACACCCTTGGTATAACCACACCCACTATACCCCCAACTGACCACACTGGCGTAGCCTCTGGCATAGCTGATGTCTCCAATGTGCAGGACCAGGTCAGTCTGGTCAATCTGGTTGTATATGAGGTTGGTGGTGTTGAGTGCTGGCTGTTGTGCTACCATGATCTGAAGACTGTCGTCCACCTGTCCATTACCCATGTCTGCGAGGGGGAGGAGAGGTGGGAGAATGGGGAGGAGGATGGAGATGGAGTGGGGAGGAGAATGATAAATAGGGAGAGTTTTTACATGCATGCCAGCCACAGCTCAGGGAGGATGTGACAGGTACATGATGTCAACATGGATTGTACATATGATATAGTTAATAACAGCCGTACATGGTACAAACAAAAATCACACAGCTTTCCTATCTGGCTGGTGCACCTGCATTTAACATAAGGTCTTAACCCTGTAATGTGCAGTGTGGTACTTTGAATCTGACCACAGTATATGAGCAACTGCTTTACACAGTTACTTCAAACATACAAACATCTCCACCCCAACTGATTCCTGTTGGTACATGCTGAACAATCAGACCTTGAACCCACAGGGGGAAGATAGGAAAACCAGCTCACCTCCGTAGACTACAACTCTAACAGAAGAGTCAGGACTTGGCCCAGGGGGTGCTGTGAAAGTGTACTCCTCACTGACCCCAAACGTATCCCCAAACATATAGAAGTATGTCTGCCCAGGCTCTAGGCTGGAGGAGAGAGGTATGAACATTATTAGCAGCTGAGCACAACACAGAACTGAATGCATGAAGTCCAAGAGAATGGACCTGTGTGATCAAGTAACTGGATACCAAAAATAGCAAAGACGGTGACAAGATTAAAATGACATGATATGGAAGATTGTCAGTATCCTAGTGCACAATCTTCCCTCAAAACTTTATGATGGATAGTCCAACTGTGGATGCTAATAATAATGACAATTTGATAGAGGTTCTTTGCAGTTCAGGGGAACTCAAAACATTAGAAATGTGTAAAACTACCCAAAAGGATGATTTTACAGGACACTGCCCATTCGTAAAAAAAACTGTATGGTACCATATGTAAACAACATTAGCCGAAGTTTGGGGTATTTTTATCATGTACTTGCGTATGCATACAAGTATAGGCCAAGCATGAAGTCTTCTATCTTATTCCAACATTGCCTTATAAATGTGTACCATTGGTTCTTCAATGACTTACTTGTCCATGGTGACCTGGTGGAGCATTCCTGGGTCCAGGAAGCCAAAGTCTGTGGCCGGGGATCCACACATGTCCTCTGCTTGATAGGTACTACTGGTGGCCTGGTGTGTGTGTGTGTGTGTGTGTGTGTGTGTGTGTGTGTGTGTGTGTGTGTGTGTGTGTGTGTGTGTGTGCATGTGTGTGTGCATGTGCATGTGTGCGTGTGTGTGTGCACGTGTGTGTGGAGGTTGATCTTTATACTATTGTTTAGTAACTATTTATACAAAATTGCTATTTTGATACATACGGAACAGTTTCCATCAAAATCACCCTTATAAAACTTTATCAAATTTTCCAGGACAAGCAAAAAAAAAAGTAATGCTCGCATTGAAATGTATGGCTAATTATAAATTCAGTGCCTAATAACTTTATGATGGATAGTCCAATTTAGGATGGGTAAGGACCATTTGATAGAAGCTCTTTAAATTTCACGGAAAATGAAAAAATTTGAAAACTTGTAAAACTATCCAGAAGGGTGATTTTGCTGGACACTGTCCCATATAATGATTACATGTTCAAAATAATTATAAAGCTTATATTTAAAATTGCAGGTTGTCGTTATTTTACTAACCCAATAGCTTACATCAGCACTGCTATATGTAGGGAGGCTTATTTGACCATGATGTGAAAATCTACTGTAACCAACACCATTTATCATTATATTTAAAAAGGACAGTTGATGGGTATTATGGGATGGGCTGATACAGAAGAAAGGAGAACTGACCATTTTAGAAACGATATAGGTTCCACTCTGTGTTCCCCAGTGCACCTGAGGCATGTCTGCATCTCGTGTGACCCAGATGAGGCTGGATGGTGGTGGGAAAGAAAGGAAAGATAAAGAGATGGGTGGACAAAGAGAGAGATAAAGTACACAAAGGAGGTGTGTGTGTGTGTGTGTATGTGTGTGTGTGCAATGCCACCACATGACCCTCACATGACTTCAGTAGGATCATTGGTTAGGACCAGATGTCCTTGAAGTGGTTCGTTGTAGTTCTGAAATGTGATCACATCAGAGACAGCCAAGAGCACTGGATCCTCTGAACCTTCATAGGGCAGGGCAGCACACAACCAATTTATACAGTCCTAGCTAAAGCATTTTGGTGCAATAGACCCTTCTTGCATAGAGATGAGAAATTATATAGCACATTTTGGCAGCCATGATGATAAGAATCAAATTAAGTTCAAAGCTTGGGACTCTTTGTTATCACATTTTATTAGAGAAAAGGATCTATTAAAATTATTACCCAAAGATTCAGAATGCAACAAACACCCATCCAAACAGATGTTGATCTCGCCATAATCTTGTGGAGTAAAATACATGCCTCTCTTGTTATCACTTGGTACTACAGATGCACAATTGGAGTTATTAAAGTGTGTGAATACTTAACTGTTTGGATTATTAAAATCACGCATATAATCAGAGTACATTTTGTATATTTTGTGTAGAGTAGAAATATAGGTGCTATTAGAAGGAGCCACAACGTACATGCACTAGTGCATCAAAGTATGTGTGTGTATATGTGTGTATGTGTGTATGTGTGTGTGTATGTGTGTGTGTGTGTGGAATGCAACCCACCTCCAGTGAAAAACCCGACAATCATGTCATCACGCATGTTGATCATCTGGAACCTCAGTGATCCCACACCTGTGCTCATGTAGGAGGAACTGAAGTTGGCATACTGAAGAGGTTGGAAAAGGAAGTCAACATGTGTGACATGGCAGGCAGGAAGGGGGTAAAAAGAGGGCGAGAAGAGGGTGAGGGAGGGTGTGGGCAAACAGCAGTAGGCCGTAAAAGCACACCATATAAAAGCCCTCATCATTGGACATGGGTAAAGGACAGCATTGTATTCTAAAGATTATAGTCATAGAGGTAAACATGACCAATGCTCTTTCAAGCACATAGATAGATAGGACACGGATGTGAATACAATGCAAATGCAGGGCTTGAAATTGGGGGGTAAGAGTTGGCACAACTCCGTGGGACGTGCTTAGCAACACCAAACGACTCCAGAGCAGATTGCTTTACTATAAATAATGCAAACATGCATGGGGTGCTAAAGATAAGTCTGGGGACGCGACTGTTCTTCAATCTCAAGGCGATTGCGCATGCCTCGTAAAAAAGGGCATCCTATGTTGTAATGAGAGAGCGCCAGCTACATAATGTCATTATACCTGGTATTTGATGGGGGCGTGGTGGCGAAGGTCGATCGAGCCATTTACAGGTGGCGTGAACACGCCCACCCAGTCGGACCTACTGGGAACGCCAGTGTTGTCCCAGGCGACGGTGATCCAGTCCCCAGTCGTCACCAGAAGCGTTGGTGTTGCGTAAATTCTCACGGAGCCTGCATAAAACGACGTCTTGAAAGAATAAGGCGTTATTAAAGAGGCGTACCGTCTATATTAGCTGTAGCTCGATCGTAGCGAAGCAGGTCCGTAAACGTGGGCTGCACATGGCAATACCCTAGCTGCAGTCCCGCTGAAAGGAGAGCTAACACGTAAATGTAGCTCATAGAATATCAATACAAGGCGGTGTGCATTAATATCTCACGTGATTTGTGGAGGGGGCTTGCATTGCTTTTAATTAACTATACGAGTTGACCATACAAAGAACTTCATGTATGTAAAGATACATACCCTGGATTTACAGGTATATACAGGCACCGTGCATTGCATTGGATAGGCTAGTTATCCTGACCAATAAAAGGTTATGACTAGATTGCTGAATATACCCTCTTCTATTAAGAAAAATTGATAGGAGTGTAGAGAAAATTAAAATTCCAACAATTCAATGCAGTGGCTTGTACATAATACAACAGTAGATGCACAATTGAAGTGGTCACTTATACAACCATCTAACAGCTAGAGCTATATATACTAGGGATCAGCCTTTCCTCTTGCACATCTCCCTCACTCCATTTAACTTAACCCCACCCATGCAGATTCCACTTGCATTGCAAGGCCGTAGATAATGGAGAGCTAGGGAGGAGGGCACGTGCCCCCCCCCCCCCCCTCCCCCCCCCCAAAAAAATTCTCTATCTGATATTTATGATAGCATAGTTATAGTGGCAAAATGATATTCAGACCTATTGCGTACTCCCCCCCCCCCCCCCCCTCCCCTTCCCCATCATGGCAAACAATCATCATACTAAATTATACATGTAGTAACAGATGTGCTAAAAAATCTTGTTTGATATAATTAATCTTGCTTGGGCATATCATATTCATTCGTGTGTTTTCATGAGTTCTTCTAATCTAGCCTTCTGCTCCTTGATAGTCCCCTCCAACTCAGAGGCTTGCACAGTAAGATCACATTCTCTCTTTGAGGCCATTTGCCTCTTATTCTCAATGAGCTAAAAATAAAATTAAAAGTCAGCAAAAACCACAGGCTGCAGCATAATGAATATTCATACCTGCTGCACATCATTGAGTTTTGCTTCAAGAACTTCTATGTCCTTGTAATAGGTTTCACTTTCTGCATCACACGAAGCCTTTGTGGATTCATATTTCTATTGCAGACTATTCATAATACTGAACGAGTACACACACATGCAATTTCTTACAATCTTCCATTGCTGTATATCACGTTGGAGAGACTTCACCTACATATCGAGGTACATGCATGTATATGCACATTCAGCTGTCAGAGCCAACCGGCTATAGGCCTATACCGTTTTTCTACCACATGCATGCATGCAGCAGTAATACAACTTTACTTTTTCGATTTTTTCACCGCTTAGTGTGGCAATCGCGTGAGACTTCTACGATCAATAGAAGCATGCAGCTTGAATGAAGGGAGACAGTGTCATAAATGTACTTTGTACCTCCTCTTCTGCATGATCTACAACCATCTCGATCTCCCTCTCAGCTTCCCTGCATCTCCTCCAATGACTTCTCACTATCTCATCCGCTTTCTTCTTGTCTCCGAGTACAACTTGCAGTTCATCGTTGCACTGCTTCAGCTGGGCACGTGCTGCTTGCAGCTCTTGTCTGTTTTTCTCCTTCGAGTGAGGCAGAACAAACATTGGTGGTGCGCATATACAGCTTTGATGCAGGTACATGTGCGGCATGTGCTTTCGTACGTTTCGATTCGATAAACGTATGTATCATGCACCGCTATATATGAGTCTGTGCCGCGTTTATACCTTTATCTTCAGTTTGAGGTCCTCTCTCTCTGCTATCGCTACATCTCGCTCCTTTATAAATTACACTTTATACACATGGACGACCTGCAACACTATGCGATACCTTCTTTATATCCTGAAGCTCCTTATCTTCGCTAACTGCAGCCATATTTTCTGAACCGTTGATAAACAAGAGTATTATGGGTGGAACAGCAAAACAAACTCACACGTGAGCGCCCTATCTACATTCAAGTGCGGTGGGCAAGTGTGGGGGAGGGTGTTAAATACATACATGGTCCCACCCCCTTGCCTTCAAGATCCGAGTGAGGAGATTTGCATGCGATACAAATGGCAAATACCAATGACCTTAGCGATGCGAAGAAGGTATTTAAGATCTACCATCAATGTCAAGACTTGTGTACTTTGTATTATTTTATTCTGACATGAAGGCGCGTGATGCCGCGGTTGCCGAGAGAGACGCTTTGAAGAAGCAATTAGAGGTGATTGTTGTACTAGATCCCCGAAAACAAACATGCACGATTAGCGTTTACACCTATACTTTGACGATCGCTACATCAACAACGAGAAGGATGGTTCGCAAGAGAGCAAAGAGCTCCAACAGGTCCGTGAACAACTGAAGCAATGCCAACGTAAGCTGCAAACCGAGCGAATGGAGTTGCAGAGATTGGAAAAGCAAAAGGAAGATACCCAGAGGCAGAGACGTAAGGCCGTCGATGACGTGATAAGGGTAGTTAAACAGGTGGATGAAAGCATTCAACAGGTATAGGTTTTGAGCAATCTGTCGCTTGCTATAATGGCGATTCTATTACAGGCAGCACAAGCTGACGATCTGAACTACAGCAAACAGGTATGGGAGTGTACAGTGTTGCATGCGTTTGTTTATCTCTGATTCTGAACATACTTGTGCATGAGTGTAGGTCCATGACCTTGAGCAGGAATTACAGCAATGGAAGATGGTATACGATCACGCACGTTGAGCATTGAAGTTATATAGATCTTTTTTACGCATGGTGGTAGAAATACGAGTCCATGGTAGCCGATCATGAAACGAAAAGAGAAGCTGCTTCTAAGAGAAAAACGGATATGGAAAGCCAGTTGAATTCTTTGGAACAGGTTCACAATACTTTAGTGTAACAGTATACATCACCAGATATGTAATTGCTTCTGTATATAGACCTCTGAGAATGAAAAGCAGAGGGCCTTAAAGAAGGAAAGTGACCTTACTTTGCGAATCTCTGAGTTGGAGAGGACTATTGGCGAACAGAAAACTAGGTTGGAGGAGCTTATAAAAAAACCTGAATGAACAAGATGAAACTAGATTGTCACTGATATTATATATACATGTATAGAGGTAAAACATCATTATTCCTATAGTGAATAGAAAATGACAATACTTGGTGAAATATTTTATTTGCTGTTTAATTAACTATTCAGTGTATTTATATATTGAGTGGGCTAATCATCCAAGTGTATTGCATGCGTATTTCCAAGTCTTTCAGTAAGCAACGATAATGCAATACGTATTATTACAACTGTCTAATGCATGTAGTGTATACATGAATAAACTGTGCTTCACATCTGATACGATAGCTTATATTTACTGCGCTAATTAAGTATATTTATACAGCTTTTACTCAGGCAGTTCTCTGGAATAGCACATTAATTTGTGACAATTTTGAGGAGAGTATTTGTCCGTTGTATAGTTATGGTGTATATGCAGTGCTCATGCATGCTTAACAAGCTCTCATGTTCCACACATTAAAATATGGGTTCATCATGTACAAACAGCTGCTACACAGAACAAACATGATTGTAAGCCAATGGATGTACACTTGAACCATTGTCTAAGATCCTTAGCAAGGGTATGATTTAATAGTACACAATATATAGATTGACCCAATTAACCTTAATTATGACTTTTAAAGTCAAAAATAAAGTTCAATGAAGAAGTGCAGCAAATTTTCAAATAAACTGTCCATCATGTTATTTTTAAACTTACACAATGGATCATGTGTGTTCTTGGGATGTTAATATATATTATTATAATTATAACATTTATAACTCAGACATTCTCTGTACGCAATTTCACGTATAAATTAGGAAGCCTATGAAGTCATAAAACCTTTCAACTAAATAATAACCTCATGCCATATGTTAAAAAAAAAAACGCAAATATGAAAAGGCCACACCGAACTAATGATTTAAGTTTTAGGTCCTCCTCATTATACTTATAAACAGGAAAAAGGATGCAGGTAGACAAGAATCTAAAGATTAATTTGGTATGGCCTAATAAAGACATGTAGTCTCATAACATAGTGTTAGAACTGCTGGGAGACACCCTGCAGAAACGTTTTGCTTTCCAATCCCCTAATGGGCAAATAGTTGTGATAGTCACAGAGCTTTGAACTATAAAATACGATATGTAGGATTAATTGTCTGCAGACTGAATTCAAGTGCTGAAAATAGACAATGCAACTCATAGCTCAAAGCCTCATGTTCGCCTTAATCAACAAGGATTTGTGACTATTAACGAATGCTAATATATAGATTCACCCTTAAGTCATTCTCCAGTAACTGCCTCAAGCTTCAAGTGGTAAAGGCTTTCATACACTGTATGTGTAACATTTTCACACGCATTACTTCCTCTTATGTCCGCTCCCCAAACACCACTTTGAATCAGAGGTCCTATTGAAGAAGACTATTGATTTGTTGCCTCTTTGTCCGTTCCTTCCTCTGCCGGAATAGAATAAGCCATCTCTCTATCATTACTTTAATGAACGTTAAAGCTAGCTGGTTGAAAGCCAAGTTAAACAGGAGATTCAAGAGAGTATGTTAGTACAGTACGAATATAATAATACCCCAGATCCCTTGCAATACAACCGTATATGTAATGAACGTACATGTACTCAGTGAAAATTCTAGGCCTGCCTTCTTAATGATGTTGGAACCTGAAGGCCAAATGGCATAAACATTTCAAAGATGTTATTATAATGCAATTCCCAGGTAGTACAGAATCATATACCAGTACCACTAACTGAACATGCCTCTGTTATTTAAATATGTCAGATAAATTCTAATGTACTCATCGCCACTGTCAATGCTGAAAACAATGCCTGCTTTGGCAAGAAAGTCTCTTGTCTCCTTATTCTGTAGATGATGTGACCGACTCCACCCACCAGCTTTGGGCAACAGTAGATCCAAGGCACAAATAACAGGATCATCCAATGCCTTTGCTTTCGCTGTTAGCAGAGCTCGGAACTCACTGTAACCTATAATAGCATGCAAGAAATAGTGCTCCATGAACTTAACATGACCAATTTGACATCTACAAACACAAATAGATGTGTTTATGCAATTACAAGACATGAAAATAAAATAGGCGATTTAGAATTTGTACTGAGTAAAAAGAAAAAAAAGGAATTATGGAATTATGGAAATTATACATTCATTAATCTATAAATTAATATTACATGCGTACATCATTTTATGCTTCAATCATGACGAGGATACAACGCAATAACCTCTTATCTGAGTGAATCTATCTTATCAGATGCGGAAGGAGAAGAAGCAGTGTGGGAACAAGTGAGCATTATCTCTATTGTCTGAGCTTTCTAAGCCCAGGCAGTTTTACTACATTGTAGGTATGTGACAACTCTATCTAAATAAGTCCAATTGATTCTACAGTACATTGGAAATAGTGGGATTGGGTGTTTTGCTAATTGTATTCAAACAACCTCAAATCCTATACAGAATCTACTAATGGTTAAGTTCATGCAGTATATATATGATTTGAATTAAACATGCATAGTGTGCATGGTATGAAGCAGATTTAATGTAATATAAAGTTCACTATGGGTGTAAGACAGTACATACATTTACACTAGTGAATTTACATGTACCAGTATAATTAAAAATCCTAATTAAATGCCACGGCGTCTATTTGGGACAAAAAACGTTTGCATCGAAGATTTGGATACTAGCCATAGAAATACCAGCACGAGCGTTTGAAGGTTACACACATGCTTGGGCAATCGATGATTGCAATCCAAAAACCTGGTGATGTCAGGGCACAGCGGTGCTACGGGTATTCATGTTTTTCGTCCCAAATAGATGCTGTGGCGTTTAATTGAGATTTTACGGTAGGCATAAATCAATAAATAAAAATCAATAAATAAAAATCAATAAATACACATGCATGTAAACACATATACGAATGTGTGAGCATCATATCATATGCCACACTTACTGCATGACTCCATATCAAGTGTCAACAATTTGTCCATAATTGCAATCAATTTTGCATGTGGTATAGGATGTGAATCATTCACCAGATGGAAGATATTGGCCACTTTAGGGAATGAAAATATTAGATCATCATTAGATCAAATGAAAATATTAGATCATCATTAGATCAAATGAACTCACTTCCTTGGTTCTTTTGGACATGATCTATACTGAAGTATACGATTGCCTTGGCCACATAGTCCACTGGTATGAAGTAGATGACCTCATCACATCCTGGTCCCTCGGGGTACTTTTTCAACCTAGCCAACCCTCTAACAAGCCAGCAGACCCAGTCCTGAGGATTGGCATGTCCAGTCAGGGAGTGGGGTCCAATTAGGCCTGGTCTGTGTCGTGCAAGTGAAAAGATAAAGGGTACTGAGTCAGTTTGCATAAGAGGGATGACAGGAGTTCTTATGGTGTGCCTTTCCAAAAAATAAAGGATTAGTTAAATTGGCATGTTCTATTGTTTAGTTATGAAGTTTGATGTGATATGCACATTAGTACATTTGCATTATTCTTAAATTGTTTCCAGCTCAGAAATTGTCAAATTTTATTGGAGGCGAAAACAGCTGTAGCAGGAAATATGTCGATAATTCCTTTCATGCACATCACACACAGCAAAGACAACGCAATGTGCAAGGTGAGTTGTTTGAATCATAGCGCCTTTCAATACATTATGTTCACCCAATATGACACATTAAATAAGTAGGCACAACATTAAAAGAGACTTTAGGTAAATGTCATCACATCCGGCGCCCACAGGGCTGTCAAACAAACTGTCAGTTCCATTCATCTTTTAAATATTCCTTAATGCTTTCCCTGGGCTCCCCATGCATTGAGTACAAAAGCATGGTTTAAGGTCACCCGAATTCTGTCCCATGTTCAATTTCGTTGTTTTTGCCCACTGAGGGGCAGGCAGCAGCCACAGCTGGACGTTTGCTACCTAGCCAGCAAGGACCAATGATAAGCGCTGGCTATCATTGGGTCAGCCTGCGTACCAAAACCATTACGCAGGCAATGGTTAGGTGGCTATTGGGATAGAAGCCCAGAGGGTGCCGCCTGCCTGTGGAAGTTAATGATAGAAAGTATACATGATACACATAAAGCAAATATATTGTGTGCATACAGGTACAGATGGGAGAGGTGGGTCGGATGACTTTGTAGCGGCAGTGGCTGATGACTGAGTGAGTCACCCTTTCCAGACCTCTCTTAAACAATGCCTGGGACCAAACCCCTAAAGAAACCCTATTTTGGTTGTTGTGGTTGATAGGCTGAATAGGCTGTATAGCTGGGGAGGGGTTGTATACTTAGCCATGCCTTTGAGCTCATCAACAGGCAGAGCTATAACCTTCCTGAGGGTAGCATTCCCACCAACATTAAACATACTGTAGACCTAAACACCCCATCAAAATAAACTACATTGACATACCTGCTGATGCTTCCACTGACCAATCCTTTTGCAACAGCAGAAAAGACCAGCATCTCAGAAACCCATTTGGACTGTGAATAACCTGTGAGCTCATGCAACCTGTACAGTTCAATGACCAAGCCATTAAGGTGCATCTCGTATCACAGTACTGACCGGTCATGTGATGCACTGGTTTTCTCTGATATTGGTTCTGAGGTCGTGGACGGTGCAAACACACCAATGGTGGAGACATAATGCAGAAATTTTGGACAACCCTTGCAGGCCATCTTGATAATCTCCTTGGTGCTTCCAACATTGGAGGACTTGAGAGCTTTGATGAGTGGTAGAGAAATATAAAATTGAGCACATGGGATCACCAAAAGACATATACAATGGTAAGTATACCAAATACACATGGCGCCGTTTTCAAAATAAGCGTTGCTACAAAACCCAGCATGGCAACTGCATCATGCTATTGCTAGATTTAATCAGATTGCCAGAGTTAATTCAAATATATGTACATGTATATATTCATCAACACCTCCTGCAAATATGGCAGGTACAATGCCTACCTTCATATGGAAGAGCCGCATTCACCACAGCTCCATTGTGGATAATAACACCAGCTGTACTGCATACCAGTGAGTAGTCCTCTTCACTGAGACCTAGGTTATGACTGCACAGGTCTCCTTTAACCACCACAACCTTATTGGACCACTCCCCAATGCTAAAGTGCTGCTCAAGCTCACTGAGGACAGACTGCATCTTTCTCTTTGATGACTCTAAAACATGATTGGACGGAGCAATAAACCCAAAATATTCAGGGTAAGCTTTGTCACCATACCTTCTGTACCACGAACCAAGCAGTAAATGTGGCGGCATTTTGGGTTTTTAAGCAGTTCAAGAAGAATAAACTGTCCTAGAAATCCAGTAGCACCAGTCAAAAATACAGAAGTACTGCCATCTGTGGGTACTACTGGGTGCTGAGAATGTCTGTGGCTATCTGAATTAATAAAATCAAGAACAATCTCCTTGCTCCAATCAATTGACGGAGTTTGAACCTCAACACCGTGGGCTTTGAGTAGGACAAGCTGTAAGATGTTTTGAAGAGGTTCAGTCATTATTGCCTGGACAGACACCACTCTGTTAAAATGTTCATCGAACAGGCCAGCAAGTCTCATTGCCGCAATTGAGTCTCCCCCTAACTGAGCAAATGACAATGTGAGTACATTGGCAGGAAGTGGTGATGGAGGAGCACAGTTTAGTACTGATGTCTGCTCTTGAACCAGCAGCTTTTTGATTGTCTGAAAATAGTCCACAATCAGTACTTCCAAATGCCTGAAAAGAAAATTAACTAGTAATGGAAGAATTTCTATAAGAGTGAGTTTTTTTTTTAAATACCGCACAAACATGTGTGTATTTCCCTATGTGGTATAACACTACTCGATATCAAACTAGCTACCAGTTTTTATACTACAGTTACCAGATCATGCAGTAGCAATGTACACAAGTGGGAAAAATAACTAATCACTCACGTTTTAATAGAACACGATTGATTGTAAAGATCCTCTAACAAAATTCGGTACTTCTTTTCCAAATTTGGCCTATTTAATTTCAGGGCAGTTGTTAAGAGACCGTTCTTCTCAGTAAAAATTTCTGGCTCAAGTAATATGCCAACAGGCACCTCCCATCCTTTCAGTCCACGAAGGCTAGCACAATGTTGCATTTCTTGTAGATACAACTTCTTCACTTCAGTCAAACTACACAGCTCTTTCAGACATGGTGTACATGCCATTGCTTGGAACATCATAATATATTTAAACACAATTGTTGACGCATAGTGTGCAATTTAGCTATAAACACTATCTTCAAGTAAAAATGTATAGTGCGATGAACCAGTGACAATATTACTCATTCATACTTACAAGCACATACACATGTTAAATATGAAGAATGAATATATCCTTGCATTGAGAGTAGTTAGCAATATACAACACAAAATACATTAAGCCACAGTACAACTTTGTCTTATGTGCTTAGTGGCACCAATGAACATTGGAATTGGAATTATTCACTGAGCATTGCATCCATTGGTTATTATTAGATTACGCACCTATGAACTTAAATACCACACCTACATTATTGCAGATCAGTGTTTATGCTACATTTAATTTTTAATCACATTGGAGCAACGTACCAATGTCCTTGGAATTTGAGGACCACCATGCCAAAAGGCCGCCCGAGTGTGGAACAACAACAGCCACTACATTCATCTGCAAGCTGTTACCATAGACATACACTTGCTCAATCAGAGGACTTGAGCTGGTGTACAGGTTCTCCAGTCTCTCTGGTGACACAAACTCTCCCTGGGCAAGTTTGAAAATATTCTTTTTCCTATCAATGATGCGAACCTTGTCAGGGCTCTCCATGACACCAATATCCCCCGTGCGGAAATACCCATCAACGAATTTCTCTGAAGTCTCTGCTTCATTTTTGAAGTAGCCGTCCACCATGGCTTCAGTCTGCACACAGATCTCTCCTCTTGGAGGACTATCGGTGGTGAGATAACCCATTTCAGGCACATCGACCAGCTTCACCTTAGCGTGACCAATGATGCTGTTACCCTGGCTGATGCCCCCAACCTGAGTGACATATAGGGCGCAAAATGGTTCACCCACACGCATCAAAAATATGCAGCTATGGTGATAGGCTGTCCCACTAAAATCAAGGATGCAAGTGTAAATTCGCCCAGAAAAGCCTTTCGTACATGTACGCTATCATCCCAGAAAGCTAGAAACATCCAGGCGTGGTTGTTTTTTAAAACAAAAAAACACCCCTGGAATTGAGGGTCATGGGAATAGCATAAAAACCATCCTTGAATTGAGCATCCAATGTCGGACAAAATCCATATTAATAAAAAATCGGTTTTGTTTTTGTTTGAAAAAACCATATGGTTTTTATGTTATTCCAACCCTGGACGCTTAATCCCAGGATGGGTTTAACGTTATTCCCCCCTCTAGACACTCAATCCTAGGTTGGCTTTGTGTTGAAAAAAAAAACTATCCTGAAAAACGATGCCTGGATGTTTGTAACTTTTATTCTTCCTGTGATAGCATTGAAACACATGACTGTGCACCCTATTAATTAGCCAGAGGGTGCATTTCACCAGGTAATTATCTTTACTGTGTTACCTCAGTGGCCCCATATCCTTCCTGGAAGCGCCCAATGAAGCACTCTTGCAGGAACCTCTTTACGTCCGGCGCAATGGGCGCCCCACCTGTCGACACCACCGTCTGCCGCCCTCCTAGGATGGAGTGGAACCGCTTCATGACGCTCATGCGAATGTCCTCCGGAACAGCACGTGGGTCAAACGCTGAGGTGTCTGAGGTGGAGGGAGACCCGAGGTGGTGGTGGGGTGGTGGTGGAGATGTGGTGTTGGGGGATGGCGATGGTGAGCATGGGGTGACCTCAGGGGGTGGTGGCAGTGGTCTAGGGCAAGTGGCATTGGTGGGTGTGGTCTCGGAGGGTGATGGTTCTGATGATGTGGTCTCAGGTTGTGATGATCCTAAGGCAGCTTCCTGGGATGGCAACACTGAGGTGGCCTCACAGGAAGGTGTCAATGAGGTGGGAGGTGACAATGAGGTGTGAGGTGACAATGAGGTGGGAGGTGACAATAAGGTGTGAGGTGACAATGAGGTGGGAGGTGACAATAAGGTGGGAGGTAACAATGAGGTTAAGGTGTCATGGAGTGATGCCCTGGAGGTTGTCTCACCATGCCCTTCCAAATTTATTGAATTCCCAGTTAATAGACCAGGAGTGGGCACTTCTAGAGGCATCGCTGTATCAGCAGTAGTACTGTCTCCACACAGCACAGCTGGATGATTTTTTAAGTAGAGCTTGTATTCTTGGTGCAATGCCTGGAGGTATTGGTTATAGATAAGATTCCAAAATCGCGGAGTGCTGGTGACGGTTGTAGGTCTGACTAGAGCAAAATCATCCAATAACTGCAAATAAAAAAAAAGTAGTACCATAAATACATGCATTCGCATGCAGGCTAAATATACTGACATGATCCAACGAGCTGCGATGAAAGCCAACTTTTCCTCCAGTTAGAATAAGATCCTGGATCACTAGCCTTTCAAAAAGGTGTGAAGGCTCGAGGAATGACACCCACACCACTTTTCCAGGCAGAATATTCTTTATTCAAAAGACGCCATAAAACTTCAAGCCGACAACAGTGTTGGTAAGGTCATTTGACTCACAATGTGCAGCCTATTGCGCCATGTGCTCCTCGTAAATACACATCCTTTTGGTCTACCTGTGCTCCCACTTGTAAAGGTTATGGTGTAAATGGAGGAAGGAGGAGGACTGGGGAGTAAGAAAGAATATGAAAGCATATTAAAATGAAAGTTCGAGTTAAGCACTGAATGTTCTTGAGTGATGCAGGTTGCTTCTCTCCCCTTGCCACAATCTCTGAGAACGTTACCACATTCATTCGAAGAGCTAGAGGACTCTCTGTACACTGTAACAACACAACCGGACATGAGAAAGTGTGTATTACCCAGGACCTAACCCCTTGCCTTTACATCAGTAGATGAGTACATATCCATTACAATCACAGCCTTTAGGAATGGGAGTGCACTACTTTCCAACTGCTCCAACTTCTTCATCACATCATGTGAGCACACAATGACAGAGGCCTCAGTCTCATTCAGGATGAAAGCCACACTCTCACAGTCCATGCAGGATCCCACAGGTACCTGGGGAAGGCATGCATGCCGGTTAGCATCATACATTAATATAACTCAAACTTCATATACCGAAGTAATCCCTAAAAATGTGCAGGCAATATCTGTTGTGTACCACTCTGTTCTGGAAGTACTGCAAATGGCCATCATCTGATTCCACCCTTGCATCAATTGCTTCAGTCCAGAGGCAAATCTTTTCACCAACTTGTGCAGTTCGGAGAATGTAATGTACACAAATGTGTTCAGTGATGGATCATATCTTCCAAAAACAGGTCGATGGGAGTAGTACCTGCATGACACAATTAAGGAGACGGTGCCATTGATACACACTAAAAATCACCATGAGCCCAATTAATCCTACCGAAATGCATTTCTGAAGCAGGTCTCAATTCTTGTGTCTGGGATGCGGATACTCAACACTAAGTTAGAGTACCTCTCCAGGGTGAAGTCGTGGTCCAAACCATACTGGACCTTGTGCTCCTCTCCTTTTCCTTCACTGTAACATTTATTGCACAGGTCATAGCTCTCCTGACACTCCTGACAATTATAGCGTTTGTCTCCATCCTATGGACAACATAATGTTGTAGTGTTAATTAGTACTATACTCTCACATCCCAGAGGAGGGAGGGAGGGAGGGAGGGAGGGAGGGAGGGAGGGAGGGAGGGAGGGAGGGAGGGAGGGAGGGAGGGTGGGGGAGGGAATGAGGAAGGGAAGGAGCAAGGGGGAGGGAGGAGGTATGTAGAAGTATGGAGAAGGGGGGTACATCAGGATAACTATTGATTATTACTAGAACTGTATGTATACGGAAGCTTCTCCAAAAGCTTCCGCGCCACATCCTCGTCCTCGTCCAGCACCCTCATTGGTTATTCATGCTGGTCCCGCCCCCAACCACCTCCACCATAATCTTCCCCCGCCCCCCATTCCTGAATAACTGTATCCGCCCCTGCTTCGTTAGCTAGACAGCATAAATATCCAGCCTTCTGTTTCTAGATCCCGTGGATCGGCACATACCGCCCCGATTACTCCGTACACATAGATGCATGCCGCGATGTAAACTAGAGTACCTTGATGATCGCTAAGCATCGGTCGCACCTTAACGTAACTTCCACGCCTCCGGTTCGATGCTTTAGTAGCTTGTTTCTGAGAGAGGATAGTACACCGGTGGACATGGCTGACGTGTGTACTTTAAGGAACTAAAGGTGGACAGCGCAGGAGAGTGTGTAGCGTATAATATACTCTAATTACATGTACACAGAGGTGGGCGGGCTCGTACCCAGACCCAAGATGCAATGTGTGTGTTTGTGTGTGTGTGTGTGTGTGTGTGTGTGTGTGTGTGTGTGTGTGTGTGTGTGTGTGTGTGTGTGTGTGTGTGTGTGTGTGTGTGCGTGTGCGTGTGTATGTGTTCAAGGATAAATAAGATTGATTGTGTGGAGGGAGATTTTAAATGATTAAGCACAGGTGTCATGGCTATGAATGTAACAGCGCGGCTAATTTATGCGAAGAGGATAAGTTTTAACCGCCAATTCAATTGAAAACCAATCACTGGTTAGGGGTTAAATGTTTTGGCGGGTTCTCGGGCTATAAAAATCAACGTTTTGCCATCAAAATCATTTAAGTTCAATGGCTCGAACCAAGCAAACTGCTCGCAAGTCTACGGGAGGAAAGGCTCCAAGAAAGCAGCTGGCTACCAAAGCTGCCCGAAAGAGTGCTCCAGCAACCGGAGGGGTGAAGAAGCCTCACCGCTACAAGCCTGGTACTGTGGCTCTTCGTGAGATTCGTCGCTACCAAAAATCTACCGAGCTGTTGATCCGGAAGCTGCCTTTCCAACGTCTGGTGCGTGAGATAGCCCAGGACTTCAAGACAGACCTTCGCTTTCAAAGCTCTGCCGTGGCGGCCCTTCAGGAATCCAGCGAGGCATATCTGGTCGGTCTGTTCGAGGACACCAACCTGTGTGCCATACATGCCAAGCGCGTCACCATTATGCCCAAGGACATCCAGCTAGCCCGCCGCATCCGCGGAGAAAGGGCATAAATCATCGCTTCACCCACACTTCTCTCTACTTATTCCCAAACCGGCTTTTTCCAAAGCCACCATTAATTCAGATGGTTTTATACCTTGGTACTGAAATGCTGTATTGAATGCGTGTAGGAAAGAAGTGGCGTTGCTATCACTTGGGGACTGGCTAGCTGGCAACCTGCAACCGTGAACAAGCGAATATGAACAGAACGAGGAGTAAACTGACCAGCTGCGATGAAGGTGAGTGTGGGGTTTGTGGGTACTTAACCATTTTTAAAACGCAAATTTTCGAACGAGGTTTCATCCTTTTCCTCCAATTGTTTGTTTCCGTAATGTCAATGTGTTGAACTTAATGGCAACCATTATGCCTTAGTTCTTTTCCCCACTTTCACTTCATTGTAATCAATTCACTATTTTAAAAATTATTGCACAGGTGTACTGTTCCATGATGGAATCGGCAAAATGCAGTGGGTAGTTCACTGTACGGTTTAGCTGAAAGCTAGATGTAGGCACTCCATCAGAACATATAATGTAGGCACTCCATCAGAACATATAATACCTCTCCCACAATAGTTTTAAAAAAAAAAGGTCCTAGGATTACTTTAGAATAGAGTAGATTGGTACTACAGTCTACCCTTGATACTGCCTGGTCTATGGGAACCCCCAAAATAGCAGGCTGTAACGCAGGTGGACATACTTGTTACTGTCCCTGATTGACCTTAAGTACCAGAATATATTAAATCCACGTTCTTTGTGGTTGCAGATAATTACAAGTAATAAAACCATTCTCTATACGAGAAGGTTGGTGATATATAGGAATCAAAGGTGATGGTGGTGTAATAAGCAAGGGAACAAGGCTTCTAATTGAAAAGGAAAAATGAAATAGACCTATATTAGCATGCACATTTAAATACGACAACATGCTGCTAATATAGGTCTATTTCATTTTTCCTTTTCAATCAGAAGCCTTGTTCCCTTGCTTTTTATACCACCATCACCTTTGATTCCTATATACCACCAACCTTCTTGTATATAGAATGTTTTTATTACTTGTTTCCTAAATTTTTCTGGTGGATTTGGTATTGTGTTTACTTCTTGAAACTTAGACCCAGATAGCAAGAACGTCAACTTGCATGATCATGACAGATTTATTTTAGGATCTGCTACTTTGTTGAGGTGTACCATAAAAATATTACACTAGTCCGCCAGACTACCTCCATTGAAGACCAAAGGGTGATAATAAAAGCATTGGCAGAAGCGAAGCCATTGATAAATGTACACTAAGTAAACTTGCGCTATTATCAGATAAACCAATAATAAACCATGCACTGCAATACATTATTACCAAATTGACTTAAGCGACTTTGGCGTAATACACACATTTCAAACAACGCATATTTCATATTTCTATAAAGCAGAGAGAGACGCTATATCTATCACTGTAACTATTACGGAAACTTCCTTCCATTTTAGTGATATACCATACATGCTGATAATTTATGGATCCAACATTCATCCATGCTGTAACGTACCTTTGGGTGGTTGTTTTGTTGGTCCTTTTGGTAGTGCGCTTGACATGCACTCGTTTGGCAGATCTGGCAGCATCTGGATCTTTCCACTTTTA
The DNA here is from genome assembly GCA_963681505.1 of Eunapius fragilis. Classification (NCBI taxonomy): domain Eukaryota; kingdom Metazoa; phylum Porifera; class Demospongiae; order Spongillida; family Spongillidae; genus Eunapius; species Eunapius fragilis. The sequence goes on along the minus strand of OY811976.1, from coordinate 6,002,156 downwards.
GATGCTCGAATAGAATCAGAATTGTCCTTGAGATTGCATGGGAAAACCATCGAATTTGATAACGCTGGTTATTTTATACCGGTGCGTCATGAACATAGTGATAGCTGATGTAATGTGCTTGTAGATCAACACCAAATAAGGTACTAATCGCTTCAGCTAATTGCCCCATCGATCAGGCGTGTAACAGACACCTGAAGATAACATGCAGCCACATCCTGAAGCGATTGGTAATTTGGTACCCTTGGTGTACTTTACAAGCGTTGCTGTCGTGAGTTATGCTATCCCGAAGGAAGAAGACGACGACGGAGGAGAAATTTCGTGACACTTGCTGGTCGATGATGGCAGCAATACGAGGACCTGGTCTCCGTCCTTGAACTCCCTCATCCTCGTGTTGGAGTCGTACCATCTTTTCTGTTGCTTCTGAGCTTCCTTGAGGTTATCCACAACAAGTTCTGACATTCTGGCTAGCTTCTCCTGTACGTTTAAAACGTATGAGACAACACTTTCTGTACTCCTCTTGCTCGTTTTCCAGGTCTCTTTCAGGATGTCCAGTGGGCCTCTCACTTGTCTCCCATATACCAGAGTACAAAGGGTAGCAACTTATCCCAATCCTTGCCTTCGCCCACTGCAGCTTTCTGTAGCATCGCTTTCAACGTTCCTTTAAATCTTTCTACGAGCCCATCTGTTTCTGGATGGGATGGACTGGTTCTGATAGGTTTGATTTGCATCAGACAATATACAGTATCGGTCAATAAAAAGTTAACGCTACGTATTACTCTACTTTTGCAACGCAATACCTTATTTAGGTAATTAATTACATAGGTAGAAAGTTGCGGTAGATCAGTAGAAAAATGCGTTACCTTATGGCAACACGTAACACGAAAACATATTGAGAACAAGTTGTCAGGTTGGGCAGCTGCTAAAGCACGGGTACATATCCGCCACACGCATTGCGTCAGACAACACTGCCACTGTTTGGATCGTAGCGATGGTGTTTACGGACTACGTGAAGCAAAGGATTTTATTCTATCATCAACAGGGGCATAAGAGTAGAAACATTAGGAATCTTTTGTTGGGGGAAGGGTTGATCGTTAGCCATGCAGGTATTTATCGATTCCTAAAAAGGTTTGAAAAATGTGGAACTTTGGCGCGCCGCCGTGGATCTGGTAGACCTTCAAAGATTACTGATGAGGTGAAGAGGATCGTGGAGGCACAAATGCAGCATGACAATGAAACGACCGCTGTTCAGCTTCGCGCGCTTCTGGCACAAAAAGGTGCGTATTATTTGGATTAATCATCGATTGAGTTATAATAGTCCAAGTTTTCATAGGTCATAAACTTTCGCTTCGCACCATTTTGCGTGCGCGGAGAAGCCTCGGATGGGTGTTCAGGGGCAGCGCTTATTGCCAAATCATCAGGTACAACTTTAGCTCCAGGTTCATATATAGCGAACATCTGTTATACCGCTTGCGGTTCGATAGGGAAGGCAACAAGGTCAAACGCTTTGAATGGTGCCAGGAACATCAGCAGGACAACTTCTCCGACGTTATATGGACAGATGAGTCTTCTATTCAGTTAGAAAGTCACTGAAGGACATGCTGTCGAAAGATTGGGCAACCGCCTAAACCGAAGCCGAGGTAATGAGTTACTGAATGTAAATGGTTAATACAATTTTAACCACTTATTGTTACAGACCAAAACATCCTGTCAAAGTACACGTTTGGGGGGCAATCAGCTTGAAAGGACCAGCTAAACTGTGCATATTTAATGGGATTATGGATTCTCCGCTCTATGTTAACATCTTGGAGACGACCTTGCTGCCGTTCCTAGCACGTAGTTTTCCAACCTCGCATCGTTTCATGGCTGATAACGATCCAAAGCACACATCTAAGTTAGCACAGCAGTTTTTGAAGGAGAAGCAAGTGAACTGGTGGAGGACCCCTGCTGAATCACCTGACCTCAATCCTATTGAAAACCTATCGCATGAATTGAAGGAGTATATGCGGAGAGAAGTGAAGCCTAAAAACAAGGAAGAACTTATTAGAGGGATCAAGGCCTTTTGGAAGACAGTGACACCATCTGTGTGTGCTAAATACATAGGACACTTTAAAAAAGTAATCCCTAAAAGCTATAGAACTGAAGGGTGATGCTACTGGTTATTGAGTGTATGAAGTTCAGTTTGTAAAGCAATTTCTTTTTACTTTCATATACAAGCCCATAGGTAAAGAGGGAGGGGTCCATATGTCAGGAAATTGTTTTCATGTGAACAAGTAAACCTCTAAGCAGCTGTACATTTCACCTAATCCACTCACACCTCACTACTTGGCTTAGTGCATTAACCACTTCTCACTGACTGACCACACCCACGGACCCTGTTTGCGGCTCAGTGCATTAACCCCACCACTTCTCACTGACTGACCACACCCATAGACCCTGTTTGCGGCTTAGTGCATTAACCCCACCACTTCTCACTGACTGACCACACCCATGGACCCTGTTTGCGGCTTAGTACATTAACCCCACCACTTCTCACTGACTGACCACACCCATGGACCCTGTTTGCGGCTTAGTGCATTAACCCCACCACTTCTCACTCAGTGACCACACCCATGGACCCTGTTTGCGGCTTCGTGCATTAACCCCACCACTTCTCACTGACTGACCACACCCATAGACCCTGTTTGTGGCTTATTGCATTAACCCCACCACTTCTCACTGACTGACCACACCCATGGACCCTGTTTGCGGCTTAGTGCATTAACCCCACCACTTCTCACTGACTGACCACACCCATAGACGCTGTTTGCGGCTTCGTGCATTAACCCCACCACTTCTCACTGACTGACCACACCCATAGACCCTGTTTGTGGCTTATTGCATTAACCCCACCACTTCTCACTGACTGACCACACCCATGGACCCTGTTTGCGGCTTAGTGCATTAACCCCACCACTTCTCACTGACTGACCACACCCATAGACGCTGTTTGCGGCTTAGTGCATTAACCCCACCATTTCTCACTCCGTGACCACACACCGAGTCACTGCTTCATCCAAGAGTAGATGGATAATATCAATGAACATATGCATTTACATAATGGCTAAACACAACACTCGTTTAAGGATAGTTTCTAGCTCGAGTGCACCCATGGTCTATACTAGATACACACCTACTCCATACAGGTTCAAAGTCATGTGGTGCACTCCAATATTTAACTAATATACCAAACAAAAATTGTTTTAAACTATTTAGCTCACTAATAGGCAATCCCTTGAATGCAGTGCACCCCATTACAGTGCACAGAGCCATTACTTTAGTTCCAAAGTAGGACTCAGTTGCCAATTTCAGAGCAAGTGTGTGTGAATTTTGCTCTCCGATGTCAAGCTGCGGTGACACTGAACCGTAAATTCCGGAGGCCTGAGGTTGGATCTTTCTATCTCACTTGAGGGCAGATGGTTACGACCCTCTCTTATTGGAAGACATCTGGGTGAGTCACCACTCATGCTTGGAGATAGCAAGACTTCTGAAGGGAGTGGTAGTTGTGGTGCTGGCTGAGGCATTAGTGGTACTGCTGTGTGCTGGAGTAATGGAACTGCAGGTGTTGCTTGGCAGCTGAAGGAGATGGCCTGGGCACTGGTGTTGTGGAGCTGTTATGTAACCTTGCTGGCCATGAGGGTTTACCAGTCAGTGCTATCTCATCCAGCTTCCCCAAAAGTGCCTCTTTAAGGTCCCTAATGGTGTCCACAATAGTAGCCTCCATCTTTTGCACTGAGGGTTTAAGAGTGATGGAAAATCCCCAAATCCCAAATTCAGTTACCTGCTTTAACAACATTGGAGGTGTCTGATGTAGACATAGGTGAAGGTGGATGGTATGGTGATGGAAGAGGTGGTGGTGACAGTGACCATCGAGGTGATGGAGATCCTCTATGCGGTGAGCATAATACAGCATGTAGTGGCTCAGCTGAAAATGTGTGAGATTGATAATCACAACCAAATACTTTTAGAAAGCCTTACATTCGTGAGACTGGTCAAGCATTGACTGAGGCAATGGTGGTGTGTAGGTGCATGCTGGTAATTGTGGTGGAGATGCAGCTGTTGTCTGGGATGTACATGTAGCTGGAGACGGGTGCGGTGGCTGGAGGCAGGGGTGCGGTGGCTGGAGGCAGGGGGTGCGGTGGCTGGAGGCAGGGGTGTAGTGGCTGGAGGCAGGGGTGTGGTGGCTGGAGGCAGGGGTATGGTGGCTAGTGGCTGAGATGCGGCTGTTGGCTGGGATGTAGTTGGAGGCTGAGGTGTGGTGACTGGTGGAGGGGGTGTGGCTGGTGATAGATCAGCCACTGAAAAATTAATTCCACTATTAGCAGTACCAAGACATACTTTCAGGATCAAATGTGACATCATCATCTGCTCCACTTCCATAGTCCAGAATCCTCCCTGAAATAATGCTTTGTGTAACATGCAGTTCTTTAAGCAATATCTACCTATGGGCTTTGACTTGGCCTTTCCAGCCTTTGCCCTTCCTATATTTGCCCTGGCCTTTCCAGTCTTTGCCTTTACTGCCAACTTTTTCCCTGATAGTTTTAAAGTGCCACAGGTACTCATCAGCAATAAATTTAATCATCAATGACAAACTAACGTTTAGGTGTAGAGGCTGCATCTTTATTTGTGGCTTCTGACAATTCATTTCCTGATGGGTACGGGAAACGCGCTACATTACCAACTGAAGATTGTAGAGTAGCACTAACGTTCTGGGGTGGTAGTCACTGCAACAGCCCTTAGATACCGCGCTTCTTCCAGTTCCATAGCGCACTTTTGTTCCTAATTATAATCATTGAGTAATTTGTGGTAGTAATTTTTTTTTTACATGTACCTGAAACCACAACATTGCTGTAGTACTGCTTCTTTCCCCACTTCACTGAACAACCCTTGCCTCCCTCGCTCAGCATTGTTGCGGCACTATCGGGGACAACTGACACTGAGTCCTCATTTTGCCAGCGTAAAGATGGTAGAGCTCTAAGGAATGCGGGATGACCTCGAATAATACTGACAAAAAAAAAATCCAACCTGTCTCCTTGAGTGCCGTTCACAAGGACATCGTATTAGATGTAGTGGAGTAGGGTGCGATAGTTAACGCGGTAGCACTCCAGTTTATTATTTATAGTCGAAAGAACCACGCATTCGAGAAGGAACAGGCAAACCTCAGTGAACGATTGGCACGCTTAAAAATGATTGGTTCATTGTGTCGTAAAAACGCGGGTACTTTAAGGTCAGGGAAAGAAACAAACAAGTGTGAAACATATGTTTAGTTGTTATACTACCTAGCGTTAACTTTTTATTGATCGATACTGTAGCTCGGACAATAAAAAATTTGAACCTTGATCTGTCAAGATTTCCCACGGAATCCTGACTCTTGCGAAGATGCCTATAAGTTCCTCAGCCACATACTCCGCCACAACTGACTTCATCGCCACTGCCTCTGGGTATCTGGTTGCGTAGTCGCACACCACTAAAATGAATTTATTTCCAGATCTGCTTCGCGGTAAGGGACCAACGATGTCCATTGCAATGCGTGCAAATGGCTCTTCAATAATCGGCAGTGGGACCAATAGGGCTGGCCTATGTCTCTTCTGAGCCGGTTTTTGGCAAGCCGCACACGAGCGGCACCAATTTGCTACGTCCCTGCAAATCGATGGCCAATAGAACCGCTGGAGCACCCTTTGCTATGTCTTCTTTTTACCTAAGTGACCAGATAGTGGAATCTTGTGTGCAAGTTGCAGGACCGCTTTCCTACACTGCGTTGGTAGAACCAACTGACGCACTTCCTCCTCACTATGTGTCTGATCGTTTCATCTCCGCCACAGCAAGCCCGTCTGTTCAAAGTACCTTGCCTCCGTCCCGTCTCCTTTTTCGATCCCTTTCTCCCAAATATGGGATAGCGTTGGGTCAGCCTTCTGCAACACTTCTAACTCCATGGCTGAAATGTTCACACCCAGATTCGCATCTGGGGAGCTCTTTTCCTGCATCGAAGGCCACTCCTGCACAGTGGTTTAGGATCAGGACATTTACATGATCATGGTAGGAAAGGATTTTCATTTCAAGTGGAAAAACTGTTGTGTAATACCCTACAGTATCACAATATTAGATAAATCTGTAAGGGTTCACAAAGTGTAAAGAGCCGTGAGAAGGGAAAGCATTAATCATGCCATTTTCCACCCTAGTTAAAAACATGAGCTAGTTATGTATCCGACAGTACAAAGTCAATTATAAAGGAATGATTAGATAGAACTTTTTATTAGCATTTCAATGATACTTGATTTATGACTTTCTCATGAATTGTGCTAAAGATATTTGTTTATTTGTGGTCCAAAATGACGCCATTTTTACCCAAATCTACTTTAGATTCATTGCTCAACGAAGCTAGAGCGCTATATACTGTGTTGTGTGTTTAAATACTTTCATCTATCGTTGGCCCTTAGTATAATGCTTGCCGAATCCTGCCAATTCTTATACCGACGCGACAAAACACTTAAAAATAGCCACAAATAAGAGACTGGGGACTCTCAAAGCCACTACGCTACGATGCAAGCGAAGCTGTTTTCGGGCCTTAGTGCTGTCTGATAGATAGCATTTGTGTTCTTAATGATGCGCCGTCTATGCTGTTTTTGTTAGAAACGAGAGTGCTTCGTGCGCGCGCACTTTTGTCTTTTGTTGTCTCTACGTGTACATGTTTATACTAGGGGAGTACAATGAGCTGAAGGAATCCCTTCGGTACGTTTATAAGCGATCTACCGAACGATTAAGTCATATTAAGATCAAAATATTTTGATTTCATTGGGTTGATTTTAATAAGTTATTCTGAAATGACTATTAACATAAATTGCTATGATATGGTAGTAAATGTTTTGTATTATTAATGTTTTGTTAATTCATTACAGTTGGATCTATAGTTAAATTTGATTTTTTTGATTAGATTTTAATTAATTAACCATAATTAATATCATGATTTACTTAGCACCACCTCATTATAAGCAACAATACAAACAATTTAGGTTTATTGGTTCACAACAATTTGAAAATGTCCTGGTCACCTATGGTTTTAAACCACTGTGTCCTGGGCACTCATCAGTCCGTCCTTGACCTTGGTCCTCTCTTGTAGATGTGTCTTGATCTGTGTGGTCGCAGTCTCCTCTGAATCCTTGGGAGCAACTGGGTGATTCTGATTTGAGTCCACTTCAGTAGTGACTGCTGCTTCACGCTGCTCCCTTTCAGCCAGCTGAGACTCCTCGGCACGCTTCGCCTGCTTGTGCCCGCGTAGTTACAGCCATCACATCCCTCACCCCTACACATGAGAATTTACGTTTCGTCTTCCCAATGTTAACTAGGTCAGGGACATCCCTACCCAACAGTACTGATACGGGGAGGCTATCTGAAACTGCCACTTCAAGTGTATACATCACCCCCTCGACTACAATTTTCACTTGTGCTGCTGGGTATGCGACTTCATCTCCATGCGCACACTTAACTATAATGCTGGAGCCCACCATGTCCTCCTCAGTCACCAGGTCGCCTCTAACAATTGTTTTCGCTGCGCCCGTGTCCAGTACAATATCCTTTAACCACCTATCATTCACCCATCCTGATCTTATGACAGTTGTACTGCTAGCTTGTGTGCATACTTAATGCCCCCATACATTACAGCACTACTAGGGCACTTACTAGCTATATGCCCGAATTTGTGGCAGGAGTAGCACTTAGGTCCTTTTCTACTGGGCTGACCTTTTCCGTCTACATCCCTGGTCCCTGCAGATTATTTGCCGACACGCCCCTTGCCTTGGCCGCCAGTACCAGACAGCTTGCCTTTGTCTCCATTTTTTACGTCCTCCCGTTTGCTCTCCAGTCCAGCCTGTCTTCTTGCCGGGGCGTAGTCGTCTGCAAGCTGACCCGCCTCCAAACATGTAGTCGGCTTCCTCTCATGCACACATACACGAACATTAATGGGCAACGTGTTGAGTAGTTGCTCCTGAGCAACCACCTCCACGACTGAAGAAGCTGTAGACTACGAACGTGTTAAAGCCCCTATCCTGAAGCGATATGACATCAATGAGGAAACATATTGACTTCGGTTCCGGTCAGTGGTGAAGAGCATCGACGAGTCGCACAGAGAGGTAGCGGTGAGGGTAAAAGACCTCGCGAAAAAGTGGTTGAAGCAGCAGGCCACAGCAGAAGCGGATGACATAGCCGCGTATGCCTGCTGAGCCTTTCCGCTTAGCTCAGGTGCCAGTTTGTAGACCCATCATTGTCTGTTCACTTCATATGCCGTCATCGTTCTCTCAAACGTGGCTAGGTACTTCTCAATGTCATCCTTCTCCGTAAGCTTTGCCACCTTTGCTTCAGCTTCCTTTAGAATACGACCCATCTGCTCGCCTTCGCGGTTCCGACCATCCAGTGCCAGTCGAGTGACCATCTCGAACTGCGCTTTCCACTCGTCTCTAGCCTGGCACTCACGTTCTGCCTGTCTCTGCTTTTCTTCTTCTCTTTGAAGACGCTCTGCTTCTCTTGTTTCCTGTTCCCTCACAGCTCGTTGCTGCTCTTCCTCCGCTCTGAGCTTTGACTCCTCCATCAAGAGCTTCAGAAGGTCGGCCACACTAACCAATTCATTTGCAACTGAGTTCCTGCTCGCTGCTTCCTCTATCTCCGACATCCGTGCCTGCAACTTGTACTCCTTCCCCGAACGCAATGACATACGAAGGTTCTCTACTCAATTAGTGTCTCTTCCTCGTCACTTTACTGAGCACCGCTGCCACCAAATGTTAAGGATCCGTTACGCGCGCTAGCGCAATGTCACCGGACAGAGTTTCCACTAACAGCCAAATACACTAAGCAAGACTGCTCATACACAATTACAACTGGTTTTTAACTTCATGCAACACAATGTAGTCCATCAGTACACAATGAGGAATGTTCTGAATGGTCGGGCCTCTCCTATTCAGTAGCTTATCAACACCTCCATTCAGGTGATATCTGTCCCGATACGGCCTGAACACCTCTCTGGGAGGGGCTGACATAGCTAGCCTGGGGCCCTGACAATGATACTGCAGGATTGCTATATGGATACTCGCGTAGATTCTGAAATTGTACAGAGTACAGTGTACATGTACACACTTAGGCAAAATAGTTCTCAAGGGTCTTTTGCACAAGCTTCTTGTTGCAGGGAACAAGGTGCATACTATTCAGCTTGCAGCTCAGTTGCATTATCATTGCATCCAAGTCAGCACCCCAGTGATTAAACCCTTCTGTCTCCACTTGTGGACTGCATCTTCACTCAAATTAGTTCCAGGATGTGCTGAGTTGTATCTATAAACAGCATTAACATGGCTGAGCTGATTCTCGTGAGCATGCCTAATGCACTTATCAATGCCACCCGGTACCCCCCCCCCCCCCGTACGGGCATGGGTCGGGGTTTGACATCGCGTCATATCAATCTATACTGCGGTATGCTGTCAAATCCTCCCTATCTAAGGGGTCGGGGTTTGACCATAGGTTTTGATGTAGTTTTAATTGCTCTGTTTTATTCAAGCCGGGTTTTTATGCGCGAGCGCACGGGCATACAAACCGCGGAAGAAGCTAAACACGAGTCCGTGAATTGCATTTTGTATGTGAGGCGGCCAAAAATAGATCAGGCGAATGAAGATTGCACTCATCAATCGGAAGCTGCATGTAGCCGGGCGGAATGATGATCGTGCATATGACTAGAAGCTTCTAGCTCCTAGCTTTATTTATATATACATTTATCAAAATTTTATGCTGATATACAACATATATATGGAAATTTTCAAAAAGGAACTGATGAAATATACACACACAAAAAAGACAATATTCACATACTACAGTGAGTGCAGATATAGGTTTACATCAATAAGACCCTCACATGAGGCGCAGTACCACATATCACGCTACCCAAAAGTCAGACTCAATATCATCGTATACTCCAGCACACCACAAGTATTGCAGGGATGCAGGTCTTCCATTGCTGCATGGAACAGCCACTGTAGGGAAAGAAAAGAAAAAGCACACATGTAACGTTTTAGAGCATGTATGCACCCTTATACCAAGACATTTTGATGTTTATCAGTATGTGGTCTCACGTGTTTAGATAGATTATCCAATATCTACCAGTTGTTTGGTAGATAATTCCGGCATGGGTAAACTAAAAGGCCTATCACAAACCGAGATGTCGATGTAGAATTTGCATGAATATTATTAGGGCTGGGAAAGTTTGTGATCCACACAATACAGCCACACGTACATGGAAATGTACATGCATGCTTAACGCCGTGATATGTATAAATATGAACTCACCCACCGCGGCCTCTAGCGAACAGCACCCCCCAACCCCCCCCCCCCCCCCCCGCTTTTCATATGGTGGGTCTCAAACCCCCCCCCCCCCCCCCCCTTTGGAAAATCCTGTATCCGCCCCTGCCTGGAGATCAACAAAGACCTTCCGCTCACCCCATTGCTCTTCTATATGTATCAGTACACTAATATGCTCAACTTCGCCGCCAAGAACGTCGCAGAATGCTGTCTGAACAATGGGCAGTCCTCCTCCGCACTTGACGATTCTCCTATTGTCTCCCAAACACACTAGAACTCTTTTCCCTTGCGCCATATTTCAATACAAGTACATGTACAATAGTTAGGCGTGGCTATAATGTCAAATCCCCCTATCATGTCAAACCGCCCCTATCTAAACACGTCACGCCGGTCAAATATTGTCAAATCCCCTCCTAATCCCGGCATCGCCCGTACGGGGGTGGGTACCGGGTGGCATTGATAAGTGCATAACTATTTCAAGCTTTTCAGCATTACTGAGCTGCGATAATTAATGCATGGCTGGATAAGGGTACCAAAACTGAGCTAATTAGCAAAGAATGAAAAATGACTGGATTAGGACAGCTAACGAAACAGACAGAAACGATGCGTATGTAATATAATCACATTTAGAGCAGTACAGTCAGACTGAGTTACATAGCAATGTCTCACTTTAAATAGTTCCATCATTCAACATAATTGGCTAGTTAGCAACTAAGAGGGTCTTACCCACTGGTGCTTGGACACACTAATGATCGTGACTACTGCCCCAGTGTCCACCTCCATGCACAGCTTGGCGACCGTTTGACAGTCAGGGTGGATGCGCCATGTTCTCACTGGAATTGGAGCTGTCCCTGGCATTTTGATATTGGGAGATGGAGACGGGATATTGGGAGATGGAAATGTGCAAGGCTATAACGTAACCAAATAGAAGGTGACAGAATTGAACTTAGCATGAGCTGGATGAGTCACGTAGCAGTCCTGATCATGGTCTTTAATAAATAGTCTGTTCCAGAATGTGAAGCAAAGTCTGTCATGAAGTAGTACATGCAGCTTCATTCGATGCCCAACATGGTGCATTTCGTGGAGGACAACGCATTGAGGAGGTACTCGCTGTCCTTATTGTCAGAAGCCTTACTGCGATGTGAGGTGTCTTTCTGGGTCATCAGCCATCTGAAATAACTCCTGGAGTGTAGTGATTACAAGGCCCTTCCAGTTGAGGCAATGAATAATTAATCCTCCATTTCCTGATTCTCTATCGCTTTTTTCATCTGACATGTAGTTTTTCCTGAGCTCCTTCCATTGATTCATCTCATCTGGCTTTACCTAGCCTTGGTCCCAGACCCAGATCACAGCTGCGGATGGATTGCATAACCACTACATGAAATAGGGTCTGGAAGGTTTGCTATACATTTTCTGTGCCAATGCAGTCAAAAATCTGTGACTAATCAAAACGTTATGCTGCAATGATTTCCATTATGGTATGGCACTACCATCTCCCATGACCACGGGAAGCCGAAAAAGCATTTATGTCAAGTCCTGGCATGAAAATGGAACACATGCAATATGCTACACAGCAGTCAGTGATTGCTTACACTAAGTGAAGTATGCATCTCCAATGAAGGATATACTGCTCATCGCCAGAAAAGTGTAGAATAAAATAATCACATGTTGCAAAGCACATTCCATGCATGTTCACATATGTCAGTAGAAACGATTGAACTAGCAACAGTGGAAACGGGTTCCACTTTCTGCGTGCTTTTGCTGTTCTACACTCTGCAAAGGTGTATATCAGAGGCTTGATTACATACACAATTCAGACTTTAGTTCCCATCCTGCATGCATACTACTTGTCTTCACCTGATGGTATCACTTGAAGCTTCACCACCATCTAAATTGCGATGCATAGAAGTATTGTTGACTTGCTTGCATTTTTTTACACTGCATGTGTATATCAGAGGCTTAATTACATACACAATTTAGAGGGTGCATGCAGTTTACTTATTGTCTTTGCCAGATGGTATCACTTGAAGCATCTCCATGTCTGAATTTCAGCACATATAGTATTGTCAGCTCGCTGGCTCTGTTCTACACTCTGCCAGATGTGTATAAGAGACTTGATTACATACACAATTTAGACTTCAGATCCCACCCTGCATGTTTGCACGCTGCTAACTTCTTGTCCTGGCCCGACGGTATCACTTGAAACATTGCCACTGACATATGCGCATTCTTGTTCTTACCTTGAAAAATGACAACCTCTATAGGGTACGTTTTCCCCTTTGCATCACACAATAGCCCAGCTCCTGGGCATAGGTCCTCTGCAGTATTGGATTCATCCTCTTTACTGAGGTTACACACTTTTATGGTCGATGCACACTTCACTTTAATTGTCCCTAACATAATCTTCACTCAGCAACTGGCCGGCACTTGCTAATATCCTTTTGATAGATCTAGAGTTATAACCTTAGCCTGTCCCAATCTGTCAATCAACTCGATGAGTTGATTGACAGGTTGAGACAGGGTACATAGGGTACGCATCCTGTCATCATGCCATTTAACCATCGGAATTCCATGCTGACTCACAGGGAACCATCCTGTTATCTTGACGAGGACCATTGGTGAGGCCCAGGGAATGCTTACACCATGCTTTAGCATCTCTTCTAACTCCTATTGTTTCCCTATAGCAATACGGCAATCGAGAGGGTGGTAACCTTGTTGATGGTATGGTGGTTTCAATACTATGCACCGCAGATTCATTCTCCCTGGTGTGTTCCTGATCACATCTACAATATCTTTGCACAAACAATGAAGCTGATTTGGTTAGTTCCAACCATCTTTCCTACCTTCATCTCTTCTTTCCCACAGTCCAATGTTATACGACACTGTATAAAATAGCGTATATTATACACAACTATATATATAAGCTGTCTGCGTATAAGCAAATGTGTATATTGCAATATTCAATCTCGTGCGGTTTGAGTTATCTTAGCAAACTTTGAATTTAATGTTACTCGCTTTGGTGAACCACGCACTACCGTAATTTAGGTCATATACCCCTTCCCCTTTGCATCTGCTTGGCTATAAACTTTTCTTTGTACATATAAGTGGTACAATGCCAAACACAAAATATTCAAACACCATAGTTCTTGAGAAAGTGTCCCCATGTACTAACTTCATATGTACCCTGATAAAGGCATCGAGAGAACATAATAACATTTGGCGTGTTTTAGTTCTCAACCTAACCAATGAGAATGTTTTAGTGCTCTGAGCATACTTACCAGTTTGAGTCAACGCTGCAGGAAAGCAAAATGAAGGGAGCAATGCCATTGTGAAACTTACCTCAGCAGAATCCGCCTTGTGATAGCCAGAAACCAACTTCAATAAAGTGCATTACACACAAATTGTGAGTCACTTACCATATACATGGCTTGCCTTCAGCAGGTTGATGGAGCTGATGTACCTCCCTCCCCATGCCGCTGCCGCACGTGATACTCCACCCACCTCCCTATCAACCACCAATTTGGTTCAAGTTCATTGTGCACGCTGCCCACCACCCGTACACACACCACCACATAGAAAACACAAAGAACGGTCCCCCGTGCTATATGCCCAGCTGCTTGGACACTTCTAGTCGTTTTTCCATCGAATCTTTAATGTAGCCATCTTTGGCTGACTCAGATTTCCAGCGACCATGTCACTTGAACATTCTGTCAGGTACACCTGCATTTGCTGCTGCTGTGGCTCCCCCTGCCCGCAGGCTATGCATCCCAAAAAGCTTAGGGTCAAAACCCAACTGAGAAATTTTACTTAACAGTAATTCCCTCAGCCTGGTATAACTAAGGCCTCCTGCTTTCCTTAGGCGTTCTCCATCTTTGGTAACCGTTATTCCACGAAATACGCACTCCTTAGGTGTCTTTTCTAGCTCCCCCATACGGAAATACTTTTCCATCATCCCAACAGGGCATGTCAGCTACCCCGTGCGAGCTATAACTAATGATGAACCTTCTCGATACTGATCTGTTTTACTGGACACTATACTAATTACCATACTCTCAGTGTTGAATGCGATATCCTCACACTTGAGTCTTATCACCTCATCACACCGTGTGATAGAGCGTAGCCCTACCCCTCTAAGTTCACTGTTTCAGAACTCTCTATTTTTACCAGTTACTCGTACATTTATACACACTATCAATGCAAGCGTCATAACACCCTCCTGAATATAGGTCACTCTACCTATTCAGCTATGCATGAAAGTAAGTTCAGTGCAAGGTTCGTCACCTTGTCACATTCCACCTCCCTACTCTGGCAACAAACTAGGTTGTTGCTGCTCTGGACAATCCGCATTTATATTCATCTTCTTCAGCTCCTTAGCTACATCTTCTCTGTAGGCATGAGGTAGCCGATATGCCGGCAACTGAACTGGCCTTGCATCACCCGTCTCTATATGATGCTCCCGCATGTTCGTCCGCCCTGGCTTCTTGCTGAAAACCTTGTGTTTCCCCAACAATGTCAGCAATTTTTTTCGCTTCACCTCATCTAGCTGTTCTCCAAAAGTATATGTAGGTTCTCGTACCTCCTTATCCCAGAATTGTACATCTGAGTCTTCTTCCATCACCACCTCTTCCATGTAGTTACTCCCTTCATCTGGTTTCCTCACCTGAAACGCTTTCAACATGTTGACATGGAACACTCTCCACCTTTTCCTGCAGTCGTGCATGTCAATTTGATATGTCACCTTGCCCTCTCACTTCACCACTAAGTAGGGTCCTTGCCACTGTGCTAAGAGTTTGTCTGTTGTTGTTGGTAACAACACCAGTACAGGATCTCTCACCTCAAACTGCCGAACTCTTGCCCCCTTATCGTACCAGTGTTTCTGCTTTTCTTGGGCCTTCTCCAAGTTCTCCTTCACCAGGTCAGCCATCGCCTTCAGCCTTTCTTGCGTCTCCAATACAAAACTCAGAACTGTCTCATCACTTCTTGCTCCTGCCTCCCACGTTTCTTGTAGGACATCCAGGGGTCCTCTTACATCTCGACCATAAAGTAATTCAAATGGAGAAAACCCTGTCGAGGATTGTGGCACTTCTCTATATGCGAACAGGAGATAGGGTATCATTCGATCCCAATCCTTTCCACCATCTGTCACTGTCTTCCTTAACATCTCCTTCAAGGTCTTATTAAAACGTTCCACCAAGCCATCTGTCTGGGGGTGGTAGGGACTTGTCCGAATTGGATGGACATGCAGCAATCGATACAGTTCAGCTAGCAACTGAGATGTGAAATCGCTACCCTGGTCTGTAAGAATTTCCCGAGGTACTCCCACTTGTGCAAACACTTTGATCAATTCCTCCGCGATGTGTTCGGCATCGATGCTTCGAAGAGGAATCGCTTCCGGGTATCGTGTGGCATAATCGCATATGACCAGAACATAGCGATTTCCCGACTTGCTCCTGGGTAAAGGTCCCACAATATCCATCGCTATCCGACTGAACGGTTCCGAAATGATCGGTAGCGGAATTAAGGGTGCTTTACTCACCCTATGCTGGGAAGTTTTCTGGCATGTAGGGCAGCTCCTACAAAATTCTTCAACATCCTTGAAGACTCCTGGCCAGTAGAACCTCCTCAGTAAATGTTGCCTGGTCTTTTCACTTCCGAGATGCCCCGCAATAGGAATCTCGTGTGCCAGCTTCAGTACGGTCCTTCTGCATTCTGGCAATATTAACTGTGTTCAATCTCCCTTTCTACTCCGCATCCTGCTGTTGTCCACCGTCTGTACAACAGGCCTCCTCTCTTGAAGAACATACTCTCCGTTTCCTCTGACTCAGCTACTTCCCTAGCTCTAGTCAGCGATATGTCCTGCTCCTGGAGTCTTTTTATCTCCATTGTAATATCTGGTACTCGAGGTTCCAAAGTTCCATCGTCATCCAACGTTGCCTTCTGATGGGAAGCCACCAACTGCTCCACCTTCTGCCTGTGAGCTGAAGCCAACCCATGATCTGCGGGTGGTGAATCCTCGTTTAGCACCTTGGACCGTACACCTGACTGTACTTCTTTTCCCCTTCTAAAAATCTCTTCTTCCAGTTCTTGTCTAGCCCTTGCTCTTGTTACTACTACCATTCTATCTCCACCTGCAACTTTATCAGTGATGTTTCTCGGAACACTCCTTCCAAGCAGATTACTCAACTGCTTAACATCCGTCCCCAGTAAGACATCAAGTGGTAAAGTATCCACCACGGCCGCGTCTACTCGAATCGGGGTGCCGTCCACTTCCATCCTGATATCTGCTAATGGGTACAGTTCAGTATCCCCGTGCGCACATCGTACGGACACCATTTTCCCTTCCAACATTCTCTCCTGCGGTACCCATCGCTTTTTAACCATGGTTCGGGAGCAATCTGTGTCCAGCAATATATTCTTCACCTTCTGGCCTTCCACCGATCCATAACGGTTCTGACTTGTATCCTTTACTTTCTGACATCTTTGCCCCTGGCAGAGTAAAGCTCTTTTTTCTGGACAACTCCATGACATGTGCCCTACTTTTCCGCAATGGTAGCAGTGCATTGTTCTCTCTTTCTCTTTTCCCTGCTGCGAAGCCGAAAGCCTTTTGCGACACTCTTCCGTCGAGTGCCCTATTAGACCGCAGAAACCGCATTTTCGCAACGGCACCTCCTGCGTCAACTTCTTTCATGGATCTTGTGTTAAGATCTTCTCCTGTCCTGGCTCCTGCAATCGCACCTGTTCATATTCGTCGGCAAATTCACCTGCTTCAACGCAGGTCTTTGGACTACGCTCCATAACGTGAAGTTTCTTTTCGGTATTCCCCAAAGTCTTGTAGAATTGTTCCTTGCCGACAATTTCTTGCAAGTCCTCCTTAGACGTGCAGCCCTTTTGCCATTTCCGTTGTAGTTCCATGAACTTAACGGCCAGTTCTCTATTCGTCTCTCCGTCGCTCCGAACTGTAGATCAGAACCGTCTGCGATATGCTTCCTCGTTAATATCGTACCGGACTAGAATAGCATTCTTGATTGCTTCGTAGTCATCTGCATCCACTGTTGGAAGAGCAGCAAACGCCAGCTGAGCCTTTCCTGTTAGCTGAGGTGTCAAGTAATGAGGCCAACGTTCCTTGTCCACCTTGTGAGCGACCATGATCCTCTCAAAAGTGATGAGATATGCCTCGATATTGTCCTTTTCCGAGAGAGGGACCAATTTAATGCTCAGCTCGGGTTTTCCGCGCCCGATTCCTTCCTCGTCTCTGGGTCTCTACTAGCCTGACTAGTATCTCCATTCGCCTCTGCATTTCCTCCTCTATGGCATCTCTTTCTCCCTGAAGCCGTCTTTGCTCCGTTATCCATCCTTGCTCACGAACAGTCCTTTCTTCTTCTCGCATACGCCTTTCAGCCGCTATCTCCTCTTCTCTCCTATTTCTATCGTCCGCCAACGCCTTTAACGCTGACTCAAGTGCTTCTGCCATATCTGATCCTTTGTAGCTCCTTCCTGAGCGTGTTGTCATCCACCGTATAAGGATGATCAGGCCAGCCGTTCCCCTTTGACTGACGCCGTAGTACAGTCGGGCAGACTTCCTAACGATCAGATCCCACTTCTGACACCAAATGTGATAGAGCGTAGCTCTACCCCTCTAAGTTCACTGTTTCAGAACTCTCTATTTTTACCAGTTACTCGTACATTTATACACACTATCAATGCAAGCGTCATAACACCCTCCTGAATATAGGTCACTCTACCTATTCAGCTATGCATGAAAGTAAGTTCAGTGCAAGGTTCGTCACCTTGTCACACACCGCATGAACCCAGCAAAAGCCACCAAACACACCACCAACAACCTGACCTCCGTCAGGGATGGAGCTGGCCCAGCAGCCTCCACCATGGCCTTCAACATATCAGCCGTCACTGGTTCCTTCCGAACCTTAGGCTTTGCCAAAATACGCCTCACCTTCTAAGGTAGCCTTAACTAAGAGTGACCCACCCAATGGCTGGAGCCCTGCTAACCCATGCAACCATGATAGTGCATGCACTGCCTCCTCTACTGCAGCTTTACTCTCTGGACTCACTGAGGTGCTGCATGTACAGCACCAGGTGAAGTTCTTGTACTGGAAAACTTGGCACTCCCTGTCTTGCATCCGCCCAGGTCTTCCAACGCTGATAGGCACCGAGGTACTTCTTAGTTGTACTGTCTGCCCTGCTCCTCAAGACTGTGGCTGGTAGTGCTTGAGCCAGCCTTCGTAGCTCTGGGTCCTCCAGATTGCTCAACAGAGGCCACACTCCTGATGTGAAGACACCTTCTTGTAGCTCCTTTGCGGCCCGATCGAGCAGTGCCTTTGAGCTTGAGGAGGTTGAGTTGCCTTTCCCAATCGCTGCTGCAGCCGCCGCTACTTTGTCCGCCACCTTATCATTAAACTTAAACTGGAGCTCGTTTCCTTTACTCTTGAATGAATAGCTATCCTCCCGCACTGCGCTTGGCCGCTTCCTCCTGCCCTCGCCGAACGCTCAACAGTTCCTCCTGCATTTTTCTCATCCCTTCCAGGATCAGGTTAACAGCGGCGGAAGAAGCGGAAGAAGCTGCCTCATCCCTGCTATGTCCAACGTCGATTGCTGCCTCCTCTCCTTCCAGCCCATACTGAAAAAGTTTGCAGCACGTGCACAACAACTTAGAATGACAATTCTACTGCGCACCTTCCCATTTAACCCCATCCAGCACGTGGCCGCATCACGTGCTATGCAGCCAATCGCATTAGGGAGGGAGCTAAGTTTCTGTCTAATTCGCTTTGCTCAACCGACAGAAACGTGTATTTACGATGGCCCTGGAGGTTGCGCTCTCGACCTATGAGCTTCGATCCAATTTCGCGTAGCGCTCAAAGGCATAAACCCTGTTTTGCCCCAAGCAATGACGCAATTAGTATTTGGACTGTAGGCAATCACGTGAATTGCCTCAAGGCAATGACGCAATTAGGTCTAGAGGGGTGATGTTATTAGCCTTTAGTCTCCTGTGACAGCTTTGATGTCAATGGTTGGGATTGCTTCTACCCATTTAGTGAAATAATCACTAACAGTAAAAGATGTACTTGCTGCCATCCTCAAAGCACGAACAGGGATAAGAAACCGACTAGATTATTGACATCTTTAACCATCCCATGCCACATAAAGCACTCTTTAATTCTGAAACTTCTCCCTATAGAAAAAGTAATATGCATGGTATGCATTCATTTAGTATTTGTCAATGTGTAATGTAATCACATCTTAGCACTGATTTGTTATGAATGGTGAGTTCACATATAGCTATATAGATGTACATGCAAAAGATACTTGCCTTGCCCTTCCTTTTTTGCTTATAGAATAGATCTCCTTTATTCGACACTGAAAACTTCAGGGTTTTTTTTCCTATCATTCGCTTGCATTCCCTTGACACTATGCCACTGACAAGATACTCGTACACTTCGCCAACAAAATCTCCCTCAAAATCCGAAGATCTTTCCTTCCTAGCAGCTTTCTGAATGCATATAACACCTTTATTGGACACGTGTGGACCACACGCACGCGCAAGCAAGCGCTAGGACTCGGGTCAAATGTTTGGTCTGAATTTACCTGAAAATTTTGTTCCTGTGACCAAAATTTTTGTGACAGTTCTCTCCATTTTGCCATTTTTCTCCCAGCTGGTCTCAATCACAAGGATCTCTACAACTCAAGGCTCTCAGGTCAGTCATACTAACTTCCTGGACAGGTCTATGTACATGTTAGCACGGATAGTACATTAAAAAGTGGGGATGGCCAACAACTCCACGTTCCAGAAATAGGTTAGTGATAAAAATACGAGTAGCAGTGTAATTTTGGTCATCAGGATTGCAGTTTTTTCCTACGGGCATGAGGTATGGTATATTTTAAAGAGCATTCTTGTACAGTATGGATGGTTTTCTTAAGTTGACACTCAAAGTGGAAATGGCAAAGTTATTTTATACTACTTTGTCAAGATTAGACAGTGGGGATGACCAAAGACACCACGTTCCAGAAATAGGTTGTGAGAAAAATACCAAGCCCAGCGAAGGAGAGCATTTAAGTATTTACTGTGATGCATCTTTTGTGTCACATTTCTTTCTTTCTGTAGTCTGCTGTTGCAAAAGTGATTAAAAGTCAAGTGATGTGAAATGAGCCATACAAGTTTGATCTAGCACTAATGTATGCAAAGAGTAAGTTGGCAGATTACCAAAAAGGCTTAATTGAACTGTAGCAATAGATCAATATAGAGCATCAGAAGATGTCAGCATGTCTGTTTACTACTGCCTGAGGACTCAAGTAATCAAAATCCATGTCTGTCTGAATTATAACATCCATGTCCTCAGCTGTGGGAGCGTCACCAAATGTGGTTTTTAACCACCTTCTGAGGTATCATTTTGGGCATCAGGTTAGCTCCTAATATATCAGAGCTATAATACATAATAAAACAGTAATGATTAACAAACAAAACTGATGGCACATAACCTACCAGCGAAGCAAGGTTCTTTACATAAATGACTTTAACATCCATGTTCACTTTAACCCTTTCAGGAACTTTTCAGCAAACTCTTCCATCATTAATTGTACATAATGTTCACATGGTTTAATACCCAACACCTGTTTATATATATTAGTCAACAATGATGCATGGTAAATTTATAAATCATTACCCTTCTTTCTTCTGATCCAAGGAACCTTTGGTTACAGAATGCCTTAGCTTTTGCAAGATTTGCGTCATGCAATGAAAGTGGTCCCATCACCAATACAATTTTCTCCTTTTAAAAATGTATTCTAATGTGTGTAGTGTGACACTCACAGCTACGTCATGTCCTGAAGGCTTTCTAAACAAATTAGAGCAATAAAGTACAGCCATTTCCATGTTGAGGGCTTCCTGCACATTAATAAAGTGCATGCGTAAATTAATCGTTCTATACAAGTGCTATCAAATTTTCTTCAGAGCGTTTTGTGAGACAGTGAGGCTCTCGTATTGGACACACGATCATAATTATGTGATATCAGAGAAAGGGGTCCAAGTGCTCTGCTTACCCTTTAAATAGCATGCGATGTCTTATTGGCACCCAGGTGTGATATGGACTCTGCTGATACATTGCACCCTTCCTGGCCATGTCTTGCACTTATGTAATAATATTTTTATATGTAGCATTGTGGCATGCTATATGTATACTACCTTGCATTGTGTTGTCTAGCATTGCACTGAGAGGCGACTACTTGGCAAGTGATATAGATGTCTGATTCATCAGATTGATCTGCAAGGGACTATATATTACACCTGAGCAGCTATGACTGACATACCATAAATCTTGACTGCATCCGGGGGTGTCCCACTAAAGTTGGATGTACGTGGCAGAGCATATGGTGACATTACAATTGATTGATGAACACGAGAGGCAAAACCATCTTGACAAGGTGTAGAACATTCGACTGGAGGTTCAAGCATCGATGAGCTTTCAGCCAGGAGGCCTGCATACACATTTGATATGCTTGTAGAATTTGGAAATGTTTAGTACATAGTACCTACCATACACTGGTGATGATGATGCTGATAGTGCATCATCAGGTGTAGCACCGTCTATATAATTACATTTTTATAGGTATTAGTTTAATACACTACCTGGAGATGTGCTACCCAAAATACTACTAGGTGACTGATAAATTGATCACAGGAGTGTGCAGTTATGACTGGTAATGCCATTGGAGACCTGAACACTGCAACATACTGCTGTTATGTGATGTTTTAGAAGTGTCTGAGCACTGGATATGTGTTTGCGTTTGCTGGATTACAGTAGCATAGCCCTTAATGAAATAAAGTCATAATTTTTAACAACATGCAAAAAGAAGACTTACATGATCAGTTGGTATAGTTTTCTCCAATGAGTGACTCCAGCTTTTAACTATCAATGTAAACAGGTACAGTACTGGCTGGTTCAATGAATGAGGGATCCTGAGCTGTGAGCAGCAGATGAGGGAAATCTAATCGTGGTTTCTCCTAGTTTGCCAATCAATGACCATGTAGCCACACTGCTGAGGCATATTCCAAGTTTTTGAAGCCAACAGTAAACCTGAATTTTTAGGACAATAGTATAACAAATAGACATTATAATTCACTTGTTTAGCAGTATGGCCTGAATGCAAAATAGAGACCATGGCTTGCACAACAGTCTGTCGTTGATGAATTTTTATTAGCATGACTGTGCACATAACAATGTCACACTTCTTCATTCAGCTGTGCTGTGAGATACAGGTCTTCAGGACTCCATGGAAGTGCTGCCTCAAAACACTGCAGTGTGATATCCATTTGTTGCAAAAGCCTTCCAGGATTTGTGTCCTACAGAGGTGGTGGTGATTTACCTTCATTGTTCTTTCCATGGAACCAGCTGAAGCGTGCAATCTTTTTGTACCTACCATACAACACTTCGCCTGTATAGACCCATCTGTTTCCACAGGCTGCAATGCAGAAAGCTTGTTCACAAGCTGAGATTCTACTTCTTTTAGCATTACATATCTGCTGACTGCTCGAAAACTGCTAATACAGGCAAGAACTCAAACTTACAGCTACTACGCCTGAACAAAGCAACTTAAAGGTACGGCGTTAAGATAAGCAGATTGAGCACTGTGTTTTACACACAGCTGTTTGCTCCCATTGAAATCGTGGAAATTAGACCCTACGCCCAAAAATTTTGAAATGAGCGTGTCCCCTTGGCAACACCTAGGCAACTGATGACCTGTGGAATTCGCTGTACAATAAAATGCTTAAAGGGAATAAACACATCAATGCTGTAATATGATTTGGTACACCTTTAAACTTTATAGAAAAGTTTAAATCACATGCTCTTAGCATGTTACTACGTGGCTGTTGCCACTCAAAAGCAGCCACCTCCGATAAAGTATTGGGGACCTACCGAGAACAAATCGTTAGCTTAAGTCTTTGGAATGTAGAATGGCGGAAATAAACCTTTCCTGGTAAGCTTGACAGATTGTGCTACCATTTTTTGCCCCCTTGACACATTTTCTGACGTGCTTTTTAAGTCGTAAAATTGGCCATTTTGATCCAAGTTAATGTGATCGCGCATGATGGTGGATTAGTACAAACGATAGTCTAGGTATCATCAAGTGACTTCTTACGCTTCTTGGGAGGTGGTATAGCTGCTACCATGTCAGGAGCTATGCTGACTAAATGTTCCTTCAGGATACACCTCAGCCTTTCTACCTTGTCTGGTATTGCAGTGCATGCTCTTCCAAGGGAGTTGAACTTTGCATGAATGGATTCAGGCCCTTGCTCCCTAAGGAGACCAAATCCAACATGTGTCAGTCTGGCCCACTCAGTAGCGTGCACAGCGAAACCGTTACATGGACACGGTAACGTCTCATCACGTGACCTTACCCGTCTCTTTGATGTAGGCGGATACCGTTGAAATCAATTTCAACGGGCCGTCTGTGGACTGAGAGTGGACGGTAACGTCTCATTCCCCGTCACTCTGTCACGTCATTTATACGTTAAAATCCGTCACTTCGGTAAATCGACGGTTAAAGAGGTTCGCTTTTTACCGTGTCGCACCGTCGGTACGTTTTAGGCACCGCGCCGCTTCTACCCATGCAGCACCACACTATCACATGCACCTTTCTCAGATTCTGAAGCAGTTTTGAAAAAGTCATTGTACAAATACATAGGCATGTACGAAAGGGAAACGCAAGTATTTTGCTTGGTCTCTGTACGTATTGATGTACAAAACAACTGTACTGGTAGGATTCTGTCCTGTTGAAAGATACGATTATAGGATGAGAACCACACGAAGTACTTGCTTAATCACAATTGTGGTTAGGTTATTGATGACACGGGCGTGAACCTGTACGACAGTCGCACAACTCTCTCGTCATCAAACCTTCATCTGTTACAAAAAGTCGCAGGTGAGAAAAAGAGATTCTTTTGCACATACCTCATTGCGCTTCAAAGACAAACAAAGTAACTTCGACTGTAAGCGAGGAAACAAAAATCATAAGCCCAACAATAATAATACAACTGACAACTTACAGATTGGAAAGAGTATACCGTAATGCATGCGCAAGGCACAACTCTCTTGCCAGCAAACGTTCATCTGTTACAAAAAAAAAAAAAAAGAGATCTTGTGACACATTGACATACCTCATGGCACTCCAGAGTACGTTCGTGGAAAGGGTAAGCGAGAGGAAATACAAGTAAGTATCAGATATCAACTTACATAACGAAAAGCACGTACTTCCGCGTTACAACCTATTCCTGTAGACTGAAAGAAGGGGGTTCGTCACAACAAAAATGGCGCCTACCGACACATTTACCTGATGAGGCCACGCCCGTGAAGGTCCACACCTCCGAGGAGACCAGTATCTGCTGATTTTGAAGCATTCTGGACAGGACATGTACATGTAGATCTACACACGTCTTCCCCACAGTGGTGACAGTAGCGTCGCTTGCCGCTCATTTTCACTTACATCAGTCAGAATAATAATAATAATAATCATGTGACCATGACGTCAATAACTATGTGGACGGTACCGTGCTGTAGCGTTCGTCGATTACCATTGCACATACACGGGCACCGTCACTAAACGTTTCCGTGACATTTACGTAGAAGCCCGTCGTGTTCGAAAGAGACGGAGTACCGTTGCAACCCGTCTCCGGATAGCGGTTTCGCTGTGGTGATCCTCCAACATGTGCATTTTGATAGGGATCGTTGCATCTGGAAATGCAGTACGAAAGTAACTCAGGAATTCCTTGATGCATTGTCCTGTTGATTAATATGTAAGTCATGTACACAGATGAGAATGTAGGGTATACATGTACCTAGTTTTTCGACATTAGCCTCATCTATGAAGGTGTTGTCATATATTGCATGGCACTTTGCAAACAACGTGAATACATTTGAGAAACTTCACTGCCTCGTTTTCCACCATTTCTTCCTTGTGAGAATTTTTCTCGTGCAGCACAAAGGATTGATGGGCACAATTTGTTTATGTTAGAAACCTAAATATAGCATAATGAGAGAGTATGGTATCACACTGACAGTATTGTGCTTTGTCTTACCTTTAGTGCCTCATGTAAATGGTTACCAACGAAAGCTCCAAAGTACTGCTGACGATGGACGCCAAATAGGCCTTATCTAACTCCTTTACAAAAGGATCTTCATTGAACAAGAATCCTTTCTTTGCAATTTTAGTACTACCAGCTATTTTGCTTCCTACAAGTTGAAAGTCATAAAAATTAAACTATTTTCTCTTTTCTTTAACATACCAGCTGCTGAACGGATTTTGCCCTTTCTGCAGATTGCTGCATGAATTGCATAGTAATGTGGTGTGACTCCCCAAGGGCTAACACCATGTATGTAGCCACTTCCACCAAATTTTAACTCTGTTGTCATCGTTGTTGGTATCAATACCAAAAGCAATTAGCAATTTTGCAGCATATGCTTTTGCAGAGAAATATGGTGGATGTACATTTGCTCTTTGCCTTTAACAACCTTTTGGCACACACCTGCAGTGTAGCTGCACTTGTGTAATGGGATAATTTATTCCTGATGTGTGTTAACAAACGCATGTATATACGAATATATAGTAAAACAACTGCAACACATGTCGATTATTCATATATAAAAACTATTTCGTGTCTCAGAAAATGCGCTATGGGTTATAAGGATTGGGTTTTCTAGTTGTTCCAGGTCAGATGGTGAAAGGATAGGATGCCTACCGGTATTCTTACCAACTGAGCAACATGCAAATGATAGGTGGGTATCTCTTCTCTATCGACTTTTAGTATGCTCAGGAACTTGTTTACGAACTCTTCGCATCACATGAGAAGAAATCCATGGCATGGTTTTATCCCAAAAATCTTGTATGATAGGAAGAATTAATATATATAATTATAACACGGTTTACCCTTCAACGCTCCTCTGCCCGCAGCTCTCCTAGCCTGGTCTTGACAAAGGTTTCAGCAGCAGTTCTTTTATACTTCTTAAGGCTTCAGTCTTTAACACCTTACCTACAGCTCCTTTGATTAGATATATAAATAATTTAGCACAAAAAGATGTTGTGCTTATTGATTTTAACAAGTAAAGAAAAACATTCTCTAACGAGAAAGTTGGTGGGTTATAGGAATTGGGGCAAAGGTGGTGTAAATAGGAAGGGAATAAGGTTTTGGGAAAAGATACAAAAACATGTATTTAGCACGTATAAATGTAAGAAGTGCTAAATATAGGATTTTTGTCTATTTTTCTTTTCCCAAAACCTTGTTCCCTTTTTACACCACTTTTGCCACCATTTCCTATATCCCACCAACTTTCTCATTAGAGAATGTTTTTCTTTACTTGTTTCCTCTATTTGTTTATTATCATTCTTTATTTGTATTGTCGATGATTAATACTGGCAAGTGTTCCCCCCCCCCACCCACATTTTAATTACCATCACGAGCATTTAAGTATTGAGCGGTGTGATGTGACAATTATATAAAAATATATTATATCATCGCTTCAAAAAACTGAAGCATACTGTTGGTAGTTTTTGGCAAATGAATGGTAAGGAAACAGCAATCACAGTAGGGAAGAGACTTTGTTGTATACTTCACTATGATGCGGCTCTTGAATCCTCTTGGTGGTATTCCCCTTTGGCCAGTGATGAAATTTAGTAGTATTGATAAGGTAGGACCTAATGAAATGATATGGTTGAAGTAGTATTATAATTATAGATGCTACCAAAAATTTACAACTAATATAACATAAAGGATCATCACCCCAATAATAGCATTTTGCAATTCATATCCTTTCGCTACACATGTGAACAGAAGTATCACCCTTATTTTGCTTGATAGAAAAACAAATACATGAAATTTCCTTTTTACTGGTAACGATCATGCATACATACATATATATACCAACCTTTTGTGGCTGTCTCTCGCTGTGTTATGTATGCATCAAAATACTTCAGAGCCATCTCCTCTTCCGAAGTCAAAGAGACCTTGGAATCAGACTGAATAAGATCCTTAAACTGCTCTGCACCTAGATGCTGTGATTCATGTATAAACAAAGGTTTCGCCACCAGGATATGGTGACGACAAAAGTCAAGAAACCCAAGATATAATATATGAATACATTCAGTTATAATTCAGTTATAATGTATTCATATATTGCAGGGCATATGTTTCTCAATGATGGTCCTCCATGAACAATTGAATGAACAACCAATATACCAAAGAGTTCAAAATGACATTCCAAACCCATTTCCTTCTTTGGGAGTTTAGCGGTTGTTGCTCCCTCATAACCTTTCATCTCCTTCGTTCAGCGCTAACTCAAAATATGTGCTTCTTAATGCCCCACCATCAATTCCTTCCTCACCATCAAATTCCACATTTAACTTAAATGTCAGTTTCTCAGGATAAGACTTTGCTGACTTGTAAAATTTTAATGCTGCATTCCAGATACTACTGCACGAAATTGTAATCAATATTTCTTTTGATTCATTTACAACACTTTTAGCGTAGTCGTTTAGTACCTTGCTAGTTGAAAGTGAAGATGTAACAGATGCCCCTCCAACAATTTGTCCACAGCACCACTGAGGCTATCATGTGCCAGCATATCATTCAGTTGTAATAATGGAATGTTTGGAAACATTTCACAAAGCGGGTGGAGGGGGGGGGATAGTTTAATTTAAACAATAATAATCATCGATAACTGGCAATCACGAACTGTTCGACGTTCATATTGAATTAAGTTAGTTCGGTTTGATATTCTGTTCGGATGGATCTAACCGGAACACTAACAGGGGTGGGTCTTCACGTTATTCATGAACTCACAATGTGTAATAGATAAAGCACATTCCGTCATTATAATTCACACACATAAGGTATGGCAGCTAAGTGATAAGCATATACTCGTCTGCGCCATTATCAATACGCAGTGAGTGTTGGTGTTGCAGGAATAGCAATCACAATACGAACACCGAACCAGCACAAAACAAGTAGCTGCACTACGTGTTAAATCTGAGTTTTGCTATTGGGTCAATCTTGAACAACTGAATGCACTGAACCTGAACAACTTACAATATCAATGACCAAGTCAAAAACACACTAAGACATACATGCATTGAAAATAACACGAGGGGAAAAAAAAAACAACAAAACAAGCATATTGTTAGGCAATGGCAGAATCTGCATTCCTCAGCTCTAGAACAAACCGCCTTGTAACATCCATAAGCTGGGCATTGTGAAGTTTTGCAGCTAGTCCATGCAAGTCTTGTAAAAGGAGTAATGCTCTGCTTACTAGGTTAGGATCTATACCTTCATCATCATCTTGTTCACCTACATCTTCTTCAACAGGAACTGCACCAATATCTTCCAATTGCAACCATTCTAGGAGCATACTCGAGGCAGTGCTGGGCTGACTATGTGCTGCTTTCAGTACTACATCAAGGCCTGTGCTTTTGAAGTCATCAGTGCTACCTATGGTTAAGCTAGCTAACCTTTCACACATGATTTGGACAGTGTCTGACTGCACAGTTTTGCAATAGTCTCTGAACTCCATAGCAAGATCAGCTGCCTCAATTGCAGATAAACAGTGAGCATGATCAAAACACGCCGCTATAGTTGAAGATGATATAGCATCCCAGGACTCCTTCACCAGCATAATTGCATCCCTAACATGAGGGAGGCAACCATATAACAAACCAGAAGTTCCAGAAGGCAGCTGCTTAGCTAAGGCTTGCAATTCATTATTACCAGCAGTCTGTTGTAACAACTCCAATAATGAGTTACCAGCGCAAGACCAAAAAGACACTTACACACACAAACTTAATGCATTAATACCCTATAGAATCTTCTAGAATAGTCTAGTCCCAAAGGTCAGGTCTATCACCTTGTTAACACCTTCGGTGACAGCTGACATCATACAATTTCGTCTACCAAAATTTTGGCCAAAGTATTGCTATCAGTTCCCACTAGTGGGAACGCTTCTACCCATTTGGAGAACAAGTCAGTGATGACCAATATATACCTGAACCCATGAGTGCTAACTGGAAGAGGACCCATAATGTCCCAGGAAATCTTCTGAAAAGGGTAGGTGCTACTGATTGTTCCTAAAGGTGCTTGAGGTGCAGGTATTGGATGGTTACGACGTTGGCAAATGTCACATCTTTGTACTGCATCATGAATTTCTTGCTCGTAACCAGGCCAGAAATATCGTTCTTTGATCTTTTGAAATGTTTTGAAGGCACCTAAGTGTCCGGACTTGCTATCACAGGGAAAAAGTTGAAAACACAATGGTTCATTTACTATATTTAACAACGTTTGACATCATATATCAAGTACAGTGGGTTTAATCACAACATAATACAACGTTAGTTTCAAACGTCGTTGTGAAAATGACAATAAAATACAACAGATGAACGGTATATGAACGGTATATGTTGTTGAATGTTGTATTTTGGCTGACTAGAGATGAATAAACCTTGCGAATCTGATAAAACAACAGCAAACAATCATTGTGAAATTAGAATCACGTGATGTAATCGCAATCCCCAGGCCTTTCATTCTTCGCGCTCCACCTTAGTTTCGTCATCGCAAACGGAGTCTGGGGACCAGACTAAAAGTTTTGTCGGTACAAACTACTGGTAGCTGTTCCGAATGTCTTCTGCTATAACTCAGTACGGGCATAATTGGGTGAGGTTTTAATAAAACATATAAACGTATGTATGTTTAGCGGTGATGTAATCCATCTGCAGCTGTGGGAGTAAGGGTCTGGATACGAGACTTTGCACAATGTCCGAAGTGTATACTGTATACGTCTTCCAGTTGGAAGACATACGAAGACATCCCGATCCAGTAGTACGTTTACAACGATTCCGAACTGCTTGTCTTTGAGTGTCGAATAAGATCGTTCGCGGTACATCTTCCATCACCATTGCTGATTGGTACATGTAGGTCTATTTGAAATAACTTCTTGTTACAGTATAGCTAATTATAAAGTATGCAACTACTTCATACGCTTGGCTTTCTCCACAGGATTGCTGTCGTTTTCTGATGTTGTATATCGGGAAGCATGTCCAGCTGTTGGCCATTGGGGAACAGGCACCTGCTGTCATTCATCAGGACTGCTGCACTGCAGAGTATGTACAGTACTGGTAGTTAAGTAGCAAGTGTTTAGCATTTAATAAAGCATTTTTAAAATGCAAGTGTAGGCTGTGTAGCATGTGTTAAGACCCATAATATGTGTGTGTGTGTTTGCATTTGACCAGTGCATGTACATTCACACCAAACACTGTTTAATCCAACCACACACACACACACACACACACTCACACACACTTTCTCTTTCTCTCTCTCTCTTCTCTTCCGTCTACAGTAGCCACCACACAAACCATTCAGATCATACTCACACAAACTGTTTGGTCACACCCATGCACACACACACACACACTTTTCAGTCCAGCCACCCCTCCCTCACACACACACACTGTCACCTCTCAACCCCACACACAAACCTTTTGGTACACACACAGACGCAAACATACAGCTCCTTCCCATCTGTTCACTGCGCCTCCTCTCCACTGCACTTCCCCTTCTCCACTGCGCCTCTGTGTAGTGTGGACAGGGCTAAGGATATTTCTTAACTGCGAAATAATGAAATAAATAATGATTACATTGTAAGTCTCTCTCACACAATATACACATGTGTTGTTTGCATAAATGTTCTCTTGTCATCCTCCCGACTTCTCTTCTCCTCCACCCCTCACCCTCACCTCCCTTCCTCCCCACTTCCTCTCATCCCCTGCCCCTCCTACCCACTTCCCATTCTCCCCCACCCCTCACTTCCCCACCTCCCCTCCTCCCCACATCCCCTCCTCCCCTCCAACCATCCTCCCCTCTCCCATCTCCCTACTTCCCCTCCTCCCCACCTCTCCACCACTCTCCCTTGCTCCCTTCCTCCCTCCCTCCCTCTCTTCCTCCCTCCCTCTCTCCCTCCCTCTCTCCTTCCCTCTCTCCCTCCCTCCCCTCCCTCCCTCCCTCCCTCCCTCATAGCCTATGTTCAATGTCTCCACTCTCCTACTACGGGTTGTGCCTCCAACATTCCACTCTCGGGTGCCCAGTGCTCATTGGACCAGGGACCAGCTGTACCCTGCTCCTTCCATTAGGGAACAAGGCACATGTTTTCATTCATCTGGACTGGTTAGTGTTTCGCATTTAACGTAGCATTTTGCATAGCGATACATGTAAATATGTAAGTGTGTAGCATGTGTTAACACATGTTTCCCCATGCCACCATCCACTGCTTAATCCAACCACGCACACACACACAAACACACACACTGAGACAATATACACACACACTCCCGCCCACACACACACACACACACACTGTTCACACACTGTTCTAACCCACACACCTTTTGGTTCAAACACACACACACACACACTGTCTGTGGTGTGCATTTGTGTGTGTGTATTTGTGTTTGTTTGTGTGTGTATTGTGTCCCTATTATGCACACGTTTGTTTACTCCTCCCCACTTCACCTCTTCCCCACTTTCCATCCTCCCCACCCTCACTCTCACCTCCCCACCTCCCCTCCCCTCCCCACCTCCCCTCCCCACCTCCCCTCCCCCTCCCCACCTCCCCTCCCCCTCCCCACCTCCCCTCCCCTCCCCACCTCCCCTCCCCCTCCCTCCCTCCCTCCCTCATAGCCTATGTTCAATGTCTCCCCTACTGATGTGAACACTACGGGTTGTGCCTCCAACATTCCACTCTCGGGTGCCCAGTGCTCATTGGACCAGGGACCAGCTGTACCTTGCTCCTTCCCTTGTAAGTGTGCCCCACTTTAGGGTAGACAAGTAAGGGGTTACAAATTATGTTGTTGTGTTTGTGTATACGTATGTGCCCTATCATACTTATAAACTCACTCACACAAACGTTTTGGTTCACACACACACACAAACACACACATGCTGCTCAATGACTCTCTCTCTCTCTCTCTCTCTCTCTCTCTCTCTCTCTCTCTCTCTCTCTCTCTCCTGTCACATATTAACACCTGAGTCATAGGCAACCTATCCTCATTATGTTGAAGTACAACTTGTAACTTGTAATATTATATCATATCTCATCTAGGCTTAGTATTGAAAGTGATAACAAGTTTAATCAAATTATACAGCAGAATTATATGTGTAGATAATAGCACCCAGCACGTATTTCAAATGCTATGTTACATATTATATTTGAGATAGGTTGTGTCACGGTTTCTAACAGAGATGGTTTCCATTGAGGGTTGAGACTTCCCACTTTGTGCAGAGGGTTGCATATCACTTGCTCTGTTTCCCTTTCCACTCTTGCTACAATGAAGTATGCACCTCCCTTTACTTCAACTATTTCATTTGCTTCAGGGTAGTGTGGGACGTCAATAGCTGTAATAGACACACAATGGTTTGGATCTATGCACAGGTACTGGTTGCGTCTATGGTCTATTGCATAGAGCATAACCTTACGTTCTATGTATCTCACTGGTTGGATGCATAACCTTTTATACTCTTTCCTAACAAGCTTAGGCTGATTTGTCCATTCATCTATGTCGATACTTCCATCAGCAAGAGTTCTTGCTGCAAAATACTCAATGACTGGTTTGGAGTGTGTTTCCACTACAGTGACACTGTTGG
Source organism: Eunapius fragilis (assembly GCA_963681505.1). Lineage (NCBI taxonomy): Eukaryota > Metazoa > Porifera > Demospongiae > Spongillida > Spongillidae > Eunapius > Eunapius fragilis. The sequence goes on along the minus strand of OY811976.1, from coordinate 5,969,104 downwards.
TATCCACCCCTGTCAACCATTTCTATACACAAACCACAATCTTCCACCTAGCTAATATGCGACAGGAGTAGTGACGTTGGCCCTGACCCAAACACACCCAGGACTTGGGGGCCATCACCCACAACACTTATGCACTCCACTTGTGCGCTGTGTCCGTACCCATGGGAAGACGGCAAGCTTTCTGCCTCTCAAGTCCCCAGTCCACTACTAGCAAAACACACTCCATAGCCACAGTTGCCATGACAGCAGGACTGTTGTCATGACACAGTGCTTTGGGGTCACTCAATATGACTGGTTTGGAGTGTGTTTCCACTACAGTGACACTGTTGGTATCCACCCCTGTCAACCATTTCTATACACAAACCACAATCTTCCACCTAGCTAATATGCGACAGGAGTAGTGACGTTGGCCCTGACCCAAACACACCCAGGACTTGGGGGCCATCATCCACAACACTTATGCACTCCACTTGTGCGCTGTGTCCGTACCCATGGGAAGACGGCAAGCTTTCTGCCTCTCAAGTCCCCAGTCCACTACTAGCAAAACACACTCCATAGCCACAGTTGCCATGACAGCAGGACTGTTGTCATGACACAGTGCTTTGGGGTCACTCAATGACTGGTTTGGAGTGTGTTTCCACTACAGTGACACTGTTGGTATCCACCCCTGTCAACCATTTCTATACACAAACCACAATCTTCCACCTAGCTAATATGCGACAGGAGTAGTGACGTTGGCCCTGACCCAAACACACCCAGGACTTGGGGGCCATCATCCACAATACTTATGCACTCCACTTGTGCGCTGTGTCCGTACCCATGGGAAGACGGCAAGCTTTCTGCCTCTCAAGTCCCCAGTCCACTACTAGCAAAACACACTCCATAGCCACAGTTGCCATGACAGCAGGACTGTTGTCATGACACAGTGCTTTGGGGTCACTCAATGACTGGTTTGGAGTGTGTTTCCACTACAGTGACACTGTTGGTATCCACCCCTGTCAACCATTTCTATACACAAACCACAATCTTCCACCTAGCTAATATGCGACAGGAGTAGTGACGTTGGCCCTGACCCAAACACACCCAGGACTTGGGGGCCATCATCCACAATACTTATGCACTCCACTTGTGCGCTGTGTCCGTACCCATGGGAAGACGGCAAGCTTTCTGCCTCTCAAGTCCCCAGTCCACTACTAGCAAAACACACCCCTCTTACATCACACTATACCCATCAACAATAACTCCCCACATCTGTCTATATGTAGCACACTGAACACCCACTATCACAAGCTCAATCGCTAATTACAAATGCTAAACTGGTGTGTGAGATATATACATCTATATATATGAAGCTTGAACCCCACCCTGTACTCTCCACCCACCCACCATCACCATAGCATCCTCCAACCAACCTCCATCACCACTGTATCCTCCTCCCACCCTCTATCGTCACTGCACTCTATCACACTGTACAAAAAGTCCATCCCTCCAAATGTACATTTAGGTGTGGAATATACTTGTGTCAGCAAACCTACCTTGAACTGCAGCAAAGCTTTACTGGTGGCCTTCAAAATATGTGAATGGGTCACAGATAAGCTGTTCCTACAGAAAGAGGTACATTGTCAAACCATAGATGGTTTTTAATATACCTAGTATACGCGCAATAATTAGAACTAACTTGATCAGCTGTTCATCATATTTCGAACTGTAGCGTATGACAAGTACACTTTTTAGAAAGATACGTAAGAAAAGACCACTTACTTTGCATTTTGACTGAAGATACGAACGTTCCTGTTTTCGCCGAATCGGGGCTGAGCCTAGCGTATTTTGTACACGTAGCGATCGCAACAAAGCGCAGGTCTTAAAATATGCAAGAATGACTGTAATAATGGTAGAAAGAAACACTTGCAACAAATTTTTGCTTCCTTCTGCTTTTAATAGCATCTCAAAACTCTTTTCACCGTCTCTTTTCTATATATACGGCAGTGACACTCCTATTGACGGGTATATTTAGATCGGCCAGTAATCGTATATGTAGGTGGGAAAAAATATACTATTTCGTTTTTCCTTATCATTCAACCCTTGTTTCCCTGCTTTTTATACCACTATTGCCTTCAAATCCTATATACCACCAACTTTCACATATACATGTATAGGTACTTGTTGAATATATATAGTCACGTGTTTGAAAGCGCTTTAGGCAGCTGTTAATTAGCCGCGTCATGAAGATAATCGTTTCCTGCTGCTTACACATTGGGCTTCCGAGTGTGTAACTGAGGTACGATAATAATATATTTGTGCATTGTAACTTTGTTTCTTCTATCTCAAGTGGACGCGCCTAGAAAACAAAAGTGTCGGTAGGTATATAACAATGTATGTTTTTTTTTTCCTTTTCAGGGAAAAAAAAGCCTGCAACTGTGCGGTACTATCTTTGGCTTTGCGGTTAAGTCACAGATAGTCTTAAGGTCGTCTGTAATCGTCAGTAATTTCTTATCTCCCCCTCTAGAAAGTCGTCTCGCATTTTGTATTCCTGAAAACTCATGGACACGGAGGTGTGTGCGTGCGTGAATGATTATTTTTCCTCCTAGATTCTCGTCACAATTATGGTGTGCGCAGCGTATACCACGTTTATGCCTATGAGAAACTTGGTACGTAAGCGAAACGTAAACTTGGTACGTAAGCGAAGCGATAACTGATTTTATTTTCTAGCAGGTTCAATCTTCCAATGTAAACAAGGTACATTAATGTACATTAATGTATGCGCTTAAAAGTTGTGTCATATGTACATGTACAGGCTCGGCTTTGAAGTGGTGCACCAATGGTTTGCATATCAGACACTTTTTGCAGAAGACGCTGAAAGATACAATGTGTTAGGAGGTATACCTAATAGCGTAGCATGTACATGTATACATGTATTCTTTTTTGAAATATTGTTATGAAGTGAACGAGAAGGTCATGGTAGTGCGCGTATAGGTATATATAGGGCGGGTGGGGGGGGGAGGGTGAAGGGCTGGGGACCAGAGATGAAACACTGGGGACCAGAGATGTAAGACTGGGGACCAGAGATGAAAGACTGGGAACCTGAAATAAGGATTGCATCATCAAAGAGAATACGTGAGAAGATTACCATTACGTATACAGGAAAATATACGCTTAGGGGATCTCGTTAGTATCCAACTGATATCCGAACGTAGTTGGCTGCGTATAGCGTTGTCTTTTGTAGTATTCTTTCTTTCCATACGTTGTGCCTTGATGTACATTGTAGTGAAATTCCACAACGTTGTGAAAAAACCACACATTGTGAAAGCACAATTTTGTTGTGTTTTATTATAAGCGAACACAACGTTATACCACACGATTCCCTCGGTTTGACAACAAAAACGCATTACTTATTCCACGTTGTGAAATAACTATTTTCCCTGTGTATATGCAGCTCATCCAAAATGTTATGATCTCAGTTCCTGTGGTACGAGAATTTGAGTTATTGAGGTCCCACCATTCCTACTTTGACGGCACAGTACACCATCAATGACCAAGTACTTGCTCCATCCTTCCGCTTTCAGAGGCAACTTTCTCCCTTCTCTGATTGATTGCAGAATACTCTTTGTGAATGAGTCATTATCTTGTTTTTGTTTCAATAAACCTGGGTCTCTCAGGTATGTAATTCCTCCTACCATTGCATTGGAATCTTCGACCACAGCTTGCCGGGCAGATTCCTTAAATTCACACTTGCGTCTTGACATGGCATCGGCATTGCCATTGCTTCTCCCTGCCCTATACTTAATCGTGCTGTCAAACTGTTGGAGGAATAAGAGCCAATGTGTAAGTCTTCCTCCCGTGTCCTTGAGCCCCCTCAATGATGTTAAGGGATTGTGTTCAGTAAGTAAAATGAATGACCTGCCATATAGATATGGGAAAAATTCTTTAATCGCAGCAACCACAGCCAAGGCCTCCCTCTCAACAGTTGAATAGTTTCGTTCTGCCTTGTTCAGCTGTCGACTCCAAAAAGCGATGACTTTTTCCTCTCCTTCAACCTCTTGACTCAATACAGCTCCTAGTGCTGACCCAGAGGCATCTGTTGCTATGGTAAATGAATGCTTAAAGTCAGGATAAGCCAGTATTGGAGGGCTGATCAACTTCTGTTTTAAGGTTTGGAATGCTGCTTGACAGTTGTCATCCCATTTGTATCCGCCTGCTGATTTTGATATCAGTTTATGAAGCGGTGCAGTTATGTTGGAGTATCCCTGGATAAAGCGCCTGTAATAGTTGGTGAGGCCTAGGAACTGCCTCAATTCCTTGATATCACATGGGACGGGGTACTTTCGCATGGCACAAAGCTTTTCCAGATCTGCCTGTATTCCCTCTTTGGATACAATGTGCCCCAAGTACCGTATCTTTGGACAAAATGGCACTTCTTTCCTTTTAGTTTAAGCCCCGCTTTCTCTAAAAGTTCAAACACAGTCCGCAGACGCTGAAGATGTTGTTCAAAAGAAGTGCTAAATACAATAATGTCATCCAGGTAGATTAGACATTGTTCAAACGTCATACCTGCAAGAACGCATTCCTTAGCCGTTGAAATGTTGAAGGAGCGTTAGTCAGGCCAAACGGCATAACGTTGAATTCGTAATGACCCTCCCGAGTTGAGAATGCAGTTTTTCCTCGATCGTTTTCTTCAACTTCAACTTGCCAGTATCCCGAGGCAAGAGCCTCCAGCGTTTCATCTATTCGTGGTAACGGGTAAGCATCCTTTTCCGTCCTCTCGTTCAGCTTCCGGAAATCGATACAGAAACGCCAAGAACCGTCCTTCTTAACCATTACCACAGGCGAAGACCATGGGCTGTTGCTTTCGCGAATCACCCCCTGGTATAACATCATCTTTACTTCTTTGGAGACAGAATCCTGGAGAGAGTAGGGTATACGACGCAAAGGCTGACGGACTGGTGGCCCTTGTACTCTGATGGAGTGCTTAACCACATCTGTTCTCCCTGGGGCACTGTTTTCTGACGCAAATGTACCCCGGAACTCCCATATCAACCCCTTGAGCTTCGCCCTTTCTGCTTCAGTAAGCTCTGCACCCGTTAAATCCACCTCTGGCATTTCGTCGTTTCGGGGTTCGATGGTGTTATTGCAATCAAGGGTCATGACTGCACTACCTGCTGTGAACGTTGCTACTCTGGTTCCCTCGTAAACGATTGCATCGGTAAGTCCAGTGTTGACTATTTGGAGTGGGACTTGGTTACTATCATCGACTTTTCAGACACTACGTGCAACTAGAATCCCCCGTTGAATGTTAACTGCTGGTTCAATTAGTCCTTCTCCTTTGGTATCGCCAAGACTTCCCATCCTTCCTCGTACTAACACTTGCGACCGCGCTGGAATTTTCGTGGTCTGGACTAAGTTGACGACTAGTACAGTGCCCCTCTCATGCTCGCGCCCTTCGTGCCTCGCCTTTCCTTCATCGCGAACCGCCAATGTTAGTTTACAGTTGGAACAATCGATAACTGCACCATGCCGAGACAGGAAGTCCATCCCTAGCAAACACTCTACAGTAAGCTTCCGTGCTACTACAACGTCGTGGTGAACTTTAATGTTCTCTAACTCTACCATTACGTTGACAATTCCAAGGACATCTAAAGGAATGCCATTAGCTCGGATGGTAAGAGGAGGGGTTCCGTTCATGCTTGACCTTGTGCTGGGAGGCAAAATGTCATAGCTCACAACTGAAACTGCCGCACCCAAGTCCACAAGAAAGCTCACCCTTTGCCCCCCTAACATGCCTTGAACTCTCAGAGACGTGCTATTACAGTAACAAACTTCCGAAGCCTGCTCACCTCTTGTACCGTCGTCATTGTTTCTCCGAGAAGGACAGTAGCATTTGATGTGCCCTTTCTTGTTGCATAAGTAACAACGAGGTTGTTGGGTTCCACCTGGTTTCTGTTCCAATAAACGAAGTTCCAGCGCCTCCATCCTCCCCACGAGCTTATCAAGTACCTCACGTAAGTCTTCTCTGCCTCCTGTCTGCACTGCTTGGACCCGCTGCCCGTCGTCCAACCCCATCGCGCGTTCAACTCGGATAGCATCCTTTACCGCATCGTCCAAGTTGGTTGGCGTGCCACACAGAAGAACCTGCCTTGCCAGTTCTGGTCGCAACCCTGTTGCAAATCGCCCTAGCAAAACGCTCGCTGTTTTGACATCGTCGTCAGGATACGCTTCAGTGAACAGCTTGCACAGCGCCATCTCAAAATCTCTGACTGACTCACGTAGTTCTTGACACCTCTCTCCAAATCTCTTTGCCGACAACAGTGGATCCCTCGTTAAGCCTGCTCGGTCTGCGAGCGCCTTCTTGAGCGTTGCAAGATCAGCTTTGTCGGAGTCGGGTAGTTGCATATAAATGTCTAGTAACTTTCCCCGAAGTAAAGCTGGAAGGATGACAAGATCCCTGCCGCCTTCCCATTTGTTGGCTGCAGCGATGACCTCGAAGCGTTTCCACGAACGATCAAATTCCTCCCTGCTATCTGCATTGATCTTAGGTAGCGTCAAACCATGTATTCCTTGCGCCATGCCAGAGCGATCCCACCGCTGCCACCAATGTAACAACTCCAATAATGAGTTACCAGCGCAAGACCAAAAAGACACTTACACACACAAACTTAATGCATTAATACCCTATAGAATCTTCTAGAATAGTCTAGTCCCAAAGGTCAGGTCCATCACCTTGTTAACACCTTCGGTGACAGCTGACATCATCTGTTACACTGTACTAATTGTGACAGCAGCCTGTTCTTGTACCGGGTCTTGAGAGTGGCTATAATGCCCTGATCCATAGGCTGATACACAGAGGTTACATTAGGTGGGAATACAAACACAGTTACTTGACCATTAGGGTCCTTCACATTTCTATCATGTCCTGCAAAGCCATCCATTAAAAGTGCAACGGGGTCCTTAGTATATACACGAATATCAGGTAAAAAAACTTCGTCCCACCACTTGGCAAAATTTTTTATATCATTCCAAGCATTTTTCTGATGAAAGTAAGGGATACAGGTTTGCTTGTATTGAAAGCAGCGAGGCTTTTTTGCCGATCCTATCACAACAGGTGCTCTTTTCCGACTACCTGTTGCGTTCGCGCACAAAATAAGAGTAAGTCTTTCTTTGGATGACATAGTTTTACAGCCTCGACCTACCTGTCTAGGATCGCCTTCATCAGGCATCAAATACGATTGTAACGTTTAACACAAAAACGTTTAATCTGCACGTAACTGACTCAATGCACGGAACGTACAACATATATATATGTATTATACCACGTGCTCATCACACCTAACACGCATGCATTAGATCATCTAGGTTACACAGCTTCCCCCCTAAGACCCTTGCGTCCTCGCAAGTTTGTCTAAGGGAACCCTGCCTGATATCTATCAGGTGGTCGTCTATTTTGCTCGGGGTTTCGTCTCGTGTTCTCCACGTCATCGTCAGGTCTAGCGTTGTCTTCCGCAAAAATGGGAGCCTCCTGCTCCCCTTCCTGATCCAAAGGAGCTCGTTCCATCTCGTCCCCTTCCCCGTTACTTGCGTCTTTGTCGAGCGTTACAAAACCAGCGGTCCCCTCGTACCCCTTCGTAGGGTTTTGTGCAGTGTTGTTCCGGTTCCGTAGGGGTGCTGCTGCATAATTTAAGCCGGTTGGTGTGAACAGTTTTTTGTTGTTGCCCACCAATCAGCTGGATCCTGTAGTTTACTGCGCTCACTTTGTCGAGTATGGTGTACGGACCCCTCCATAGTGAGACGAACTTCTTGGTTTGGCCGCGTTTTACTGTAGGAACAAAAAGCCACACTCTATCGCCAACATGAAACTTTTGACCACAGGCTCCCTTGTCGGCCACTTGCTTTTGCTTTGCGTGTGCAGCTTTAAGTCTTTCGCGCACTTCGGTGAACGCAGTCTTCAACATCATTTGTGTCTTCCTGACGTATTCTGGCAAAGGCTGGGTTTCAGCCTGGCGTGACCTCAGAAGCACATCAACTGGTAGGTTGGGGGTACGACCAAACGTGGTCAAGAACGGCGTGTAGCCCGTTGATTCGTGGATTGCTGTCCTGTATGCAAATAGACTTTTCTGCAAGTGATCGTCCCAGTCTCTGTGATTGTCCGAGATAACTTTAGCCAGCATATCCTCAAGTGTGCGATTAAAACGCTCGACCTGGCCATTACCCTGTGGATGGTAAGCTGTTGTTTGTGTACGCTCGATACCTAGACGGTCACATAGGGATTGGATTACCCTGCTGACAAAATTTGGCCCTTGGTCGCTGTGGATTGCTTCCGGTACACCAAATCTACAGACTATTTCCTCCGTCAATACCGCTGCTAAAGTAGTGCTGTCAGTCTTGGCGAGCGGGAATGCTTCCACCCACTTAGAGAAAAGGTCTGTCACCACGAGGATATACTGATTTCCCTTCAGTGTGGTTGGCAAGGGGCCCATGATATCCCATGACAATTTCTGGAATGGGTAGTCACTGCTGATGGTTCCTAATGGGGCTTGTGGTTTGGGCACTGGATGATTACTACGTTGACACACACCGCATTTTTCAACAGCTTCCCACACATCTTTTTCATAGCCAGGCCAAAAGAACCGCTCTCTCACTTTCCCGAAGGTCTTGTATACACCCAAGTGCCCCGACTTGGCATGTAACTGGTCTATGATGACGGCTCTTAAGCCCTCTGGTACCACGACTTGCAGCTTGGAGTTCGGAAACCTTGTAGACTGACGACAGAGGATACCATCCACTATGGAGAATTTATTCCATCTCTCCAGCTTTGCTGAAAGCCGTTTGCCGTCTTTGATGGAATGGAGGATGCTGCCTGTTACTTCGTCCGTTTCTTGTTCTCGTTTTAGGGTATCGGCGTCTCCAAAGACTGTGACACCATGTACGAACATCGAATCGTCTTCGCCCGCATGAAGAGTTACTGTAGCATCGTTTGATATCTGACATCGGGACATCACGTCAGCATTTGTATTGGATCTACCCGACCTGTACCTAATGGTAATATCGAACTGCTGTAGGTACAACAGCCAGCGAGTGAGTCTACCACCGGTGTCCTTCAGTCCTCGCAGTGAAGTCAGTGGGTTGTGGTCTGTCAGTATAGTAAACCGTCTGCCGTAGAGGTAAGGAAAGAACTCCTTGATTGCAGCTACTGACCCTAAAGCTTCCCTCTCTATTGTCGAGTAGTTGCGTTCGGCTTTGTTGAGCTGCTGACTCCAGTACGCGATCACTTTTTCGTCTCCGTTGATTGTTTGGCTCAACACCGCACCAAGTGCCGTTGTCGGAGGATATAATGTCCCCCTGGAAAAAGTGTCCCCCCGGACAATATACGCTAGGTTATATTGTCCCCCGGACAATATACCCTAGGATATATTGTCCCCCCCATGGTTATACTGTCCCCCCCACCCCCGGACACTATAACCTAGGGTATATTGCCCCCCCCCCCCCCCTAGTAGCACAACAAGGGGGGTGGGGGTGGGGTACGGAAATGGGATCAACAGCCTAGCAGAGTTTTAATCCCTCCCTTGCATGCACGTGACCACCCGACAAATATCACTCTGTCACGTGGTTAGAATATGTTCGACCATGATGCTATTCGGGAGTTTTTGGTGCATGGTAGTTATCCAACTGGGTATTCCAAAGACCAAAAGTGATCATTCAGAAGAAAAGCGAAGCTTAACTTCCGAGTCAAGTCTGGTGTCCTTTACTATTCTGCCTCTTCGGCTTCGGCGGACGAACGGCGATGGAGGAGAGTAATAACAAAAGAAGAGCGTCATCGCGTCATGACAAGCTGTCATGCATCTGCTGAAGGTAAGCATCTGTTGGAGCGCGCAGTCACTAGAATAGGGGTGGGGGGTGGGGGGCTATTATAGAAATTGCATGCATGTATTTGTAGCGCAAAGTACGGTTGATAATACTATCAAACTGCTGATAATGTGTTTTGCTTGCAATTTAAATTCTAGGAGGACATTTTGGGAGGGACAAAACTCTGGAGAAGGTTACCTCAAGATTTTTCTGGGAAGATATGTTTGATGATATCCGCCAGTTTGTGAAATCTTGTGATACCTGCCAGCGAGCTAATGTTTTCTAAGATTGATGCTGCTCTCCACCCTATTCCTGTGGAATCTAAAGTGTGGAACCAGGTAAATTGCATTCTTTTTGTGTGTGTGTCATGCACCCCCCAATTTATTTTTATTATTTGAGAATACTTTAATTTTATTAGTACTTAATCCAGTAGTTCAAATAATCATTTAAAGTTTCAGAATTACAATGATGAATTATATTCATAGGTGGGTATTGACATGATTGGACCACTTCCCAAAACTTAAGGCACTGAAGGTAGAATTTTTTATTATGCAGATAAAAATTCATATTACATGGCTATTTTTCTCAGCTACCCAATTTCAAGACCTTTTTACATCAATCTCACAAATGGCACAACAACAACTGCCCCATCAATGTGATGAGGTAGTGGGAAAAGTTTCACAGTTTATTACAGCATTTTCCTTATTTGGTAACTGTCATAGTATTTGTGATCGTAACTTTATTGATAAGGCACATGCTCAAGCACTAGACAAGGTAAGTAACGACTTTTGTGCGATTTTGTTTATAAAATTTGTCCTCTATACGTAAATAAACTAGCTATTCTAGAGTTCTTTCTCTTCTATCGGGATACATTTCCAGAGGCAACAGTTCCAATTAAAATGCACCTTTTGGAAGATCATGCTGTACAGTGAGCTAATGCAAACCATGTTGGCTTCGGCCTACTTGGTGAACAAGGTGCAGAGTCTATACATGCCAAGTTTAATCGGCTTGCCCTGGCATTTGCTCCCATCAAAGACAGAGTGAAGAACTTACAGTGTATTTTAAAAAAACATCTCTTAAACATTGAGCCACAATTGCTAGCTGCCATCCCACCTCCCTCAAAGAGAATAAAGAACAATACTTCCAGTAGCTCTGCAGAACCTCAATAAATTTGTATTTTAACAATATACACGTCTGAATGCGGCTGCTGGGTCATGCATGTTACATGCACAGAGCAGTTGAATTCTTTGAACTCATTTGTACTATCTCAAATAACCTCCGAAAAATATTGTCTATAATATCATCCCGTCTTATATTCTTTTTAATTAGAGACACCTCCCCTACATGACAAAAATGGCGGATTTTCGAACGCTCAACGTATAGTTCAGAAAAGGCGTCATTGTTAGTATTTAGCAAAAACAGATACAACCTACAGTGTACTTTACCGCTGTATTTGTTGTTTGGCCTGTCTCACTCCCTGAATGCCATACTCCTTTTTTGTATACACTATATCGAAACACGCCATGCGTAAGTTGATTGGTTGCGACAATCCATGCTAACAGTTAGCAACGTAAGGCCGGGCGATTTATGCTTTGCTATAACAGTCAGAGGTGTTCGCCACTTCTAGTATGTTTTTTAGGTATATTGTGCATTTGGTGTCTTGGTGCAAAGCACATTCTAAGTGACATCGGTTGTCTGATTCGTTGCTATGGGACAACGTAAATATTTCAATATTTCGGGCGTAGGGTCAACTTTCCACGCGTTCAATGGGAGCAAACCACCGTGAGCAAGGCATTGAAAATACACCACTCAGTAATTCCTTGAAAAGATTTGATACAACTGTAAGCACTTAGTAAAATAAGTACTCTGCAGCCGCAAGTACCTGTATAAAATTTCAACTTCTCCTCATCTTGACAGAGACTCAGCAGACATGTTAGCATTCTCTACAACTTTGTCTATCTGACAACTTCCATCTATGTATTTCTGATGAAACCAATCAGTATTTTTAAGAATTCTAATCACTCGCCTGCATATGACTTTGAATTCTGTTGCTCTGTGGGCTCACAAAGGTATTTACTGGATAGGTAACTTACAAATGCTGCAATATCTGCCTGACAACTGGCATTAACAGTTTCAGTTTCTGCACAGCCTGCTTGATGACATTCAGTGGATACCATGCCAGTTGCAACTTGAGATGTAGTCTGCAGCTCAGCAAGAGGAGAGACCAATGGTTCCTGATTGTCAATAGCCTAGTCATATACAGATTCAATGTAGCTTCATTTATACCAGTATATTTACATGATCGATGACATAATCAGATTGCTGTTCGTCACTCACTTCCAATGGTTCCTGACTGTCAATAGCCTGGTCATAGGGATGCAACATAGCGTCATTTATACCTGTCTAGTACTACATACCTGATCATTGATCTCGTCAGATTGCTGTTCATCAGTCAGTACCTGGGTTGGTCTGCCAACATCATAATGGCCAGGGCATTTACGGCCTCTATTAAGTGACCGGTTGTACCGCTCGAAATGTGGCACGCATGATGCATAGCCCAGATTGACAGTTGGAGCCTAATCAGGATTGCACGTGTCTTCTATGGCAGCTGGTGTACCTATTAACATTACAAATAATGCACTCAAACCTTCATTTTTCACAGAGGTAATTCATACCCGTTACAAAGTGGACAGAACAAACGCGTGCGTTCTTCGAAGGGGCCCAATCCTTTCTATTAATTCTAGACAGCCACTCAGTTCGCCTTCGAATAGACAACTCCCGAAGCTCTTTACCCCGCCTTTCGTTGACGCCTGGGATGCTGTAAAACTTTATGTCCTTCTCTGTTTCTGCTCGGCTCGAACAACCCGCAACGCAGCAAGTTTTCACCATTCTCCGTTGAGCACCTGTAATACTTTGCCCCCTGCGTGGGCGGAAATATTTTATCATATGACTTTACGTGAGATCACGAGATCTATGCACTCTCTCTGTTTTTGTGTAATAAACTGTAATCGAATACTAAATCAGTACACGGGTGTTTCAGAGTGGACATTTACGGATATTTAGATGTCCAATTGCCCATTTACGTAAAAATGATTTTGCTAGCTCATTAACGCACTAACATATTCAAAGCCGGTTTCTACTATGACCCCAGTATCTCTACGCCTTTCCATTGATAACTCCATGCATAGTAATAGTCTAAGCACAAACCCAAATCAACTGCTCACATGTTTATCGCATTTCAACATACGGCGCAACGTTTCTAGTAATCACATGCTCCTTAATTCGTTACGAGTGCATCTTTTGGTGGGCTATTTGTGAGGCTCTCGAACTTCCAGGTGAGTTGTGACGATAAAATACAGAATCTAGGGGCATTTTAAAACAATCCAAGCTGGGTCACGTCTCGAGACGCGACGTCTAAGGCATATAAAATCGCTGTTGAAATCTATGAATAATTATCAACATCTTGGTTATTATAATGCTTTGCGATGGAGTTCCATTGCAGTCTGCTTACAAAACATTGCAGGGTGTGCGGTGGGAGATTGGTGGTGGCAAAGAAATCAAAAAGAAGCATTTAAAACTCCCAATCTTACAAAAAAGAGCTTAAACTAGCATTTGGTATTGATATGATCACTGATCATGTCACCATTATTCTGCAAACCATGTATGGTGAGGGTGTTAAAAAGCAGAAATAGCTATACCATTCAGATGGTCATGCCCTACAAGTGGAAAGTCCATATGTGTGAAGTGAGTGAAGAGCAAATTATAACTGAATTTATTTGCATGATCACATTTGGGTTTGCCAGCATGTTGAGGTGCTTGTGAAAGGTGGCATGAAGAAAAAAGTGACATAACATACAGCCAAACATCAAGTGAATCACTACAGTCATTAGTTGCACATATTGAAATTGCACCAACAATTTCAATTAACTATCTAAAGTGTCCACTAGGCCATTGTTTTCTGTGCAGACCAGTAGAGCTACCATGCCAAAGTCATATCTGTGCAGGATGTATCATAACATGCCTGACATTGTCAGCAAAGAACACATGTCCCTGTTGTTATGATGGTCCGTTTGTGAAAAGTCGTGATGTAGCACTTCAGAACATCGGAGTGGAGCCCCAGCAATACTTTGGGTGCAACCCCATTCACAAGACTTGAAGGTCAGACAATTGTACTGAAAAGATACTTTATTAAGATCAAACTACCATATACTATTTCCTTGATTACAAGTTGCGCCTTCTATTCAGGACGCAACTGTACCTGCATTTAAAAAATTTACCGGTACTTTAAATTGCTACAGTTGTGTAGTAGTGTTTGCGCACCTTTCGCTCTACTTGTGTTCCGATTGGCTCTTGACTCGGGTCTGTTCATCCAACTGTACCAAGTCAAAGTAGCAGTTAAATTTTTTAATGCGGGTACAATTGTGTAGCCACAGCTTGTAATCAAGGAAATACGGTAATGGTTATCATTATATAGCTACTAACCTGAAAGTCTTGTGGTTGTCTATAAAGAATGTGGCCCAGCCAAATCCTGTTCTCCTCATGGTTGCAGACAAATTTGAAGAGACATTTGCTAGACTTGGAGCATGCCACTCCCTCTATGACCAATGTTTTGTAACAGATGAGAAATGTTGAGAGTTAGGTATAGCAACATGACGTCACAGTGGATGAGTATTATTTTTCACATGAAGCTGTAGTTCTCTTTATGAACCAATTTCCCCAATGCACCAAATGCACCTATTAGAGGAGCACACAGTTGAACAGTTGAGTGGGGGAGAGGATACAACTTTGGATTTGGCATGCTGGGTGAGCAAGGTGCTGAATTGATTCACCCATCGTATCAATGCACTTTGTGAACACACACACACACACACACACACACACACACACACACACACACATACACACCTTTCAGACATAATAGCATTAAATAGGTTGCCATGAGACAGGATGGACAAAATATACTTAGCAATTCAAATCTAGCATATGAACTCCACTTACATGCAGTTCAATCAGAAACAAAGAATAGAGGCTACGGTGCATCGTTAAAGATCACTTCATAAGTATTGCTCCTGACTCAATCCATGCTCAGCCACCCACAAAGACAGCAAAACGTATGCCAAAACACACTGCTGCTTCATAGTATAGTGGATTTATATTCACGTACACAAAACACAACACGCGCGTTCTCTATTCCACTTGACGATGTTTGCCCGTTACTTTTGAAGCATATAAGTCGCGTCTCAGAAAAAGAGTAACATAAAACGAAAGCTCTATCTATGTACAATACCTTTGTAAAAGTCGTTTCTCAACTGGAAGTTCGCACGTCCCGGACTAACTAGCTTTGAAAATCTACCTCCGCGTAAGTAGGCCGCTTTTGAACGACACTTCTCCAGACCGAAAGCATCTTTGATGCCCAAACATACCTCGTTCAGTAGAGCACAGGTTCATCTTCAACAATACTTCGTCTAAAGGGTCATCACGTGTTCTATTCAGTAACTGTACAACGAATTCCAACGGGTACAAATCATTACAACCGTTGCTAGGTGAGGTAATTGCCATTTCAAAATTTTGGGGCGTAGGACTTTTTGTCCATCAATTCAATGGATCGTAACACCCGTGAGTATAGAAGAGCTTGAGTACCCAGTCCCACCCAATTATAATTTAATCGATCTAGCTCTTTAGCATATAGATATAGTCCTGCCGGTCGATCGCTCGCGCGCTTAGTGCAGGTATTAGATCGTTTCAAGTTGATAATTCACTGTGGGTGCCAGGCAGGTTGGTTATTTATAAAATAAAAACAAACAGCAGCATCTTTAGGTACTCGCGTACGCGTATGCCTATCACATGTATGTAATTTGCGAGTGCAGAACGTGTGGGTACTCGCGCGTACGTGCGTGTGGATACTCGCGTGTGCTTTGCGTGCGTGCGTGTGGATACTCGCGTGTGCTTTGCGTGCGTGCGTGTGGATACTCGCGTGTGTTTTGCGTGCGTGCGTGTGGGTACTCGCGTGTGCTTTGCGTGCGTGCGTCCCTAGAAAAATTCTTGGAACGTTTTGTCAAGTCTTATCATGACTTGTCAAGACTTACCAAGCTTCACCTCACAAGACTTGCTCTAGTTTTACCAAGTCTTATCAAGACTTACCAAGCATGACTTGGCAAGACTTAGCAAGACTTAGCAAGACTTAGCAAAGATTATCATGTCCTATCAAGTCTTATCAAGACTTGACCTGAATTTGGAACAAAGACTTATCAAGACTACCCCAGATCCATGCAGATCATGGTACGACTTAGCAAGGCATTAATAATGAATTAATCGGCACAGATATAATTTTGTAAAACACTAAGGCTAAGAGTCCCTGCACTTCTGGTTGGCTTTTGTTACGAATGTCTTCATGTCCCATTGTTCAGGTCGGTACCGCTTATTCATAATCTCTGGAATAAAATCTTAATAAATACATTTCAAGAAGCAATTCAATCTAACCAATGATCTTAGAAACCTTGGCTTGATCAAGGGCAACCCTATCACTCTTGTTGCTGTGGAATAGTAGGGACACAGAGAGTTCTTCTTTTGAAAAAAACATATCTAACAAACTGAATCCAAATGTGTATGGATTCTTTAAAGGAATTAGCATCACATTTGTTCTGTTCACCTGCATGTGATCGCAGGCCACATATATGCATGGGTAAAAAGGTTTTTTCCATTACAACTCACTATAACCTCGTTGCTTCCTGTGGTTGCAGGTAGGTTAATTGCTTGGGTTTGAGATTCTGTATAAATTAAAGGCATTTCATAAGGATTATACATTGTATCGTACTCTATGGTACCTGTGATGGGAATGTTTTCTGCTGCAGGAGGCAATGTTGGTATGGACTTTAAGAGGTTAGTCGCTGGGGATTGAGGTTGTGTAAGACATAGTACATTGTGTCATACTCTTATAATAATACTACATGTACCTGCAATGGGAATGTTTTCTGCTGCAGGATGCAATGTTGGTGTGGACTTTAACAGGTTCAAAATCTCCATCTTGTCACATATTTCAGCTTGTACAGCAGCCATTCCATCGAGCTTTCCAATAGCCTTTGACACCAGATTCTATAAATAACTAATACATAATAGCATATTAGCATAATTTTCAATTGAAATACTGTCAGTACGCCTTCTGGACTCGTTTCATTCTGAATTAGCATAAAATATGGTTCAGTAAATAACATGCTATACAATATAGTAATTTTTACACACCATTTCACCTCCACTGCCAGCTGATGTGTTGTTGTATTAGATTGAAACTGGTAAAATTTTTACTCTGCATTATTTACTTTCTCTAGATACATACCTGATGCTGCTTTCATCATTATATCCCTCCTCATTGCTTTATCGTCAAGCAAGAATGAATCCTGCACAGCATTGAATGACATATGCATATAATCTATGCCTATCACATTGACAGTTAATTCATACAAGAAACAAACCTTTGGTTTGTCTTGATCAATGTGCCTTTTGCTGCTTGTTGTGGTATCAACCTATTTTGGAGGTACACATATGGTTGTAATATTTCATTCTGATCCATGCTGCAATACTGGAGCTGTTGAGGGAATCTTGGTGGCTTGCTTTGATTTCTAAACAACGTTTAAGTTAAACTTGATGAATAATACAGCATGTGATTCCTACTTTGTGCTTGGATGTCATAGGGATCTCCTCTGTAAAGGAATAGAGTATTCATTTATGTATAGCTATTATATATACCTTTGTAAGAAACAAATTGGACAGGGTATGCTCTCCCTTTAAATTCATAGAGAAGCTCCGCCCCCTTTGTCAGATTAGAAACAGGCTTCATGTCTTCCTGGGTCACATCTTTGACTTGTGCAAACAAAGTCTCTCCCGTTTGCGAACATTTCAGAACAATTCTTCCTATATATAGTATATGAATTAATTAATTATTTTTGCTACGCGCAGTGTATACATTTATTAGTCATTGCGGTCAATAACACCTCGCGACCAAGCTACGTGTTTTGGCGCCAAAACCGATATATCTATTTTTTCCCGTCATTTCTATCCAGTTCATGTCCAGGTAGCTGTATGCCTGTACATGACTGGGTTCTCTCTACATACACGTGGTAACAATCACTATGTCTTTGAATAACATATACTAGCATACCGCAATAAAAATTAACGCGGTTTGGAGCTCGTCCTTTGCATAATATACCCCAAGTAGCTACATATGCTCCGATCTTGCGCACTGGTCCGGCCACAATTCTCACTCCATGTACGTGTCAATTAATATAGCTACGCGCGTTAATATATTGCATGCATATGGTGCACGCCTTACTGTTTTTGGTCAAGTAACACTTCTTCACATTCTGACTCAGCCATTTTGGGTGTAGGCTTCCTTTTCCTCTTATTACCATCTCCAGACATATCTTGAACCTGTAGCTGTAAGTGATCGCCACGTGCTGATCGATACTTAAAAATGTATTGTTTTATATACGGCAAATTGAACATATTTATTCACACTGCAAAATGGAAACAATTGCAACGGTGGTGAAATGGCGTGGAAAGTATCGCAAGTATCTTAAAGACTCTTTGACTACTGTTCCGAGAACAACTTCCTGGAGACATCGGAAGAACTCACAGAAGTATTCAAGATAAGCTACACATCCCTTGATAGGTGACTGACACGTGCACGCATATATGATTATAAATGTATATGTATGCATGCCTGTGGTTACACGTCCGGTCATCATGTTTTTTGGCTTCAACCCAGCCAAGCCGTACATGAGTAAGTATATTAATGTAGCAATAGTTCAGTAATATCTCTTTTCGGGCTATGGTAAAACGAGATCGAGGTATACGTGCATGTATACATGCATGTATATATTGCATTCCCTGATGCTACATAAAGGCATACCCTCACATACATAGCCTGAGCGAACCTCTAAATATTTGAAGTGCCCATAAAGGAACTAAGTTATTATATAGTCTCTCATGCGCGCAGCGCTGCATATTGAATAATAATACTGACCATGCAATCTATATATGCATGCAATCATGTACCTATACAGTTGCTGAGAAGTTTGTTTCTGATGATGACATGGGTGAATCTTCTTTAGACAAACCTTTGGGTGAGTTATTGAAGGTTTTCATACAGTTATTCATTATTATTACATCATTTGCAACAGCTGATGATGATAATAGCTGTAATGATTATGATGTTCATTGTGGTGCTAAAATTGGAGAAGAATGTAATGGTGGAGGTAGTGGTGTTGGTGGTGGTGATGATGGTGACAGTGGTGGTGATGCTGAATGTGAAGGTGATGACATTAGTGGTGTTCATGGTAGTGGTGTTCATGTAGTGATGATGATAGTGACAGTGGTGGTGGTGCTGAGCATGAAGGTGATGACACTGATGGTGGAGGTAGTGGTGTTCATGGTAGTGGTGCTTGTGGTGTTCATGGTCGTGATGATGATTGTGACAGTGGTGGTGGTGCTGAGCATGAAGGGGATGACACTGATGGTGGAGGTAGTGGTGTTCATGGTAGTGGTGCTTGTGGTGTTCATGGTAGTGATGATGACCGTGACAGTGGTGGTGGTGCTGAACATGAAGGTGATGATGATCTTGATGGTGCAGGTAGTGGTGTTGGTTCTAGTAACGATGAGGATAGTGGGGGTGATGATGGTGATGATGATGAAGATGATGATATTGGAGATGATGGAATTGGTGGTGGTGGTATTGGAGGTGGTGGTGAAAATGAGGAAGATTCCATTAACATGGAATGGAGTATAGAAAAAATGTCACAGTCATGGTTTCAGTCATTGTATGAAGGAGCCACAGTAACTGTGTGTGGAGCTTACTGCAGTATTATGCAATATGCAATTAGGGCAAAATTATCATATAAAGCCATCCAAGAATTGTTAGTATTACTCCATATTATATGTCCACAATCAAGCAAGCTCCCGAAGACACTGTTTATCCTGAAAAAGTTTTTAAAGGCCTATTCTGTTCCTTACACATCATCAAAGGTCTGCAGTCAGTGCTCAACTCCTTGCCATGGTACATCTAGGAATGTTAACTGCCCAAATTGTCATTCTTCATCCCTGATAGGCAATTTGATTCATATTCAAATTGAGAAGTCACTGCAAACTATAACTTCAAGTAAGTTTAGTTGTATAATTGCATTTTTTAAATAAAAAAGCAATAATGCTAGCTCTCACCTTTAAAATACAGACAAATGTAAGCAATACACAACTGAACATCACTATTTATGTAAATATAAATTAATTGTATATTCATGCATGGATGCAGATCATTGGGATAAACTAGAAGCACATGAACCACATAAAGATAGCAATTGT
Source organism: Eunapius fragilis (assembly GCA_963681505.1). Classification (NCBI taxonomy): domain Eukaryota; kingdom Metazoa; phylum Porifera; class Demospongiae; order Spongillida; family Spongillidae; genus Eunapius; species Eunapius fragilis. The sequence continues at coordinate 5,948,920 of OY811976.1, read as the reverse complement.
GTGGATGACATCTGGAGTGGTGAAGCACTAAGAAAAGATGTTGATCTTCAATCAAATAGGTTTCTTGCTCTTGGCATTTCAACGGATGGTATTCCAATATTTAAATCTACAAAATCTACCCTTTGGCCTGTGTACTTAATAATACACAATCTTCCTCCACAAATTCGAATTAAAGAAAAATATATAATTTTGTGCGGTTTGTGGCAAGGGCCCTCTAAACCAGATATGGAAATCCTCTTAAAACCTGTGGTACAGTATATAGAAACATGGAGGGAACATGGAATAACTGTACAGACATCATCTGGCTGCATCAAGTATTATGCAAAACTGGTGGTTGGAGTTTTCGATGCCCCTGCTAAATGCAGTGTGTTATGTGAAAAACATTACAATGGTGAATGCGGGTGCTCTGCTTGTCTGCACCCTGGAAAGAGGCTTTCTAATGGTGCTCGTGTATACCTACCAAGCAAGTATCCAATGAGAACATACGATAAGGTGATTGAAGATGGGGAAAAAGCATTAACAACAGGAGAAGCAGTTAATGGAGTGACAGGAGTATCTCCCTTATCATCATCTCTCAATCTTGTATACTCAATTCCATCTGAATATATGCATTCAGTTGTGGAGAGGGTCACAAGGATGATGCTCAACTTCTGGTTTGACAGTATGAATCATGGAAAAGCCTATTATCTTGGACGTAAAGTGTCAGATATCAATGCAGTCCTTATTAAGCAACGTCCACCACATGAGGTTTAGTCGTTCTTCAAGAAGCATTACATCACACATGCATTGGAAAGCATCTGAATTAAGAAACTGGCTACTTTTCTACTCTCTTCCTCTTCTACATGGTTTTCTTCCTCCTCTATACTTACATCATTTTGCACTATTAGTATGTGCTATGCATATACTTTTGCAAGGGAAGATAGCATTATCTCATATTGATGCAGCAGAACTCATGCTGAATGAGTTTTATGTTATGATGCCTGAACTGTATGGTGAATCATCATGCACACCCAATGTTCACTCACTGTATCTATCACCTAACAATGTATGTGAGACAGATGGACCCACTATGGGCATACTCAGCATTTTGTATGGAAAGCAAGAATGGACAGCTGAAGCATCTCTACCACGGTAGAGGAAACATAGTTGACCAGTTGATCTTCAACACAGATGTTGGACTAACATTGCAATTGGTGCATAAGCATTTAAAACAACATGAAAATTATACCACACTGCAGTATTTAGACAGGAATTGCCATCATTTGCAACTACGCACTCAAATGATGTGCAAATGGTTATTGGAGCATTAACAATTGCGTACAAGACAAATATATGTTCAAAGAACAAGAGTTCTACAATCTCTTCGCCGCATTGATCCACTGGGGAGAATGTTATGGAGCCTTACTGTTACATATCGCAGAGCTTATCATGTACCAGGTCCTAATGCATTGTGGTAAGTCAATCACATGGCAATTGTTTAAATTTACACCAGTGTAGTATTTAAAGATTTCAATCACTAGCTTAGACTTGAATAAACTCAATCTCAATATTTGCATCCATATAGACATGTAGCTGCACTCTTAAATTTCATTTGTATTGCACAATACAAAGCTGTTGGCTAATTTAGAACACCCAGAGTGATGCTGCAATAATAAAAGATTATTGCCCGTTAGTTTTACATCAATTAGACTTAGCTGTACATGTATATATCAAGTTTTACCATTTTATAACATGTTATTTAGTCGCATGTGTTAGGTGTGATAAGATCTTCTAATGATGTGCAACCAACAACCAACACAAACTTTTTGTGCAACAGATTTTTATACTCATGCATCCATTAAAACCCTTTTAAGCATTTTGCTCCACTTTGTCCAGTGCATATTTGGATATCATATAATCCTACATCTATGCATCTGGATGGTCACCATAAACTTGTTCAGTGGAAACTGATTATTCATGGAGGTATGTTTTCATGAGATGTAATGAGATTTGCTTTGTACTTTATGCGTCTGGTACTTATTAATTCTTAAATACAATTTTCATGCCAATGCACCTCCCGTAATATTATAAATCCACAAGTCCAAAATTCTCATGGAATGTGTCATATATTATTTTTTAATACAATTACATGCATGTCCTATATTTACGCTACGTTTGCACAGTACTTCTTGTGTTTTGCACCCAGGACATGCGTTGTCCTTTGCATTTACATCAGCATAAAACATGTAGTGGTGAAGTGACCTAATGTTTATCCCCAGCACAATTGCATGCATGATTTTGTAATCATTCGAAACACAAAAACCAATGAAACAAATACATGTAATACTTAACAATATTCTCACATGGTGAATTAGTGTTTCACTCCTAGAGCTTCCAGAACTATTGTTGATACCAACCATTAATTAACTTTACTTTTTAAGTATTTAAGTCTGCAGATGATGTACTTTAACGAACATATATACTTTTGGATTTAGTAATAAGGAATGTATGGGAAATTTTCAATCAAAATTATTCAAGATGGAGTAAAAAAACCTTAACAATCAAAGTTATTGGATAACAGAGGTATTCAATTTTGCAGTAGGCTCTAAATCTATTATAATGATGGTAGTCATGATTATGTTTGAATCTTGGATATCTGGGTGTTGGTTTCAAAATTGCAAGGAAACCTGTGTAAGCAATATTAAAACAACTTAACGAATGGAACTTAAATATGCACACTTTGGTACAAAAGTTGCAACAGAGATATAATAATTTGTAAATTTTAATTTAAAAATTATAAAAGTTCATAATAGTTGCAGGTACCAACAATAATCTTTTTTGTCATTTCATTTTAACCTTTTTGCTTATATCATTATAACATTATTTGTATTAGACAAGCAGTAGTTATATATTTATGGATAAACTAACAAACTTTAACTCCTATAAAGAATTTAGGAAGTGCTCGAAGGTAGATGATCAATCCTGCTTTATGGATGTATTTATCTTTGATGCCTTGCAGTTAGCAAATTCACATGTAATTGGAGTAAAGGTTAAAATGCCTCAATATATTCTCTAAATGAGAGGTCCCTGTGGTATACATGTAAATCTTTAGCACTTTGACATCAACATTAATCTTTTCCGTTTCGGGGTATACCCCAAAATTATGGGTATAAAATGAAGGGCATGAAACCTACAAACCATTATTTTACCCTAACTTTCAGCGAATGTGAAGCTTAGGGTTATGTACTTTTACGCATAATTTCAGCTTTTAATTCTTTTGCATTAAAATACTGCACTGCCTTAAACATACGTTTGCGTGGTCTTCATTTCAATGTTAACCACACGCTGCCAAATCAAGTTAGAGCAAAGATTTATATATTGGTCTCACACACATACATTACACTATTTAATGGTGATAAATAGTTGTACACAGCAGCGATGGTAAATTAAAACCCTTACATGTAGGTACTCAGCTTGCTGTTAGTATATTAACTATAGTCAGTTGTTTTGTGGCTTTGACAGTTATTGTAGCCACATGCATCCAGTTCTATTATTCGATCAACAACAAAATGGCTGCACCTGTGCTTCGCTATATTGAACTTATTTAAACTGTCAGTCCGTTACTTTCTGATGCAATGTGCATTAGTTGACACATTAAGTATCAGTAGAATCATTTTTTGCTCATAAAACAAGTCGTGCTTCATGTAAATGACTTATTACGATGAAACGAAATATAAGTCATATGTGTCATAAATGCATACTTTGTTTTAATTCAGAATATGAGCGCTACAATTGTACTCTGCCCCCCACCAAAAGGAAAAGGCTTAAAGTTGTTTAAACAAGCGCATCTCTGTAACTGTGTACGCTGCTATGTACAGTTTTCAAATTCATGTTGGAATACTCATTTCTTTCCTAAAACACACGGGACCCACTCACTGTTACAGATATGCACTCGTTGCAACATGAGCCTTTTTTTCTTGAATGGGGTGAAGAAGTTATGGTAATAAAAACCGCTAAACAGATGAATATAATTTTTTATCGATAAAGTTGGCTCAACTGTTCACAGCATTGCATGTTGTAGGAAAGTAGTTATACTATGGTATCGTGTACCCTTACTATTCAACCATCCCTTTAAATTATTGTAATGTTTGTTGAATATTTGCAATGTCTTGGACCTAAAATTAAAAGTTCACAATTTCATGGGGTATACCCTATATACGGGGTATACCCCATACGGAACTAGCACCATTAACCAAGTACATGTAATTAAGGCTAAAGAAATCCCTATAATTTAAGACTGGCTACGTTTAATAATTTTGGGTTTATAACTAAAACAACCTAGATCAATTAACTTTGCTTATAATTTAGTATCCCTGGCCCCTCATAATTAGAAAGAACCCATTATCCCTGGGGTGATAATCAGGACAATAGAACTGAACTTGTTTGAAACCTTGCCAAACCTGATACACTGTACCATTCTTCATTAATTCCTCCAACTAAAGATGGCTCGCTCAATCAAATGTGGAAATTGAATCGTATGGTTGGGGAAACAAAGGTGAAAAATGAAATGGCAAAAAAAACATCTTGGAAGCTCTTAGTACAGACACGCTGTAGTGATATGTGAAGGCGTTGGCAATATATCATAGTGATAATTGTTATTGTGGATGCAAATGTAATATGTCATTATTATCAATAACTTGTAGCTAGTGTCTTAGTTATGTCAGCTTAATCTCAATGTTGACAAATCTATAACTTACACTTTGAAACTGGAATCTATGTGTACTGATATTCCAGATGCTATTATGTAAGAACATTGTTTACTCTTGATATTTACTAGTTAACCACATGGGCTACAAATTTTGCCTGCATGCACTTTATGTATAAGTTTAGAATTTAGAAGAAACAAATTAGACCATTACATTAAAAATTTTGATTCCCTAAGGCAAAATAAAGTATCCTGTAGATGTGTATGCAAAAACAGTTTTATTTATTATATTGAGGCTGTAATCAACTACTTGAATTGCCACAATTTGATATAATTTGTAGCACATGGAGCCGTTCAAGATATCATGGGCGCCATTTCTACCATTATTGGTCTTCAAGGTTTCAACAATTTTGTTGCAATGTATAATATCATGAAATGTGTTCCTTTATTAAGGCTAAACATGCTAACAAACTATTTACCCAAATTTTTGTACATATTAAAGTGTCTATGTAAAATAAATCTTAGTTGACCAGAAGTCCATGGACAATTTCTTGACATCATATGTATTGGATGGACAAGAACAGCTGTAACAATGGCAACACAAAATTAGTGCTTTAGCTTATCCTATGTTTGTACATGCAATTATAAATGACACAATATAACTGATAATACAAGGAGATTACATAACATTACATAACATGGCTGTGTGTAGCTTAGCATGCAATGCTGTATAAATTCCTCAATCAACAGTATATACCTTGCCCCTTGTTTTCATGCCTCTTCTCGGGACACTCTAAACATATGCCTGGCGCTCAGTAATTTGAATTTCATCCACTTATAGGAATTGATGGTTATACCAGAATGATAACATACCTGCAGTGCTCAGATAACAATCAAGCGCACACAGTTCTCAATTTGTTTTTGAATGCTTGCAGAGCATACTCTATTCCGTCACGCATCAAGACAGATCATGGAACCAAAAACGTTGAAGTAGCCGGGTGGATGCTTGAAACATGAGGGTTAAATCGAAGAAGTGTCATAACTGGTAGCTCTGTGCACAACACCCGAATTGAACGCCTGTGGAGAGATGTAAGGCGTGTTGCAGTTCACCAATTTATCACACTGTTTTATTACCTTGAGGATGAAGGCTTCTTGGACCCTACAAATAATATCGATTTGTTTTCACTACACTAAGTGTACCTTGGCCGAATAAACAAGAGCCTTGCAGAGTTTAGTATGCAGTATAATCATCACCCTATGCGATCTGAACATAACTTGTCTCCATACCAGCTGTTTTATAAGGGAATGATGAATGATGAGCACTATCCGTACATCTTAAGTCTGCCTGTCAACATACCCGAGCAAAGCATACCTGATGATACCTTTGGAATTGATGAAGAAGCTCCAACGTCATGTGAGGACAGTGTTGATGAAATTGTACTCAGTGCACCGCATGTCCCACTCACTGCTGAAATGCGACACCTATTGGCAGCAACCATTGATGCTGGAAGTGAAGACAACAATTTTGGTATTACTCATTATTTGTCAACAGTAGACTTTCTGCTTCAGCATGTACATGGTAGATATTGTTGTGTAGACTTGAAAATCTTTGGACTGCATTGTATATATTCTTTTCAAAACTAGTGTGCAAGTTGTATACTTGAGTGAAGTGTGGGTGTATGAGTGAGCGAAAGAAAGAGAGAGAGGGGGAGAGAGAGAGAGAGAGAGAGAGAGAGAGAGAGAGGGAAAGAGAGAGTGAGAGGCCTCAGAAATGCCTGAGTCCTGTGAATAGATCGTTGCCTATTTTACGTTAAGCGGTATTGTACTTAACCAGGGTATTGATATACAAATAAAATTTTAATAAGGTGCAAGGAGATTAATGTGCAAAAATCGATACCGAGCCTTACTTAGAAACCCACGCGTACGCGGGGTAGGAAAGTGCCAGCCTTGAAACCAGTTTTTTTCACTTTAAATTATTATATTAGTAAGCAACTATACACATAAATGAAAAGGAAACAAAATATCAAAATTTATGGTTCAAGTAGAAGGGCTTCCCTTGACACCAGGTCAAGAGGAGGTTGTGTAGCAGACATATAATGGCCAAGGTGAGAGCGTGCCCCTCGAATGCACATAACTGAACTTCGCAGCAATGAATAGGCAAGGCGGCATCTCAACCACATGATGGTTAGGCTATAGGCCTGATTCCATTTGGCAGATAGCAGAGAGGCCAGACGCTTATAGCTTGTTGTGGCTTGAGGCCCAAGGCCACCAGTGCAAGAGAGAATAAGTGGAGTGAAAGAGGCATGTTCAATTTCACGAATGCGTTGGTCATATTTCCTCTTTTTCTCGTTTTCATGGCTACGGTAGCATGCGGATAAAGGAGTCTTTTGATTTGAGGGGGCGTAAGGATTAAAAACCTTTACATCAAAAAATGCCCTTTCAAACGGACTCCCCCAAAATCCATCTGCTGCAATATCCAATCGCGCACCATCCTGTATATTCGCTGAGAGTCCACTCATGACCTCACCTGTTATGGGTTGTAGATGAGGCTCTGTTGATACATTGTGGCACACTTCTGACAAGAGAGCAGCTGTTAAGTCTCTGATTTCGTTGTGTCTGATTGATGGATACCCTCCCTTAGGGCATGACAGTACATGTTCAACAGAAAAGTGGGTGCCACAAGCACAATTTAGTGGAGCATTCACAGGACTCCAGCCATAACGTAAAGCCAAAGCATCACGAAAGGCTCCCTTATGGAGCGCAAAGCCATATTCTTCAAGTGGTAGAACTGAAAGCCAGGTGGAGGCACCTTTTTCTTGGGAGAGGTCATGGCATGTGCAAGAGAAGGTGGAAGAATATCCTTTAATGTCGAAGCTGCATTTAAATGGTGTTCTCGTTTGGATTTGTGGACTTCGGCTTTGGCAGAAAGTTGATCTTGAAGGATCTCATATCCATATCTTTCATCCTGCTTTATGATATGGTCTACTATAGGCTGTGTGACTTTCATGGAAGTAGAATACTCAGTGGTGGAGAGATGAGAAGGGTTTAGTAGGCCCAGGCCTCCTAAGCGAGCAGGAAAGAGCTAGTAGCTCTCTCTCCAGATCAGATTGTGCTGCACGGCCAGTGACCAAGAACGCTCGCGCGTGCGGACACTTCTTGGGAATTCTGCCCGGGATCACACGATGGAGGTGTGCATGCATGTTAATAATAATAATATCAATAATAACAGAGATCATATATATGATTTCTGATAATAATAATAGTGATAGCTTTGTAATGACATATATAATTAATAATATTTTGAGGAAGGGTTTGTGTTGAACGTTAGTGTGGGTAGTAGTGGTTCAATCGTGAACCTGGGAAACCCAGAAGAAAGGAAGCTTCTGCACTGTACCTGTCAAAGTGCAGGTTACCATAGAAAAGCGTTGTACCTGTACATAAGACGCAGACAGCGTTGCAGAGGTGGAAGAGAAGCAGTCAGTATTAGTTAGAATAGCAACACACGTATACACGCGGTGCATTTTGACTTTATGCAATTTTCTCCTATCACATGTGAGCACTGACTCTAATGTATGCACTGAAGAATTATTATCATATCATACCACACAAATAATCTATGTAAACCAGTACAGTACGCACTGTACTGAAAAGCATCAGTGCTCCGTATAAATCAAATGCCCTTTATTATCATTTTGATCTTTTTAGATCATGTTTCCCGGTGTAAAAGTATGCATAGTGAAGCCTTAGGCTATTATGTTCATTTATGTTCATTTATCCTGCTGTATTATATAAATAGCATAATTATAAAACCACATGATAGTGTTAATGCAAATGAAGTCCTAATAATAAGGACTTCACAGTTTGATTGATAAAGTCATAAAGCAAGACCACCTTTGGGTAAATCATGACCTGATCTGATCTTACTTTGTGATTTAACACGTGAGGATATTATGTACCGACTAAGGTATGCACACCTTTTTATAGTTTGGATGCTAACAGACAATACAACATGATTGCTTTCAAATCCTTTATTTGTACATGCATGTATTGCAAACTTTATATATATAATTATAATATTATATATATATATACATGCATATGTTACACGCTTATGAGCTAGTTTATACATTTCATGTGGGACTCATTTATTAGATCAATCATTATATGAGAGTAAGTGGGCATGGCATAATACCATGCAAGTTAAAACTTATACAACATGTACAAAGCAAAAGCATGCATATAGCTTGCAACTAGTCAAAATATAATGGAAATCATCCCTTAGTACAGATCAACTGAACTATATAATTATACTTATATTAATCTATGTAGGTGCAGGTTGCAAATTAACACTGATCTCATCAGATGTTGACACTTTCATTTTGTTTTTGTATTTACTTTGATGCTTGTAGGATATTCAAGAATGATTACATATTTACGTATAGGCTTACTGAGCATGTGCTTATTAACCCTCGACCAGCGCTAATTAATATTCATGACGCATGACGTTACGCGGAGGGTTTTTAAATAGAATTGTTCAAATTCGAGTGTACAGACGCTTGCGGGCGTTTCTCCTACGCGATGCTTCCGATGGTGCTTTTTTTTCTGGCGTGAGTCGAGAAGTGTTTTTTCTAAACGATTTGTGGAATTTGAGCGCTAGGGATGTAGTTACGCATCGCTGACGAACTTTGAGTGAGCGTGTTTGGAATAGTGAAGCGATGCTCACTCTCAAAGGAGCCATCATACCGCAGATATGTACGGTAAGTGTTCACACTAGCTTTCGTGTGTAATTACAAGCATTTACTTTTAGTTTTTTCTCAACCCCGTTGATTGTATAGGCAGCTGGAAAGCTAGAAGGTTCCTCGTACATCCAGCTGCTAATTAGAACTGGTGACTCAAATAAGCATCGCTATTACAGGTAAGAGAAAGGGATGTAATGTATGTACTTCCGTTGCACAATGGTGCAACCATGCTACAACTATGTTCCCTCCTCGCACCCCAACCATGTTCCCCCCTTACGTCACAACCATGTTCCCCCCTTACGTCACAACCATGTTCCCCCCTTACGTCACAACCATGTTCCCCCCTTACGTCACAACCATGTTCCCCCCTTACGTCACAACCATGTTCCCCCCTTGTGCCACAACCATGTTCCTCCCTTGTGCCACAACCATGTTCTCCCCTTGTCCCACAACCATGTTCCCCCCTTACGTCACAACCATGTTCCTCCCTTGTGCCACAACCATGTTCCTCCCTTGTGCCCAACCATGTTCTCCCCTTGTCCCACAACCATGTTCCCCCCTTACGTCACAACCATGTTCCCACCGTACGTCACAACCATGTTCCCCCCTTGTGCCACAACCATGTTCCTCCCTTGTGCCACAAACATGTTCTCCCCTTGTCCCACAACCATGTTCCTCCCTTACGTCACAACCATGTTCCCCCCTTATGTCACAACCATGTTCCCCCCTTACGTCACAACAATGTTCCCCCCTTACGTCACAACCATGTTCCCCCCTTGTGCCACAACCATGTTCCTCCCTTGTGCCACAAACATGTTCTCCCCTTGTCCCACAACCATGTTCCTCCCTTACGTCACAACCCTGTTCCCCCCTTACGTCACAACCATGTTCCCCCCTTACGTCACAACAATGTTCCCCCCTTACGTCACAACCATGTTCCCCCCTTGTGCCACAACCATGTTCCCCCCTTGTGCCACAACCATGTTCTCCCCTTGTGCCACAACCATGTTCCCCCCTTGTGCCACAACCATGTTCCCCCCTTACGTCACAACCATGTTCCCCCCTTACGTCACAATGATGTTCCCCCCTTACGTCACAACAATGTTCCCCCCTTACGTCACAACCATGTTCCCCCCTTGTGCCACAACCATGTTCCTCCCTTGTGCCACAAACATGTTCTCCCCTTGTCCCACAACCATGTTCCTCCCTTACGTCACAACCCTGTTCCCCCCTTACGTCACAACCATGTTCCCCCCTTACGTCACAACAATGTTCCCCCCTTACGTCACAACCATGTTCCCCCCTTGTGCCACAACCATGTTCCCCCCTTGTGCCACAACCATGTTCTCCCCTTGTGCCACAACCATGTTCCCCCCTTGTGCCACAACCATGTTCCCCCCTTACGTCACAACCATGTTCCCCCCTTACGTCACAACGATGTTCCCCCCTTACGTCACAACCATGTTCCCCCCTTGTGCCACAACCATGTTTCTCCCTTGTGCCACAACCATGTTCTCCCCTTGTGCCACAACCATGTTCCTCCCTTGTGCCACAACCATGTTCTCCCCTTGTCCCACAACCATGTTCCCCCCTTACGTCACAACCATGTTCCCCCCTTACGTCACAACCATGTTCCCCCCTTGTGCCACAACCATGTTCCTCCCTTGTGCCACAAACATGTTCTCCCCTTGTCCCACAACCATGTTCCTCCCTTACGTCACAACCCTGTTCCCCCCTTACGTCACAACCATGTTCCCCCCTTACGTCACAACAATGTTCCCCCCTTACGTCACAACCATGTTCCCCCCTTGTGCCACAACCATGTTCCCCCCTTGTGCCACAACCATGTTCCCCCCTTACGTCACAACCATGTTCCCCCCTTACGTCACAACGATGTTCCCCCCTTACGTCACAACCATGTTCCCCCCTTGTGCCACAACCATGTTTCTCCCTTGTGCCACAACCATGTTCTCCCCTTGTGCCACAACCATGTTCCTCCCTTGTGCCACAACCATGTTCTCCCCTTGTCCCACAACCATGTTCCCCCCTTACGTCACAACCATGTTCCCACCGTACGTCACAACCATGTTCCCCTCTTGTGCCACAACCATGTTCCTCCCTTGTGCCACAACCATGTTCCTCCCTTGTGCCACAAACATGTTCTCCCCTTGTCCCACAACCATGTTCCTCCCTTACGTCACAACCATGTTCCCCCCTTACGTCACAACCATGTTCCCCCCTTACGTCACAACCATGTTCCCCCCTTACGTCACAACCATGTTCTCCCCTTGTGCCACAACCATGTTCCCATCTTACGTCACAAACATGTTCCCCCTTGTGCCACACAATTGTGCAGAGTGAACTCAGGGATTCTACCACCAGCACTTTTAGCAAATTACCTGCTCCATTGCACACACAACCACCTCTTTTCCATTACTACATCCTCTATAGCAGTTACGACATCCTCTACAGCAACTATGTAACATCCATTCATTATCATATCCATCATTTGCATTGCCTTATTCATCTCTCCAGGTAGCGCCTTGATGACTTCATCATCAAAAAAGCCATCAAATTCGTCATCGCTACAGTCACTATCTATGACCTCCATGTATTGGAGGAGACCCAGGAAGGGACCTGCATCTGATAATCGCGCTACTTTACACCCAAGATAGAAGCCACACTATGCATAGAATTCAATTTTAGTTGTGTAAACAAACCTCGCGCAGCTGCAATTGCTTACACACGCCCGCGCTACGCGTTTATATTATGCCATCCCGCTTGGCCACTATAGTGGCCTTCCGCAATGCGCAAGCGCTCGCGTACGGCCACTATAGTGGCCCTCCGCTGTTCGAGGGTTAATCATGCTGAATCTGGCCTTGGGGTGCCTGCCCCATTATTCCTGACCGGCTTGCCAGAGCATTTTCCATTCCATCGCGGATCAGGACAGACTACGGCACAGAAAATGTAGACAAGCAGGTGGGAGTGGCTGCATTTGTGAATGAGCCCACTCCCCATTTCTATGCTGACTGGCAAATGAGATTGCCTACAATTCTGCAAACACATAAGCATTGGGGGATCACAACCAACTGAGAGCAAGGTAGCCAAGCTAGGGGGTCAAAATCAACTTTAGGGCAAAGTGAGCACATGAAACCTCATACCATGCCACCCCTTAGCTTATTAATAATTGCTATCTGGAATTCACTTGAACAACGGAACTGAGGGGCAAAAACAGCTCAAGCTTTGTTAGCAACAGAGGATGCCCGGCCCCCAACAAGGAAACATGTGGCTTTCATCTTTCCTGGCATGATTGGGGTAATCAGGACCTACGGTAGTAGGTCCTATGTAGGATTGGCTCCATAGGCGTGTTAACTATAAGTGACTGTACTGTAATAACATCAGAAATAGCAACTTGGTATTCTTTATTGTCATAATCACACACCACTAAGTCAGAGAAGTCATGCATGGCATTTTAATTAGGTTATATCCCAATCGCAGAAGTAAACGAACATACAAACCATACCTCTCAGATTCAGGTGGAACATCAAACTGCACGAAAGTCGATGAGCAAAGTTATTACACTATTCAATAACCATTGTATTACTTTAAATACCTATCACAATCAGAATCTGCATGTTCATTCACTCCTGAGATGAATCTGTAATAGCTGGAAAAAATATATGTATAATTCTGAATGAGAGTGGCAACCTTAATGAGAAAATATGTTGATGTGACATGCCCATTTCTGTGTTTATGAATGATCTGTCATGGCTAATTTTGTCCTATCCTGAAGTGATCCTAGGACCATTTTAGGCAGCCTGATTTGGTCTAGCTGTCTAAAACAGGCTTTGCTTAATTTGGTCCTAGGACCAAAACAGGCTGCTGAATTTGGTCCTACACTGCTCATTTTGGTCCTATACAGGCGGAAAAAAGCAAGCAGCCTGATTTGGTCCTCGGACCAAAACAGACTGCCTATAATTTGTCCTGCTATACTGACGTATACTTTACACGGATAAAATAATTGCGGGACGGATCGAGAGGAAGGGGTTCTTTTACGTACTAAGCTGCATGTGAATATATATAACCCACCCATAGCATGCCATATGCAGGCGCCGTTCAATCTTGTTATCAACCATACATACAATGGTTAACGCTCGAAGAATAATAATCTAAACACATCATACATGACTATAGAGAAACCAGCTATCGAGTGCAAATAGGATGGAGCCACCTTGTTTTCTTCTGTTGCCTTGTATCATGTGATAGAGTGCCAATGCACACCTCACCATGGAAGCGTTCTTTGCAGTTGCTGCTGCTTATCATAGTGATGTCATTCTAGCCTTTCAGATGTATTGTACATAGCTCCAGGTTTGTGTAACTTTCATAGTTGCATTAACAATGCATACTACTTTATTACAGATAGTGATAATGAAGATGTGCTACTTCAAGGTGAGTACTATGTATGGGATACTCTGTGTGACTGGAGTTTTAAAAAACTTTTATGTATTACATAGAACCAAGGCAGGAGGCACCACAATCAGAAAGCACCATTGATAATAGAGATTTTGTGACTGAGTCAGAATGGCATGGTTTTAAACTTGTTGGAGACAATATAGACAAAACAGTTAAACCACGTGGTATGCGATTCAACCACCAAGTTCAGTCACTTCACTATTTCCATGTTTATGCTGTGAAGGACAGAATAAACTTTAGTGGTCTTAGCAACAACTCCACTTTCATTGATCCAAAAAGTATTGATTGCAATCTGTTCTACCCATCCACAGATGATGATGCTGCTCTAGCATTCAACATGGAGAACATAATAAACTTTAATGGTCTTAGCAACAACTCCACTTTCATTGATCCAAAAAGTATTGATTGCAATCTGTTCTACCCATCCACAGATGATGATGCTGCTCTAGCATTCAACATGAAGATTTTGGTGGCTAGAATTTTAGCTCAGAAAATTCATGGGCTCAGCCATTTAAAATATGCAGTTATGCCCCACATCCAGCATAAGTATACAGCAAATATTATTCATGCTATTGAAGTTCTGTGTGGTGGTTACCCTAGGACAGCTGTTGAGCTTAGAGGTAGCTAATATGTCTATGAAAGGAACTACAAGAGGAGGGAAAATTAATACTGACATCTCTTTGTCATCAGGTGGTGTGGACAAGACTGTACAAGACAAGCTCAGGGCTGGAGGGTGGTACCATGTTTCAGCTACGCAACCTTATCAATAGGAGAAGTGTGGTATCAGATGTAAGCAAAGACATGAACTCTTGTGAGGACTTTATTGAGCTTGTTACAAAGGCACACATAGTTGCAGCTGCAATCAGCCTAGTTGGGGCTGAAGATGTAGCTAGTTTATCAGAAAACATTCTGAGTGGTAATTCATCATCTACTCTGCATTCAGTAGCAAAATCTATCTGTGCTAAACTGGTCACCATCACTTCAAGCAGGACATGCCAAAGAGACACTGTCTCTAGGGCTACTGTACCTGGAATTTAAAGATGCTATCTGCAAAGGTGATGGCGAAAGAGTGCTAAGATGTTGGAAATACTCATGGCTATTTTTTCGTGCCACTGGACATGCCAATTACTGCCTTGAGGCATTTAATACGTTGATGCAGAAATACTATATACTGCCCCCTCGTTATGCAGAAGAGATATTGTGGGGTCGTTTCATCAATGCTAGGGGAAAGGCAGGCCATAATACCTGTGCTGATTTGCATATGGAGCATTTAAATCGGCACATCAAGGACTCTGTTAGGCATCTTGGTGCAAATAAAACACCACAGGCTGTTAAAAGAGCACGAAAAGTAGTAGGTGTGCCAAGTAAACCTTGCACTACTTTGACGAGATCACAGGGATTCACATATCTGGAGATCATACTCGTCACTCAGAGGCCTGTGACTTGTCCAAAATAGTCTGTGAACTTGTGCGAAGTGGTGTCTTCAGCCAGAACCTGGCAGAAAGCACAAAACATTTCCGAAGCAACTGTGTAACAGTATGCTGTATTCTATCAACAACAAAAAAATTGACTACCTGGATAAATAAGAACATTTTGATCATCCTTAGGCAATCACCATTGGTTCATTAGAAATGTTCAAGTGTATGTATTTATATTCATAACATTAATTCAACTGGTAATAAAATGGGAACAATCTACACGTTACAGCTATTGCAAGTACAATTAACAGCACACACATCACAGCAGTTACAACCATTAACATTAAGTTTGGTGCAATCAAAGTATGATGCCAATATTGTTATTCTGCATGTCCCTTGTTTTGAACAATAGACTTTCATCTCTTTGGAGATTATGTTTGGCTTAGTCTTTCTTTTTCCAGTAGAGCATGGCAGTAACTGGTTCACCATTACGGCCTGCACGACCACACCCTTGCATGTATGAATCCACATCAGACACTGGTCCCCACTGAATAACTTGACTCACATTTACACAGTCCAAACCCATACCAAACGCTACTGTGCTTATTACAATTCTTAAAGAACTATCATCAGTACAAAATGCATTTATGATAACGTCTTGGGACAGACTTCCTAGTAACCCCTGTGTACATATCCACTAGTCTAAACCTTGCTAAGTTGGGAGCGGCAATAGGCTCAGTAAATTCCTCCTTTAGTGAACTTACAAAAAAGTCATAAATACATGAAGAATAAACACCACATGAATTATGGTGGAGGCGGAGGCTACTATGTACATGTAAGAAACTACAAGGTACACCACATCATGGCAATGTTGGTAATGAATAAAATATGTGACAACTGTATCCACAGGTGTGGTGGCGCATTGGAGGATCTGCACTCGTCCGCATTTGTCCAACATACTATTCGTGGTATCTCTTTGCAAGAACTTCATGCTGACAGAGTCATTTATCAGCTTGGGACACCCAGAAAGGTTGTCTCAAAATGCATGCACTGCTGCATAGTGATGCAGAGGTGTTCTTTTCACCTAGGCATGCAAGAATCACTTGTGCATTCTGTCCGAGTTGCTTCTTGTTACAGTGCAGGGTGCATTATGACCTTGTGCTAGGATCAGCTAAGCTGACAGATATAGTGGCCGTGTACCGTGCAGTCATGTCACAACAGTCAAGTTTGGTGAATTGTGGGGATTACATAGAGCTTGTTTCACAGCAAAATGATGTAAGATACTTCAGTTGAGTGCAATGTGTTTGTTAGGTGCTCTTCATATAGATGCTGTATTGTTAGCTGTGTTCAAGCTACAAGACAGTACTTATTTTCTTGTACAGGGCTTTCAGCAGCTACAGTCGTTTGGTGGAACACCAATTGTGAACGAATATGACTGCGCTCGATTAAACCTAACCACTACTATCTTCATCACACCAGGAAAGAAAATCAAAAGAGCAGTTTCCATAGCACATGAATGTGATACACGCTGTTGCTTTAAGCAGACACAGTGGAAAACGTTGAACGTCAAGAAACTGTGCAGTCAAAACTTGTATTTGAACATGACTGGTGCAACACATCTTATTGTTTTAACATGTATTGTGTGCTTTGAAATTCCATATGTGGAAAGTACCACTGTAACAGCTGTGAATGAAATTAACAAGTGGCTATAAACAATACTGTATAAGGGACAATAACCCTGATCAGTGTATGTGATCATTCTGATGCATATACATGTATGTATGCAAATCTGGTACAAATTGTAGCGATTATCTGGTACAGTCCGCTTGCTATCATACCTTGGTAAAGATAGTTCAATCACTATGTACCAGGTATGACGTCATGTATGGTACACATTAAGTCTCGTCCCCAGACCCATGCTACGCAGCAGCGGATGGATTATATCACCGCTATGTGAACAGAGGGTCTGGAAAAATGCTTCACCAAAGTCGTTCTGAGACGCAGCAGAAGTTATATATAACAACCCATGATGTCATGGGTGCAAGATTATGTCGAGGATTTTAGAAGGTGTCGCTGTAGCACTAGACTCCGCAAAATGAATCACTGCAAGCATTGTGTGGTCCCCGTTTTGAACGCGAAGGATGGAAGACTTTCAAGCCCCTCATCAGAATATTGCCGTGAAGCTTTAATAGGCTTAGCGACAGAGTTTGGTACAGCGAAGATGGACGCTTCACAGGAGTATGGGTCGGGCTACATGTGCAAGACGGGTTTCAACTCTAGTCTGTTGCTAAGTATTCTTCACTAAGCTAAGTATTCTTCGCTAAGAGAGGCAGTGGCAAGCGTGAAAAACAACTTGCTGTCAAAGCTCTCTGTTCATCCATGCGCTGGACCTCTAACCCAAGGTACCAAACGCAAGTCAGATGCTAATAAAGGCGCAAATGCTGTTAAGATGATTGGGCTGAGACTTACTGTTTATGTATCTCTATGGTCATGCATCAGCTTACAGTTGCCAGAATTCAAGGCAGCCAAGGTGTTCAGTTTAATGCAGAGAATGGTGAGGCGCCTAGAAGGAATCATACCAGTCATTGAAGACTGGCATGATAAGATGTGCTACATCAGAGATAATATATAGAGGGATTGGAAACGAATCATGTGCGCCATACATTCATACGAGAGCTCCTCGGGCAATGCTATCTGGTGCTAATCGCACCTTTAATGTGTTTGAAGGAGCGGATGAAGGAGAAGGAAAAGAAGCTTTTCTGTTTGAAACTTAAGAATAGTGACCAAAATCTGGTAGGTTTAGATTGAGTAAAGTGGATTGATAGCGGGGTATTGTTTAAAACCGCTTTTTTACATCAATCAATATGCTTTTAAGTGCTATTATTGGAGTCTGCTTTTTTATGGGGTAGCCGCTTCTCAGCTAATGGTGCGTACGATTCATAAAGCAGCTAAAAGAGTTAGTAACTGAATGTATATTGGCATGAATAGGGTTTTGTTGCAAAAGCGCTTCTAGAATTGGTCGTATCGATATGTGGATGCCTCAGGTTTGTGGGGTTGCCTAGCCTTTGTTTCAAATTGACAATTGTAAATGTTCCAATATGTAAGAAAGTGATTCCTGTGTTGCACACATGAATTTTTTTCTGATCTCTGCATATGATGTATGCCTAAAACTAATTTTAAAGAGATGGAAGAAAATTTCGAATGGCGCACCATCGAAAGAATGAAGAACGAAAGAAAGCACCACCGATGCTCGTATCTGTTCCCCGAGATGCTATAACTTTGTCAGTTGGTTCGATGACCATTCAGAGTTCAACACCAGGCCTCCATCCTGCCGTTCAGTGTCGGCCTGCTGAAGAAACTGGTCCGATGCTTGTATTCTTCGCGATATCTGTTTTTATGCAGAGAGAAATCACAAGTGTTGATGCTCTTTTGTTGAGGCTTAAAAAGATATCTCTCCCTTCTATGTGGGTCATTGCTAATGATTGAAAAAAATTCTTAGCATGAAAAAAAAAGTACACAGGGAGGGATTCGAACCCATATACGTTACATGTAGCATTGTCCGCGTTAATTAGTGTTGATTGGGCTCGTTTCCAATCCCTCTATATAATATCTCTGGCTACATGAAGGTTAGTCCTGCAGGGTATGAATGAACTGCTTAATGATCTCATGAGATGTGTAAAATTTGCCATTTGTCTTGCTAATTGATCAGGTGATATGGAAGAGGGTCTACAGGTCTTGTTCTAAGATGGATTATGGCAGTCTTTTTCTCCCTGAGGAACCAGGTTAACAGGAGGGACGTGGTGTCAGATGTGTCTAATGATCTCACAGCTTGTGAGGAATTCATGGAGGTGAGATAAACAGTGGCACATGTATTGGCAGCTGCAATGCAATCGGCTGGTGCCACAGACTTAGCTAAGTCAGAGATCATATATAGAGGTTTTGGAAACGAATCACGTGCGCCACAGGCTCCTGTACTTGCGTGAGCGGGCAATGCTCAATAGTGCAATTCGCACCTTTACATGTGTTGGAAGGGGTGGATTCTAGAAGCAATGATAGAAAATCAGCTTGTGTGCATCAGCCTTGGTAAGTTTGCTGTGTTTCGGTATCAGCAAATGAGCAAAAATACTTAAAGACAGTCATTTATTTACGAAAAAGTCCTCGTTAGGTATTTTTCTTGCGCGTGTACATATTTGTGGGACTGCTGTTCATAAACAAAGAGGGTATTTTGCTCAAACTTAGTAAATTGTGATTGTACATAGTCTATTCTAGAGCACTGGAGGTTTTGTATTAAGCTATCATGGCTTTTGCGTCCGCTATATCGATTTTTGACCGCCCGAATTGTCTTACCAAGCGTAACTTTGTTGGACAGTTTCTAAGCCACCTTAAACCGAAAAAATTCTCTTACTAATGATTCTGACTGTGCATTGTGTGTGTGTTTTAGTTCACGAGGGTACTCTTATTTGTTAAACAATCTCTGTTATTTTTATATGATTCATAGGTATGTGTAAAAGGCGATTCCGGTTATGGCCAGTAAAGAACCAGGAATGAAAGAAGAGGAGGCACCTCTCTCATTGTCTTCATTCCTCGGAATCATATACTTGTGCTTGGAATGGCTGTTGTCAATTGTGCTGGCACTTTCAAGCATAATGGCTTGCATGTAGCCAGAGATTAGAGTAGCTGCACCCGAAGCCTTACAAGTCATTGGTAGCCTTGTCCACGTTAATTGGTGTTGATTGGCTTCATTTCCAATCCCTCTATATATGAAGTTATCATTACATATCTTGTATCATGTGGCCACCATTGTAACAGCATTGTGTACTAAGGTGCATTTACAACACCAGCAAGGTCTTCAGCAGCAAGTAGAAGTTCAGTTGACCATGTCATGGAGTATGCTAAGGAGACTTTGAGTTCAGAGATGCAACCTATAACGGTATAGTAGCACAGTTTGATAGTACATGTACGTCAGTCTGAATAATAGGTTATTACATACTTGGTCCTTCATTAATGCTATCAATGGCGACACAACAATGTAAATGCTTCCCACATGCACAAACAGAAAGTCAAACGCGACAGGTAGCACCGAAATACACACCGACTTTCCGCTCTCCTTTGGCAGGATAATAAAAAACAAAAAACGTCGTTGCCCTCCATTAAGCTCCTTACAGCTTGAAGTGGATTGGTTCTTCTTTACTTTAAACCCCCCCCCCCCCCCCCTCCCCCCCCTACACTTGCGGGAAGGAATGCAATCATAATTCATCAACACCTAATCAACAAGTAGTCATGCGGCCCATTACACATCTCTCAATACTAGTCAAACCAGGCTATATACAGCTATATAAAGCAAATCTGAGGAGCGTTCAGTATTACATTTTCAAATGGCTAAAGTTATGATAGCGTCTTGGATCGTTTGTCCGTACAGAGTTCTGTGAGTCACTGTATCGGATGGCAGTTCAGTGGTGTCAAAGACATAAGTTGCTCCCTACCAGCAAAAACTTGCCCCAGATGTGCTAGAAGTATGAATTTAGTTGAGAGGATTGGAAGGGGATGTCACGATTATTTTGGTCCGCGTCTAATTTTGGTCTGGCCAGATCAAAATGAGCAACCAAAACTTGTCCGGGCGGACCGAATATAGCGCATAATTTGGTCCCACGTGTCATTTTTTTGGTCCTACCTAACTGTCAAGTGCCATCGTGGTAAATCGTTAACATGCCTAGCGAATCAGAGTCAGATGATGATCTGCTTGAGCAAACGTATGGCCATAAAGTTAATGGGACACACCCAGAAGGATGTACGTGGAACAAAAAGAGGTCCATAAGAAGAAAAGTTGGTTTTAGTGAATGGTGAAGTGCACCTGAAAAAGAAGGAACAAATAAGATACGCAAAAAATTGCATTCATAAAGTTCGTGCCTTTATAGTGCAAGAAAAAAGTTGGTATGTTTTTTATAGATTTTCATGAGAGTGAGATTGCCTCATGTTTTGACTACTGATAATGGTTCAGAATTCAAGAACAAGTAAATGCTGAAATGATGAAACTGCTGGGGATAAGACAATGCCTTATCACACCCTACCATCCACAGGTACATTCATTACAGTTGGTTTTGGGGTTTTAACTTGCTTATTTGGTCCCTGTGTGCAGTCGAATGGTCTTGACGAAAGATTTAATCAAACCTTGCAGAGGATGCTTGTCAAAGCAATAACAGGACAAAAAGAACTTTGGGATGAATTCATAGATTCAGCAGTGTTTGCTTATAACACACCCTATCATGAGTCTAGTTGTTATGCACCATTTGAAGTAATGTTTGGACGCAAAGCAGTGTTGCCGATTGATGTAGATTTGAAATCTGTGTCACCTGATAAGTTATTGTGGTAAGCTGTGTACCTCACCATTATGAACTTGAATGATCTCTGCACTATAGTACTGCAGTTGAAACTGACATGACAGTGTTAACCAGTGAAAGGCAAAAAGTGTTGAAAATTGTCAAAAGCAATATACTTCATGCACAGGTATACGATAAGTATTATTATTTTCAAATTATTTCATAAGCTCCGCTTTTGCCACTAGGAAAAGCAAAAATAGCAGTATGATGCCAAACGTGCAAGAGTCAACATTTTTCAAATTGGCACTGAGGTGTTAAAGATTTTGGAAGAGGAAAAGTGGTAAATTGGACCCAAATGGGGCTGGACCATACATCATTACAGCCAAGCATAGCAAAGGATTTTATACATTGAAATCCTTTTCATTTCACTAAACGTGTGAATGGTACTCATTTAAAAGTGTTCAATTTGTCGGCCTCACCAGCTTCCATCTCTCCACAGCAGTCCACTCCATCAGCCTCCCCACAGCAGCCCACTCCACCGGCCTCTCACAGCAGTCCACTTCATCAGCATCTCCACAGCAATCCACTCCATCAGCTTTTCCACAGCAGTACATTCCACTAGCCTCTCCACAGCAGTCCACACCACCACTCCATGAACAACAATCTACTTCAGGTAAACAGTGTGAATAAGGGTTCATACAAGTGGTAGGATTATTGTGGTTGACAGAATTTGTCCTATTTTTTCCTGTCATTTTCCAAAAGACCAAGACGACTTTTATGCACGTTTTGATGGAATGAATCGCTATTTTTCCACAAAGGGGGGGTGGAGCCACCCCGGCCGGTAGCATCGTATATAGCGATGAATGGAGGGCTTACAATCAGTTACAAGCTACCTTGGATTTGAGACATCAGACTGTCAACCATTCTCTACATTTCGTGGACCCAGTGACAGGGGTGCACACCCAAGGAATTCAGGGAATGTGGAGCTCATTGCCAACGAATGATGTGGGAAGAAAGGACGATGCACTTCAAGCCATTTGAACGTACTTGCCTAAATACATGTGGCGGAGACACTTTGGGGGACCAAACACATTTTCCAACGTCATAAAGCGTATAGCAGAACAGTATCCAGTGTAATAGTTGTAGATTATCTGTTGATTAGGTGTTGATGAATTAGGATTGCATTCAATCCCCCAAGTGTGTGGGGGAGAAAAGAGTAGCCCAGCTTTTGATCTACATGTACTTGCACGATTATAGCGTCAAGATGTTCTTTGTCCATGCTGCACATAAACAGCGGAAAATGAATTTTGTAAACTACTTATGACGTGCATTCTGATTGTGCGCCTATAATCAGGCGCGACTTTGGTGAAGCATTTTTCCAGACCCTCTGTTTGCGTAGCGGCCATCTGCTGCTGCTTAACATGGGTCTGGGGACAAGACTAGTACACATACGCCTACATACTGGCTCAGTGAATACAATTAGGCTGTGTAACAGGGGAAATTTTCTGGTAAACTGCCAAAATAGAACACCTTATCCATTTTTAGAACTGATAGGGGGGGTGAACTGTGGGGGTGTTGTGGTAACCTCAAATTATTTATTTTGATAGAGAGGTATAATTAGTTCCACGATCGTCAACAAGGTATTAAATGATTTTTAAAAACTAAGCTTAAGTTATGGCGGCTACGTATATCGCTCGACCTGCTGGGTTTCCAAGCTATCCAGAACCATAGAATCCATCTTCGGTTACACAAGCCACACCGTTTTTTAGATTTCAGCAACTTATGAAGGAACAGCAAAATGTGACTGAGTCTGTGAGAAAGGAGCATTACACTACTTTTATTGAAGCCATGTGCGGCAGTCCCATCAGTGCTATCGCTTCCCAGGTGACGACAATGGTGAGTTGGGACAACTTTTTTACCTGAAGTGATGCTTTTTTTTTTACCAACGTGGACTTTCCAACCAAACCCACATGACAAGTCAAAAGCACTAGCAGAGCAGCTCCTTTCTGCCGAACAACTCCACCACGCCCTTCAACAAAGGACCCATAGAAACTTCCAGATTCGGCGACATCGTCAATACCTTACACCAAAGAAGAGGCAAAAAACTAATACCATTGTGGGTGTTAGTTGTGGAAGTGTGTGATGTTTTGTACGTAGATGCTTATGAGGCTGATTGCGGAAATGAGATTTCGTTAAAAGTTTCCTATTCTATTAACATATGTGTGTATTAATTAACAAGCACAGCAACAAGTATATTGTTGATACTTGAATAATTGTTGTGTACCCACAAGAATATGAATAAAATTATGTCATATATGCCTCTGCCAAGGCGATCATTAGTCTCGCAAGCCAGACGCACTTTGACGTACCGTACTATGACGTGGAACTGGGGACTAGCACGAGTAGTACGTCTGGGGACATCGGCCACTAATTATTTATTCTGACCCAAATTCCAGCAGACCCAATCAGATTATAGCTTACATAATGTCATGTGACCTCTAGCGGTTTTATTGCATTCCTTAATATGGCAGAATCGGCAATTCTAGACGCTATAAATGCAGCAGCTACATTTCTTAGCTATTCGCAGTTGCATAAACCACAGGAATCGGCTGTGAAGCACTGAGAGATGTTTTTGTTACCCTTCCGACTGGCAGGGCAAGTCCTTGTGCTATTACTTGCTCCCTAAAGCTTTTGATGAACAGCAGATAAGCCCATAGTTGTAGTTGTATTAGCCCTTTGACAATTCTTTCTAGACGTCTGTAGCAGCGAAGGCAAGCGTACGCACCTCTAAAATAACTATCACTAACAGCGGCTTTATTCGAAGGTTCAGTAACGGCATTCTTTACAAATGCAAGATTATCTGGGCAGGTTTCTATCTTCCTACGTTGGCCAGGCTTTTCAACCGCACACGAGGCATTTAGATGCATGCTATTGTGCCATGTTTCATGTGACTTGGGATAATGAATAATGTTTTTCATGTGATGCAGTTACGTGATTAAATTCCAGATAGCAGTTTGAATATGCATTAGTGGCCAATGTTACCAGACGTACTACTCATGCTAGTCCCCAGTCCACGTCATAGTACGGTACGTCGAAGTATGTCTGGCTTGCGAGACTAGGCGATCATACGTACCAATTGTATTACAATTTGTTGTACTGGTCATAATCTTGCTGTTTATATCTGTGATGTGCAGTTCCCTTCTTTATTCAGAGCAAGGTTTGCATAATACGTATTTCACAGCGTATGATCCGATTTTCAATGTACATGTACTGTGATTGCTTTATCTCTATATAAACCTGTTACCCTTCAAAAATTATTTAGGACAGTCCACTAGGTAGCAAGAAAACATTTTTCAGTGTTTGGCTGTAACAATAAGCACGATTTTATGATGACCGATGAGCATTAAATGGAATCTCCACTAAACAAACGCTTTTCTCTGGCAATAAGCGCGATGGTGGCTAAGAAATGGCAGTATATGGCGCAGCAAGTATTTCAAAGCGTTCTGATATTAAGATAGCATGAGCATAAATAGGCTGTAAACAATGTATGTATTTGAAGCTATCGATTACCCCCGTTCTAACTAATTTGGGCAATGTGTGCTTGCACCCCCGCCCCGTCTAAAACGATTTTTAAAAATCAGTTCTTATTGTTTGAGCGGATCCATTTGAGTACTTAACGACGTCAGTTTGTCGGTCTTTATATAAGTAATGTACTTACAGATTTTTCCCAAGTGACCTTTTAGTTTTAAAGATAAGAGCGGATTTTTAAAAACCGGTTCTAATTTGGCAGTTTACCTTAACGGTAGCCAAGTAAATATGTTTCCGTAGCCCCCTGATATTTGGGACCGATTACGGAGACGTTATATAGCAGTGGCGTTACGTTGGCTGTGAACACATGCAAGTTCATAAACAGGGGGTGGCTAAAATAACTTTGTTGTGGTGATCACTACCTAACGTACCCTATACAATATTAATGCCGGTCAAGACCAACGAATAAAATGAACAAGCGTACCTTAGCCCAGTCTGCCTTGAGCCCAGTTTGCCAAGTCCATAGGGCTAATAATATCGTTGCAGAAAGGTTAAATTTGTTAATGAAATGCGAAATGGATTGCTACTCTGCCAATCAGATCACCGTATAAGTCGACCAATCATACGTTACGGGTAATTGTTAGTTTTGGCGGGATCTTGAGCTATAAAACATCCATTCTTGGACCATAAAAATCATTTCTGTTGAAAAACGTTCAATGGCTCGAACCAAGCAAACTGCTCGCAAGTCTACGGGAGGAAAGGCTCCAAGAAAGCAGCTGGCTACTAAAGCTGCCCGAAAGAGTGCTCCAGCAACCGGAGGGGTGAAGAAGCCTCACCGCTACAAGCCTGGTACTGTGGCTCTTCGTGAGATTCGTCGCTACCAAAAATCTACCGAGCTGTTGATCCGAAAGCTGCCTTTCCAACGACTGGTGCGTGAGATAGCCCAGGACTTCAAGACAGACCTTCGCTTTCAAAGCTCTGCCGTGGCGGCCCTTCAGGAGGCCAGCGAGGCATATCTGGTCGGTCTGTTCGAGGACACCAACCTTTGTGCCATACACGCCAAGCGCGTCACCATTATGCCCAAGGACATCCAGCTAGCCCGCCGCATCCGCGGAGAAAGGGCATAAATCATCACCCAGTTCTACTTGATTCTAAACCGGCTTTTTCAAAGCCACCATCTATACTGATGGTTTATACCTTTGAATCTGATCTAAGATGTAGCCATCGTATATGGCTGGGTAGCATGTTTTGTGTGGTGCTGGTTATTAAAAAAATAATAATACTAGTGGGCTCCATTTTTGCATTTGAGAGATGAAACAACTACACAACCTGTTAGTTTAATGGTCGGTTCTGCCGTAAGGCGGCCACATTTCCAATGGTTTTCCATAATACGTGCGTTTTCACACTTAGTGCGTACTATTACTTGCAAATGACAATAGCATGAGCTAGTAATCTAAGCTACGCAATTCTTATTTCATACCCGTAGGTTTTGTGCCTCAAAGGGCCACATTCTTTTAATTCTGGTTGCCAAGGCGAAGGGGCAGGGCCTGGATGTTTGGTAACCAAATGTGCGTCATTTGGAGTTCGAACGGTAGAAGCGGGCGTTAGTCATAAATGCGTCTTCTCGACCTAGTACGTACCGTGTTGTGACCTGTACGCACTGCGCAGCGACTCTAGATGCACGTCTCCACTTGCAGGGATGTTGGCTTCGGACAGGCTGCATGCTATTACTTCTTGAGTCTGTTTATTCGCAATCAGGGAATTCGTCGCAGAATATATTTGGTAAGAGGGCATCACCCAAAATTAATATCTCTATTCAAACGTGTCGCGTGTTGTTTATTATTATGATGGCAACGGACTGCCTGTGGGACTGTTAGGATCAGGATCGACGTGCGCGTGTGACCTGCTCGTCGGTGCTTGCGACACCTCGTGTTGCTGCGATCGGGATTGTTCTACTGCAGAATTGGACACTTTCTATTGCAACACTAACAGGTAACGTACGTGTGCGCGGATGAAAATTGATAAGAAGTTGACTCAATCTTCTCCCCAGTCTTTCTTCCACTCAGGATGTGTGCATTTCGGGTGGTGACGTGTTCAGCACGTCCCTTCAAATGTGCACGTGTCCAGATCCTTCATTGCTGTGTGTCGTCACCAACAATGGTATGTGACTCCTTTCTCCTGCCAATGCTTTCTTTTCTTTTTTGGTGCGGGGAGTGCATTTGTGTGTGAGAGGAGGAAGGACCCCACTGTTCACTGACGTTGAGTTGTGATGTGCCATTTCTTCCTGTGGATGGCACCTTGGTCATTGGGACTATGACGTCTGCCAGGACAACAACCTGTTATGTACAAAATGCATATCAGCTAATTATGTACACTAGCCACACCCCCTTTGTACAGCTTTTTAGTCATGTCCCTAACCTAGGTGGTAGCACCTGCTCTTCACACCTTGATCTGTTGCCATGGTTTACAATGCTGTGCTCCTCCCCATTCTATCGTCTCACCAGATCCATCCAGCTTGGCATATGGAGTGGCCGTACCAGTGACCACACCCTCACAGTTCTCTCAGCAGCTACTACTGCACTCCTCCCCCAGAGAGGTGTGGCCTGTCCCGCCTCCTCTGTTCCAGTATGGAGCGGGCTTACATTATCGTGTGAGTTACATACTTTCAATACATGTCGTACCACTAATGTTTGACTGGCTTATAATCAATAACTTAAATTTTATATTTATTATTTTAAAAACAATGTGCTCATTTGTGTGGTGCATGGTGTGTGCATGTGTGGTGTGTGTTTATATGCACTCTCGTAGCACGTAGCATATGCGTAATTGTCATAGCAAGTGCATGTGCTTACTTCTGATTGGCTTGTTCTCTAGGTTGGAGACCCCATCTTGCGAGGTGTAGATGGGGTGTGGGAGTTCATCCCTCTACCTTCACCTCTGAACTCTCTCCTTTGTCATGACGGCAACCCGCTCAGTGAGGATGCCTCTGCTCTCCACGCTCATGGATTTTAGCTCTTTTGATTTCTCTTTCAGCTTACCTTTCCTCTGTAGATGTGGTGTGTGCACGTGTCATCTCTGGTCCCTCTCAGTGCACTGGTGATGTCACCCTTGATGGTACCATGTATGTGTTTCCTGGGATTGATGTTGCAAAGGTAAAGTAATCTGTTGCCGTGGTTTAAAGTGGGTGTAGAGAGGTCTGGCTAGTTGACACATGTGCATTGACACCACAGTGTGCATTGACACCCCTCACATATAACATCAATCCTAGATCACACCCCTCACATATAACATCAATCCTAGATCACTCCCCTCACATGTAACATCAATCCTAGATCTGTTGAAGGTGGTATTGCTGTTGCAAAGTATAGCTCCAGCCTTATCACCATCCTACCAGCCTAAGTATAGCACCAGCCTTAGCCTTAGCACCATCCTTAGTATAGCACCAATCTTAGCGCCATCCTGAGTATAGCACCACCCTTAGTACCATCCTAAGTATAGCACCAGCCGTAGCACCATCCTAAGTATAGCACCAGCCTTAGCACCATCCTAAGTATAGCACCAGTCTTAGCACCATCCTATAGCTCATGTATTCCTATGCATCTGTTGGTACTAGGATTGCACACTCCTCTATTGGTGCTTATATCACAACGGCTCCCCCCAAAGCATTTTTGTTTTGTTTTGGGTGAGATTTGATGATGGATTTAGACTTCTTGCCATAATACCCTAAACCCTGCTCCCCACAGCCCCTAAGACTCTGAGGTAACATGTTAGTAGTACGTCTGTGAACTGCTGATTTCTTATCATGTGCTTTGTACTGTTGCACGTGTAATATCATCATCCGTTTACCCCCTCCCCCTCCTCCCTCCAGTACCCCGTTAATCTGACCTCTAATGGTCAGTTGCCTCCCACAGTTATTCTGAATGTAACAAATACGACTGAAATTCTTGCACCGTCGTATGACAGTAGCAGTAAAGTGTGCAGCAATGTGCTGAAGGAGGTGAGGGTGTGAGGTGTGTGGGTGACCTGAGGGGGGCACAGTGCACACCTGCATGTTGTGCGGTTGATAATTTTTTGAGATAGTAGCCTATGGACTTTTATGGGCCAGTTGTAATGGCACATTATCAAGTACATTTCTATGCTGCTCTCTTGTTTGCATGTACCTTCCATTTACCATAAGACAGGGTGTGCAGTTCATGGGATTTGTCGAATGTTCAAACAGTAAAAATGGAGCACATCAATGTATCTCAATTAGTCGTTGGAGTGTGTTTATTGTAAGATGTACCATAGTACCAGACCTTTTCGTTTTTGTTTCCTCACACCTTTATCAGCCATACCACAACTAGTTTGTGGCATGTAGTGAAGGCACAAAACTATGGGATCAATCACTCAGATTTGTTTTTTAACTGTCTATTAATAGGGTCCGTAAATTCAAGGTGTGAGCCCATTGATCCATATCACACCCTCTAAAGCATAAGATGCATGGATCCACACACACGTACACGCATACATACACACACACACACACACACACACAAACACAACACCACACGTCCCCACACACTTTGATCATGCACACTACACACAGGAGGTATTATGTGTAATGTGCAGTGCTATGCAACCAGATACCAGTGTAGCATGTCACTATTTATGTGTTGTGTTCCTCGCTTGTTGGGTGCTTCAATGACATATGTTGGAGGAGGGGGCACATTTAGCTGGTCTTTCCTTTTCAGGTTCAGTTCACCTTTGTCCACAATGGCACGGGGGTCATCATGGGGGCGTCTGTAGCAGTAGGCCTTGGAGATGTGGCCATCTCTGATAGCACTCGGGCCACTCTGCTGCAGAGGTTTGTGGTGAGCTTTGTGAAGATGAGCGATACAGAGCCGGTGGTGCGACGCTCGGGTAACCCTGGCTACGTGGTTGGAGCACCATTGCTGGGAGGCAACTGCAGCAGTTCGTATCCTCACCTGTGTATGTGTAGTCATGGTGGCCATGGTAATTTAGCTACAAACAGTTTCGGCTGATTATAAAGCCAATATGATCTGAAATGGAAAGTATTAAGTTGTAAGCACATTGAATTCCGTTAACCACCTGCCTCTATAGCACTGTGGCATTTTCACCAGATAGTGGGGAGTGGTTGACAGTGTTGGACAGTGGCAGCAGCTGCAACAGTCGTTCCAACATCCACTTTGGTGAAGACATGGTGACATCATGCCAGTACAAGTAAGGAGTACATGTATGTGTTTGTGTGGTAGCACCTCACAATGTCTCTCTCTCTCTCTCTCTCTCTCTCTCTCTCTCTCTCTCTCTCTCTCTCTCTCTCTCTCTCTCTCTCTCTCTCTCTCTCTCTCTCTCTCTCTCGCTCTGTGTGTGTGTGTTTTTTTTTTCCTCCTCTCTCAATGCAGTGTGCTCACTGAAAGTTTGTACAGCCATAGTGTAAGGTCTACCCCTCTCATGGCTCCGTTGGTCAACTGTGTGGGCAGCTACGGAAATTCATCACCATTGGATGTATCCCAGTGGGTGCTTGTGCTTGTTCTCAACAACACGGTATGAGGCTGAACACAGTGCACACTCACAGACACACACACACACACTCACACGGAATAGTTGCCAATAACCTAACGTGACGCCCACCAATTGCAAATGTGCTTATTAATTATTCTAAGCTGATGAGATGGTCATCTCTGTTCTCCTGAAGGTGTTGGGTGATATTTAATTGATTTGTGGAAGTATAAGTTGCTTAACAAATTCCACTGTCACACATACACACACAACAAGCACTATCATACACATGGTCTTGAAAACGAGTTTTCAACAAAATTAAAGCAGGTGTAATTTTTATGTTGTAATTTTGTATGCATAAAAAAGAGCTTGTAAACCTGGTGATGTTCCTTCTATTTAGACGAGGTGTATATTTTTCACTCAATATCCAAATGATTATTTCACTCAGGCTTAAAGAGACTTGAGGAAGTCAGTGTGGGATTAGTACCCTTTTGCTCGGCTTCTGGTTCCTAAAACCTGACTTGCTTTGCCTCTATTCCAGAATACAGGAGGGACATATGATATCGTGACATCACTGCACATTCAGATCCTGTTTGCGTACACGGATACTTTCACTAACCCCCAAGCCGTTGTTGTTGGGGTGCAGGTATCCTACGGTACCACAAATGTCTTCTCATTGGTAAGTGGCAATATTCGTTTTATTTTTCCTTCCCTAAAAATCTGAACTCCTCCACAGTGCCGTGGATACAGGTGCAGTGGAATGATGACATCACTCACACTACGAACAGCAGTGACGTTTGTTGATGTGAGCAGCCCGCCTACTGAGGTCCTCAAGTCCACCACCAACATTGTTAGGCACCTTCCTCATGACTTTCTTTATCCTTTCTTTGCCTCTGGAGGTCGTTCTGCAGGCACACCTGTGGCTGCTTTAATTGTGCAACTGTTGAGTGTTGTGAATGTCATTGTATTCTGTCCATTCTAACTACTTGGGTGTGGTGTTGAATGCCAAATATAGATGCACTCTCACTCAAGTGTACAGTAGCGCCTCGGTCATTGCGACAATTTGCATATCCCACATTGGGAAAATATGCCCTATTCATAGCGATGTTATCTAGGGCCTTGTGTTCCTAGCGATCGCTACAACCCACTGCTAATGAGATTCATTTTGTCAAGGAATCTCATTAGAAGGTGGTTTATATAAACTACCTCTCCCAGCAGTTATTAATACAATACTAGCTGCATGCAAACGCCTTACCTTCACCCTTTGGTTGAAAATAAAACGAACTTACCTGTACAGTACCGTGTATACACCTCCCCCTTATACATAAATGTCAGGCTCCACAACATGGACAGCTGACAACAGAAAGACAGGTGCCACCTCCAACACCATGACTGTTAGTGAGACAACATGTACAAGTTATGAGATGGATCGACCAGCATGTAAACCACCTACATATGCATGCATGTGCACATAAAGTATGCGCGTCTTGTGCAAGTGACGTGCCTGCATAAAATCGAGTCTAGTAATTATTTACAGCACAATACGAACCATGCCAACATCATCTTACCAAGTATATGACTGAATCAGAAGCTCAAGTTTGCCTGGACGTACAAAGCAAGCAACAACAACAAGACACTTTTTGATTGGCTGAATTACCCTTTTTAGGAAGCTGCAGCAAACGTGCGTTGCATAACCATGCTTAATGCAGAATTCCTAGTCTTTAGATCTCTGTACACTAGATGGTAATAAAACAACAATCCCAATGCATGTACATGTTGGCTAATTTACACTCATCTTCTGTAGCGAGCGTTCTTTGTATCTAAGTACTGTGTTTTCTCTCTCACCAAATTCTTCCCCGTGATGTGAGTATACGTAGTGGCCAAGGAATCTCCAGTTGTGCCACAAACACTAAACATACATGACAGGTGGATTTACATACAAATCTGGATGAAGTCAGCATACTTGTCCTGGTTACCTGTGAGAGGTATGTGGTGTGTGTGTGTGTGTGTGTGTGTGTGTGTGTGTGTGTGTGTGTGTGTGTGTGTGTGTGTGCGTGCGTGTGCGTGTAAATATGTTACAGTACTCATTACATGCATGGTGATGAACCTATATGATTGAAGTACTTACAAAGGTAGTACGTGCACATAATACTAACTGCAGGAAGCGAAACTTAGGCCACTCCAAACTGGACTCTAGTTTCCCGTCCCCGCCCGCATGCTAAATAGCCGACCGCCTAAAACTTGTATTATTGCTTGTTAAAGACATACTTTTGTATTATTTGAATAATTAATAAATGTCAACTTCAATAAATGGTCTACTTATTAATAATCCTGCACCATTTTGGCTAGGCTATTATAATAGCGACGATGGTTTTAATAAGCGTCAATGTTTTTGATGTTTGTTGCAAGAAGACTCTGCTAACGTGGACAGTGCTAGAAACACATGATGATACACTCACTGTTAGCACCTTCTATGAAACTGTAAGCGAAGAAACGTATCGCGCGGGTGCAGTGCCATCCTAGGAAAGTCGGCAAGCATGTTTTTTTGTATGTTTATTCAATCTTAAAAACAGCATAAGTTTTTAATATAGCCGCCGATCTTCCCGGAATGACACTGCTTTCCGTCTATAGGCGCACGTGCTTATTTATGATTTATTCTGTACTGTGATGTAAGGTCTGGGTACCGAAATTAATCATATTCATAATAATACAATAATACAAATACACCGCCCGCCCGCATCATATTTTCGAGGAAGGGTGGACGGGAAACTAAAGTCCAGTTTGGAGTGGCCTTACATGCAAACACAAAACAGTTCTAATTAATCCCAACCATTAATTCGAGCTCACAACTCATGACCCGCGAACCCATTTTGCAGATTGAACAATGTGTAGAACTGTTTCTATCGTAGGTTATCGATTCACAATAGTGCAAAACACAGTAAGCTTACTTTTAGTGATGCATAGCAGCAATCCAATAATAATAATAACGGTAGCGGTGACTGTCGCGCACGCACGCGATAATGTGCACGGAAGAAGAGAAGGTGCCTCTGCTTTAAAGATAACAGAAGAGAATTGCAGATATTAAAGCTAGCAAACATGTGGAGGACATTGCAAGTAAGTATAATTCCCAGGCATACAAAACCTATCAACACATTATTACTGGTACCAAGTGGGCAGCGTACGTATGAAATCCAAGGTCACAGTGAAGGCCTAAATACCCAATAATCTAATCGACAGGGGTGTATTACAGTGGTTCTGCTTGCTATGAAGCCTTGCAACCGTTATCAGCTTCGCGTAAATTAATTCAAGCACGGGCTAAATGTACAGGCCAAAGCCCTTAACACAGTTTATTTCATACCTGATGTCCAAGCATATGACGGATGATTTATGAACTTGAGATGGCGTTGTACTTGTTTATCTCCACACTGACGGGTTCGTGGGTCATGAGTTTTGAGCTCGAATTAATGGTTGGGATTAATTAGAACTATTTTGTGTTCGCTTGAAGTTTTGCTTTCTGCAGTTACTATTATGTGCACGTACTACCTTTGTAAGTGCTTTAAGCATATAGGTTTATCACCATGCATGTAATGAGTACTGTAACATATTTACTCACACACACACACAACACACACACACACACACATGCCACATACCTCTCACAGGTAACCATGTCCTGCAGGACAAGTAGGCTGACTTCACCCAGATTTGTATGTAAATCCATCTGTCATGTATGTTTAGTGTTTGTGAGATTCCTTGGCCACTATACATACTTACATTGCGGGGAAGAATTTGGTGAGTGAGGAGAACACACAGCAGCTAGATACAAAGAACCTCCATTCCTAAGAGGAGTTTACATAGGCGTATAAATGCATGCATTGGGATTGTTGTTTCATTATCATCTAGTTTACAGAGATCTAAAGACAAGGAATTCTGCATTAAGCGTGGTTGCAACACACCTAAAAAGGGTAATTCAGCCAATCAAAAAGTGTCTTGTTGTTGTTGCTTGCTTTGTACATCCAGGCAAACTTGAGCTTCTGATTCAGTCATATGCTTGGTAAGATGATGTTGGCATGGTTCGTATTGTGCTGTAAATAATTACTTGACTCGATTTTATGCAGGCACGTCACTTGCACAAGATGCACATACTTTATGTGCACATGCATGCATGTAGGTGGTTTACATGCTGGTCGATCCATCTCATAACTTGTACATGTTGTCTCACTAACAGTCATGGTGTTGGAGGTGGCACCTGTCTTTCTGTTGTCAGCTGTCCATGTTGTGGAGCCTGTCTTTTATGTATAAGGGGGAGGTGTATACACGGTACTGTACAGGTAAGCTCGTTTTATTGTCAACCAAAGGGTGAAGGTAAGGCGTTTGCATGCAGCTAGTATTGTATTAATAACTGCTGGGAGAGGTAGTTTATATAAACCACCTTCTAATGAGATTCCTTGACAAAATGAATCTCATTAGCAGTGGGTTGTAGCGATCGCTAGGAACACAAGGCCCTAGATAACATCGCTATGAATAGGGCATATTTTCCCAATGTGGGATATGCAAATTGTCGCAATGACCGAGGCGCTACTGTACAGATGATTCTATTCATGGATACATTTCATTAACATATATAACAAACTGTTCGAGGCATGTTAGTTATGCCATTGTGTTTTGTTTGTCTGTTATTTCATGATGCAATTGATAATTATGATTGAACCCAATTTAAAGCCTGCATTATAAATAAATCTGTCACTGTCCCATTGAGATATCTCTTATAACACAGTAATCACATGAAGGGGGGCATGTAATAAATTCCAGTAGCTGCTTCACTCTTGTTGCCTGGCTGGGACACTGTGCAAATAAAACCATGAAATGCACTTTTCAAAGCCATATGCATTGTACTGTGCATATATGTTATGAGTTCAGCATTCATACTTACCAAAGATAAAAGGAATCAAAGAATTTTTTTTTTTGTAGATATAGTTTATTTAGCAAAGGAAAACCAGCTCAGGGATGTTCCTTATCCTCACACATACATACAACACTGCACTCCTCTCACCCTCCACCCTAGACATGTTCTTCACAACGGATGCATTTTTATAAGTGGACCTTGAAAACAACTTGTGCAGGATCACATTATATTGCTTGATCTACAAATTCATGTGCATGCATTCAGAAGACGTGCATGTACCTTTTCACTAAAAGGAAGCAAAGGTGACTATGCACACATCTATTTGTTGTCCTTTTTTGCATGCTCTAAATATTACAAAAAAGTTTTGACAACTTCAAATGTTTTGTTCATATGTATTAATGTACAAGACACGGCATACAAGCTAAGTGCACAAAGAAAGATTTATTGTCAGCAAACGAATGGCAGCACACAAGCCACTGCCGTGGGGAGCATCACTTGGTGAGCACAAGGGTGTCGTGAACCTGGCCATCATCATTTCTCACGTACTCGAAGACCAGTGTAGCAGTGAAGCGTGAAAATACCCAGTGCTGGAAAAGGAGTAATCACAATCATCAATGCAAGCATACTTGTATATGTAGCCATAGGACGCAGACAGTAACATCTATCTAACTACATGTATATCTCATGTTTGTTAATATTATGGAGCAGTTGTGCAACAAATTGTTCACTAACTCATTTCTACATGTAAATGCAACTTGACTTACATGTGTACACAATTGATTGCAAATACAACACCTTGCAAATCTGAGAGAAAATACAAGCACACTTTTGCTGTAGGACTACTACTATGCGATAATTTTAAAAAGAAACTGAAGCACTCACCTGATCATCACTCACAGTCATAAAAGGACATGTGCCTGTCAGGTGCTTCCTAATTCGCACAGCAGTGTGCGCGGTGCGTGCATTTGTTGCAAGCCCGATAACAAGTTTATGACAACACGATAATTAGTATATGACGACACAAAACGATACCCCATTTATACGACAACATAAAATGTTCGATCTACTTTCCATGTAGCGGTCCACAGCTGTTGGGAATCTAGGTCTGGGTTATGGAACTAAAGTACAAGGGCCCTAAAATTCAATTCCCCCCCCCCCCCCCCCCCCTTTTTCCATGGGCGTTTGTGGTTACAAGCAGTTGCACGCAGTCTTGCATGCTACATAATGTATATATGAATGTGCATCCAACAATACAACAGACCCTCCCCCCACCCCCCAAAGCATATTAGGTCAACATATATGGAATAACTGTCTAATGTAAGTGACTTGATACATAAGATTCACAAGGTGTTCGTTCATTCGAGGACATTTTCATTGGACACGTACAATTTTCCGCCGAGCGGCAATACACTTATCAGGATAGTTTCACATACATATAGCTTGTAATGAAAGCTGCACAGGATTTCTTATTGCCATATTGGACGATAATCTATGGAGTTGGATATTGGGTATATGAAATGGCACGTCAATACTACAACATGTACATTGTCAATGGTTGGTTCAAAGTGGCATGGGCAACATGTGTCACACACACACACACACACACACACACACACACACACACACACACATGTGTACGCACACACAAACACACACACACACACACACACACACACAGAAAGGGGGTCATTCTATGGCAGATCACCCGATGGACATGCTATTTTTCCACCACACCCCCTCAGATTTGAATTATAGTTTGCACACCTATTTAGTATATTAGGGAAAGTATGGTCACCAATTATCACATCTGTGTCTTTATCAAATCTGGAGAATCTTGATTATTAATTATTCCATTCTTTTTTTACCCTTTCATCTTTAAAATTCATATCCCTTGAGCCATTGGTCACAGAGTACAGTGCAAGGTATCATTGAGAAGCCAAAACCATGGCAAATTATACTATTGAGTTATTTTAATTATTTCATGAAGTTTATTAACCATTAAATTGTAACACAAAGTTTGGCAGCTCATGGCTATGAAGGGACAAGCTTTTATTAAAATGTTTTATTTTTCCAGTAAAGCCCTATCATCATAGAGTATAAAATGTTATAAATTGGACTGGCTAATCTTATTTACAAAAAACTATAAATGTTTAAAGTACAAGCATTTCGTTTTGTATGCACCTTGGTGAGATGCTACATATGGCTTCATCCTTTATATGGTGCATTATCAAAACAAATGGGTAATGTTTCAAATTTGATTTCCCAGCCAAAAATAATCAGTTATCATAAAGGTCTTAACATAAAGGCAAATGTCAGGTCTACATAAAAAAGGTACAAGCTGTTTGAGCCTTTGTCAATTATCCATGTGAAATAGTGTATCCTCTGGAACTGGTCAAGCTAGGTGGGTCAATGGTGCAAAGAATGTCACTTTCCTCAATCCAGCATGTATCATCACTTTCAGGGAAAACAAATTTGTTCATACCACCGCTGGGGTGCATGAACCTGATTAGTAAATCTCCAAACTCTTCGGAGATATCATTGACTGTACCATACCACACTTTTTTATCGTACATACATGCTACATAGTTGCCTTTGACTACATCAGAGATGTCAATTTGCAACGCCTCCACAATGCTGACTACTCTGGCCCTTGGTCCTGAGGAAACTTCATGCACTGCCAAAGTAGTTGTGGAGAGTGGAACATATCTATGATACTTCTTGAGTACCCTTGAGAGTGTGGCTTACGATGCACCATTCAAAAAGCAATGTAGACTACTGCCACCAACTAACTAATCACAATATAACTACTCAGGATATAAGCTGTGTATAATGATCACTTCATATCAGAAAGAACACTCACACAAGAATCCCCCCCCCCCCCCCCCCCCCCCTTAAATAGCTGTATTTTAAAAGGTGCAGCAACAGGTCAGGTCTCACGAATAGGGTTGTACACCTCACTTCATTGCATCCATTCAGTGTAGGGACAAACCAAAGCATGAACCTAATTCATGGTCTCATGTAAGGCTTCACCCTTTATTGTGTTTACATTACAACCACAGCATTTCATTGCTGCCATGGAGTGCTCTATGTCAATAACCTTTGTCATTTGAAATACTCAATAACCAAATAATTAGCCACTCCTATTTTGATTTTAAATAACTCTATGATGATGCAACCTTGTGATGTATTATCTCTTACGCTGCGAGATTTTGTCCCTTTTTACAGGGATGCGCCCCAAAAATAGAAATTCATGTTCTGGTTAATTAACCTCCCAAATTATTATTTCAAGTATGTGTTCAGATTGTTTGATGCTTCAACTTCTCAAATATACCTTGCATTAAATTATGTGACTAATCATTACAGAGATATTAGCAGTCAAAGATTTAGGGTAAAGAAATAAATAAAACAAGTATCATACCAAATCTTGAAATCCGATAAAGATTATAAGGGGATAATTGATGTAGTTACTTTCCCAGTCGTGGTAAACATATATACCCAATTTCATCCAAATATGAGACTGTGTGGTGTTATTGACCGGGTGATCTGCCATAGAATGACCCAAGGTTGGTAGATGTGGGAAGATGTGGATGGGTGGTCATTGTGTGCGTGTGCATGTGTTGCTGAGGGAAATTAGTCTGGGGACCTTAGCATTATGTAGGGTCTGGAACCCATGCTTATACCAAACTTGTTCTTTTTCTGATTAGTTTTTGTTATTTATATGATTTCATAATCCGCAAAACCACACTCTCACCTAAATCTAATCAACAAGGACCAAGGGCCAAAATTTGGTGTTCCTTCAAAGAATCATACCCCTAAGTTTGAGGGGCCAGAATCCTTAATGTGGAGATAGCTACTATATGTCATATGGAGGATCAAGGTCATGTAATTCTATAAACAGACTTGTCTTCAGCATCCTACCGTGACTGAACTATCGAGCATTGATCATCCCAGGTTCAGAGATGCTAGCGCTCATGCTTACAGCTTTCTTGACTTGTCTTGTACATGATTCAGTGGTACTGGTCCCCAGATTAGCCAAAAATCGTGTGATTGGTGTTGATTAGATTCACGTGAGAGTGTGGTTTTGCGGATTATGAATATCATATTAACATACAAACTAATCAGAACAAGTTTGGTATCAGGGATAATTATAACTTTTTTGGGATGGCCAGACAAAATGTCAAGGGGTGGATGTGTTTGCCCAGACATGTTTCAAAAATGTTTAGTACGTAGACACAAATTAGTAGTACCAGTAATCCAGGTCATCTGGAAGTTTCGCAACGATACAATGCTGTCCTTGTAGCGCTTACACACATCACAGAACAAAACAGCTAAGTGGACATTATTGCGTTCCAGTTCACAGCGAAGCCAGACGAGCGTTTGGTGATCGTCATCATTATCTCGTTGCCATCTATCGAAGGTTGCTTTCGTTACATGTCGCTTAGGTGTTTTTTTTTACAGCTAGGACCAGGGCTTTCACTGCTTCCAGTATCAAAATCACTTGCGTGTTTTTGTCCGGCTATTTTGTCCGGATGGTTAATTGACCACTGGGCAATAGACTAAATTAGCCGGACAAATGCCCGGTGTCCAACCGTTATAATTGTTCCTGGGTATACACATGGTTCCAGACCCTACATCATGCTAGGGTACCCAGACTAGAGGGGAATATGAGGTCGTATACACGGCTAACACACACATACACCCACCTCTTATCATATACTGTCCTTTCCAATCTTCTCTGTCCCTCACACTTTCCAATCTTCTCTGTCCCTTCACATAGTGCTCATGATACCACAGCAGTCATCCAGGTACTGCTGCTTGAGGTCCACTGTGACAAGCTGGAATGGTGGAAGGGGGTAGGGAACACACATGTATCCTAATATCAATATGATAACATTCAATGACTAATCCTAATCCATGTAACCCACCACAACATAATAACATAATATCCACCCCCCCCCCCCCCCCCCGCCCTCCTCGTGAGGTTGAAGAGTTGGGGATAAGGTTAGTGTATGTAGGGAAGAAGGGAAGGTGAAAGAATGTGTAGCACAAAAGGGTTGCCATGGCATGGACTCTCCTACAAGCACACGCACACCACATCAGCATGCCTGCATTGTACATGCATCATCAAACCCACCTACATGTTCTACCACCATACCTTGGGTGGGCCAATACAGGTCACTGTAAGCTTCACTTCATCTCCTAACAATGATGTACATTTTCATCCTTGCCAAATAATCAGTAGAGACCTCTGTACAATGTTCAATCAGATAAAAGTACAACGTAAGGGTGATAGCTGCAACAACATATGTACACAACACACCCACAGTCTGCTGTGTTCCTTAATGCCTCACATTAATATATGTTTCCATCAGTTGAATGTAACGAATTAGATGGAAACTATGCTCCCTCCGGAGTCATTTGTAGGTGCGAGGCAAGTGACATAGATAGCCACATGGGGGGGGGGGGGGGGGGGGGTATATAAGGGTGAGCAGGCAATGAATGTTCAGTCTAGGTGTCATGCAAAGCCAGTGACTTTTTTCTGTAACCATGTGTATTTATGTGCTTGTTGCCCAACCAGACAAGGTCATTCCTTAACATCAGAACCAGATGACAGCCGACAGCAACCAAGAGATGTTGCTCTGGACTGTTGTGTTATATTCATGTAAACCATATCCATTGACATGTTGCAAATGCATGATGGTGTGAGCCTACAGAAGAGCATCAATCCAAACACTGTATACCTTTTGCTTTTGACTTACAGCAGAAAATGGTGTGTTCACTGACAGATCTAAGATGAGTTATCATGGTACGGTGGGGATCAGGATAACTGCACTCCTCCCTTCCAAAATTTAGATCATTGACGTTCTGAACCTTGCAGTGAGACTGATTTCCTAGTCGGTACATGTACATCCTTTGTATGCCTACCTACTCCTTGTTACATGGTCAGATGCTCTAGGAAGGTGCACGTGTATATCATCAAGCAAGTGAACACTTGAGGTAAAATTAAAGTAACAGTGTACTGATAGTACATCATTCAAAGTTTCCTACTTTGGGTTGGGTACTCAGGTTATGTCCATCCTTCCACTAAGGTAACAAAGCAAGGTTGAAATGACAGGAAGTGAGCATGCTGGTATTAGGTACATGTAGCTTTGTAATGAAGGTAAGAAGTAGGCAGGGCGTGGAGAAGCTAGCTACATGTATAGGAACTAAATCTTTTGTGGATGGAGAAAGGGGGCGGATTATGAAGCACTATAAGTAAGCCCACAACGATTTCAACAGCCAATGAATATTATAAGCGGTACTGAAGTTGGCAGGGCTGTTATCAACTGACAGTTATGTTAAAGGTACAATGAATGTTGCGTATTTTCTCCATCTGCAAGGTGCGAAAAGTCTCCACTTGCGAGTCCCCCCCCCCCCCCCCCCCCTGTACTTACATGTCAACTTGGCCACAGCTTGTTTTGCCTGTTCCTTTGTTCTGGTTTCATGTTTACAGTGTTATTGTTGTTTGGCCTTGCAGGGTCAGATTGTGGGAGTGAAAATGTTAGCATTGCTGCGTGTCAAATGTTACTTTGGCACCACCATCATGATTGCTACTCTGGACCAAACAGCTTTGTGTTTGGAAGCTCCATCCAAAACACCGTGAGTATTTCATGCTACATGCTCTTGACAGCGAAATGAAAGTTGGTGGTCCAGACTGAGACGTTTCAAAAACAGATTGGTGGATTAACCTTTATAAGGTATTTTGTTTATGAGTATGTGCATATCTTTTTACTTATTCTTTTCAGAGACTGGTGGAAGAAGGATTGTATGACACTACCATTGAACTTCATAAATGTATGACTTACGTCTCACATGTATGAATGCAGATGTGTGCACGTTCTCCATATTTAAGACACCTAACTGCTTACGTATTTGGAGGTGTTTTGGCCAGAGAACAGGATGAATTTAAATCGAGATGGAATAACCACAGAATAAGATGGAACAGGCTAGCGTCTTGTCCTTGTGATGTTCCTACTGACTTGTATCACCTTGTTGGAAACATGGGTATGTTGCAACGCACTGAATTAGCATAAATGTTATTTACTGGTTACTTTATTTATAGGTGGTGATTACATTCAAGACATTGATGTGAATCATTTAGCATATTGCATGGTACACTGTGTCAGCCAGCCACCACTATTCTATCCTGATGAATTTAAATTTTTAGCTGATCATATTCTGTCATATTTGAACATAGCACAAGATGAAATCACAGCTGATAATTACAAAGTCGTGTATTGTTTGAATTGTCCAAATTGGAATGAAAATGATTACTCGTGTTTCCACTTTAGTTGTTGGAGGGCTAGGGGAGTGGTGGGGTGTTCTGATGGAACAAGTTTTGTCAATTGGGTGCATAAATCCTTGAACTCCTTAGGCACATCAGTTACTGATGGTTGCTCGAAAGGTGTTTGGAAGGATCCACATACTTTGGCTGTTATTTGGCCCCCATCAAGTCTCCCCACAGGAGTCCCCCATTATGTGCCCAATGAAAACCTTAATCGTACCACACG
This sequence comes from Eunapius fragilis, assembly GCA_963681505.1. Taxonomy (NCBI): domain Eukaryota; kingdom Metazoa; phylum Porifera; class Demospongiae; order Spongillida; family Spongillidae; genus Eunapius; species Eunapius fragilis. The sequence continues at coordinate 5,905,806 of OY811976.1, read as the reverse complement.
TGTATACACTGTACAAGCATGAAAGCGAACAATGATTCAACTGCAAGCAGCGACGAGGAACTGGAACCTCAAACACACATCACGAAGCAAGACCCCAAAGAGCATAAAACCTTTCAAAAAATATCTTCTACAAAGGTTGAAAGCACATTCAACGACGATCGTAGCACCCGCATTGCCGAGAATCTAACAGCAAAAGTACTGCTGGAAAAGTATAGCACACGTGCTAACAACAAAAGGATTGGAAAGAATTCGAAAGGCAAGGGTGAAAAAAAGAGTCAGTGCTAGGGGAAAAGATGTTCGGTGTATGTATTATGATTTGTATACTATCGTTACCATGGTGATGTACGCAATCAATTTTTACTCCATAGATGCAGCCTGCAGAATGGCGAAGCAGGGAACTTTCTATCATGTGACACCGTAAACATGTATATGACGCAATATATCCTATCGATCCCATAGTTCTCCCTGAAAATAAACGCCAAATCGGTCTGAGACTAAATGCCAACTCGGTCTGAGTCATTGCATCATTGCTCTGAGTCATTGTGGCTTTGGGCTTACGGCTGTAACGCTAACTGGGTCATAACTCTGAGCTTAACAGCTTTTGTGCCTTGAGCACAACGTCTAAACCGCTCGAAGTTCATCGCTCGAGACCGCGACCTACCGGGCCACCATATCATACTGAAGTAGTACAACATCATCGCAAGTACTTGGGATTTGCATGAGGGCAGAAAATATTATACTTTTTCTGTATTGCCGTTTGGTTTGTCATCTGCACCCTATGCATTTACAAATGTGTCCTTTGGTACGTTTGTGGCGGAGTAAGGGGTTAAGGGCTATACTGTACCTATTTGTGCAATAGACAGCAAGGAAGCAGCAGACAAAGCTAGCCTATACCCGGGTACAGGACTCACTAAGGCATGCAGGCCTAATGGCGAATGAAGAGAAATGTGCATGGGTGCCTTCTCATAGGGTTCAGTAGTTGGGTTTTGTGATATATTTGTCAGTGAGATGTATCTGTCCGTGAATAAAAAAATCATAGCACTGAAAAGCGTTCTGAGGTCTACTACAGGGCAACATGTGCCAAAGTGCCAAGCGTATAGCAAGCCTGGTGAGCAAGATAATACATGTATCTATGGGTCTAGCATTGGGCCCCATAAGCGAGGTTCATGACCAGGGAGCTGTATGCCCTGCTGCAGAAGAGGTATGCTTGGTGTGATATGTTAGAGCTAACAGCAGAGGCCAAATTTGAATTACAGTTTTGGATTGAATCACTTGTGGACGACAATGCACAGCCTATATGGCATAGTCCCTCTGCAGTGAGGGTAGCATATTCTGATGTAAGTAATACAGGGTATGGTGGTTACACAGTAGAGCATGGCATATTGCACAGGGTAACAGGACTCCAGAGGAGACCACGCAGAGCTCAAAGTGGAGGGAGCTAGTGGCTGTGGGGAGAGTGATAGATGTAGTTGCAGCTAAACTCAATAATGGTAGGTTGAGATGGTTTACAGATAACCAGAATGTAGTGCGTATCTTGACTGTGGGTAGTGGAAAAGGACACCTCCAGGCCGTGGTCATGAGAATATTTAAGTTATGCATTTGCCATCATGTTCACCTCGAGCCTGAATGGATCCCTCGAGAAGAGAATGAGCTTGCTGATAATCTCAGTCGTATTGTGGATTTTGGTGACTGACTATTAAACCCCACTGTGTTTTTAATGCTCGATAATGTATGGGGCCCACACACAGTAGACAGATTGCTAGCCACTACAATGCACAGCTACCATGTTTCAATTGACGTTTTGCTTGCCTACAGACAGAGGCAGTAGATGCGTTCACAGTTGATTGGAGTGGGGAAAACAATTGGTGGTGCCCAGCCTTTGCATGCTTGTCGTGCGCTGCCTTTTGACGTTCCTGGCATTTGGAAACCTTGCTTGCCAGGTCTGGATGAAGGCTGTCCAGCAAAGATCGCGGTCTTCGATCAAGAAGGAGTTCCACAGATGAAACGCCCGTGGTGGAGTGGGATGTCAGCCTGTATGCAAACAGAAAACTTGCCAGCCTGGTTTTCACATCGCCAGAAGACTTCTTCAATGCCTCTTTGAAGGACTGTACTCCTCTCTCCCATTGCTCACAGGATGGTAGGGCGCACTGGTGACGTGCCGAATTCCGCTACACTTGGCAAAGTCTGAAACTCCTCGCTTACAAGTGCACCGCCATTGCCCGAAGACCAAAACTTACAGAAGCCTGTGTGTGGAGAAGACACGGCATAGGAAGAACTTGATCGCTTGTTGGGACGAACACGAGGACACAACCAAAACCTCCAGCCACTTGGAATGAGCATCCACTAGTACGATGAGCTGTTTGCCCATGAAGGGTCCAGCAAAATCAATATGAAGTCGGGCCCAAGGTCGAGGAGGGAACTCCCACGGATGAAGCGGAGTTACGGGCAGAGACTTCCTGTTTACTTGACACACTTGGCAAGATTTAACTTGTGCTTCTAAGTCACCATCAATTCCTGGCCACCAAACAATATCCCTCGCCAGGGCTTTCATCCGGGTGATGCCAGGATGGGAGTCATGAAGCATTCCTAGCACCGCCTTCCTACCCGGTTTGGGTACCACTGTCCTGTTTTCCCCACAATAGGCTTCCATCATGGTCACTAAGCTCTAATTCCTTGTTCTTGAAGGATCCTGCTCTGCTTGCACCCAGTTCCCATGAAGAACAAAACCACACACGCGCGATAGCACGGGATCCCTGTCTGTCCAAGCCTTGATCGCCGCAGTCGTCACTGGGCCGCTGCTGTCCCAAGGCTTCCAGCATGAGGACAGTGACGCCAGGTAGAGGGGTGCTGGATGGTGTTTCTTCCGATGGTAGTCTGCTCAGCACATCGGCATTGCCCTGTAGACCACCAGCCTTGAAAGCAATGTCGTACTGATACGCGCTCAGTGTAAGGGCCCTGCGTTGAATGCGTGCAGAGGTCATCACCGGTACTGGGCGGTCCGCGCTGAACAGGTATTGGAGCGGCTTGTGATCTGAAAGGATGGCGAAACTCCTGCCCATCAGGTACTGGTTAAACTTGCAAACACCAAATGCAACCGTCAGTCCTTCCTTCTCCGGTTGAGAGTATTTCTTTTCTGCCAGTGTCAAGGTTCTGGAAACAAATGCAATAGGCCTGTCTACCCCATCCTCCATTTGATGTGATAGAAGGCCGCCACCCTGTAAGGTGAGGCATCACAGGCCAGCAGGGAGCTTTTCCCTGGGTCAAAGTGCGTTAATACTTTCACTGATATTAACCGTTCGGACTTTGCCCTCCTGAACGCCTGGTTCTGCTCCTTGCCCCAATACCACGGTGTACCTTTCTTTAGTAGTGTATAAAGGGGCGATAACACACTTGCCTTAGTAGTTTATAAGACCAAGGAATGACTTAAACTGTGTTACATTTTGCGGAGTGGGAGCATTGACAATGACTTTTGTCTTTTGTTCCGTTGGTTGTATCCCCTTTTCGGAAATGATGTGGCCCAGATATTCAACTGTTGGAACCATAAAGAAGCATTTGAATCTCTTAAGCTTCAGACCTGCTTCTTGGAGACGAGTTAACACCCTTTCCAATGTTTGTAAGTGTTCCTCCTCCGACCCCTCATGACACCAACAAGTTGTCTATGTAGACGGACACTTTTGGTATGTCACCTAACAGTGTTTCCATTGTGCGCTGAAAGACGGCAGGTGCAGAAGACACTCAAAAGGCAAATGATTATATCTGAACAAGCCTCGATGTGTGGAGATAGTGACATAGGCTTTTGACTCCTCGTCTAAAGCAAGCTGTAGGTAGGCATTTGCTAGGTCAAGCTTAGAGAAAACTGTGGCATTGCCAATCGACAAAAGGATGTCTTCAATCCTCGGAAGTGTTTATGGTCAACTTGTAATCTCCATACAAGCAAATACTTCCGTCACGCTTCATGATTGGCTACTGGAGCGGCCCACTCAGAAAACTGAACCTTCTTGATGACCCCACGATTTTCCAGCCTAACCTGATCTGCTTCAACCTTTTCTCGAAGAGCGTAGGGAACTGGGCGTGCTTTGTTGAAGCATGGCTTAATGGAGTCCTTCAGGTGGAGCTTGACTTTCAGTCCCCTAACAAAACCGAGCTCGTCCTGAAACACCTCAGCGTGCCCCTCCAGAATGCCCTCTACGTTCCGGGTGTGTAGCACTGATAACTCTTCCGATTTCAGCGCCAGGGTCGATACACAATCTCTGCCAAGGAGTGAAGGACCATTTCCAAGCACTATCAGCAGGGGTAATTTGTGGCATTTGCCCCCGTATGACACGTTGACGGAAACTTGGCCCAACAGTGATAATCACTATGTCCGCAGCAGCACACTGGAAGGTTGGAGCAGGGGCCTGGATGCTTCTGGCCACAGGCTTTTAAAGGTAGCATCACTGATTAGAGACACAGCTGCCCCCGTGTCGACCTCGATGCATAGCTTTGCCCGAATGGTGGGTGTGGCCTGTCTTTCACGTAGAACAAGATATGCACCTGTTCAGGGGAAGGTTCATTTCCTGCAAGTCTGTGAACGTCCTGCTTTTTCTGCTTGCTGGTGGTCCTTGCAGGGCTAGACTGGTTTTTCGAGGCGCACTGTGGTAGCGGCCGTTCATGAATACTACACATGCATTTTAATGTTTCTACATAATATCATTCAAAAGGGACAAGTTGCAATGATAAACATTAATTGGTCTGAGAAGCCCAATGATGGATATGTTGAAGTTATATCAAAATAGTAATAGTTATTGTCCTTTTGATAATTCAGTAAATAGAAAACCAGGTTAAAGCTCATAACTTCACAGCTTACATAAACATGGCTACATTAAAGAAATTACTAATGCGCAGGAAGGTTCCTTTGATATGGCATATGTTTAAAAGCGCTAGCATTGTATTTAGCCGCATGCCAGTTCACGAATCACTTAAGCGGTAGGCATTCTGGCCGCACCAGAGATAATATATAGAGGGATTGGAAACGGATCACGTGCACCATTCAGTTGCGCGGCTCATGCGAGGTAGTGATAGTCACACCTCAAAACTTGTGAAAAGGGGAGGAAATCTGCAGAGGTATCGGAAGGATTTTACTTACAAGTATCTGAAGCTAAGTCCATTAGTTCAATAGACCTTATCAAAAAATTAGTTGATGAATGTAGATGTCATTTGTATTAGTCCAATTTTTTTATTTGTTGGGTGGGTGTCAGAAGAATGTGATTAACCATAAAGAATGGCCGATTTTTTTTTCCCCACGCAACTGGTTTTGAACTACGCTGACTATATACTTGCTTCTGTGCTTAAAATGCTTCTTTTGGGAGATATTGTGTAATGTTCTAGACACAAAATTCATAGGTTGATTGGTTATAGAGATACGTGCGCCTTGACCTCCTAATTTGCCCACGGGATATTGATTATACTCGGCGATGTAACTGTACTCTGTTTAAAGATCTATAAACGAGGAAGGTTGTAGAGTGTAATGGTTGCAACTGCAAGGCTGTAAAGCGTGCTATTATGGCAGTATACCAGTAGTAAGTTGTAACAATAAATTAAATAGTGCTTCCCGTGTCAGTTGGTGGAAAAAGTGCAGCTGTGTGTAACCATAGCCGATTCTATTTAAAACTATCCATTATGATGACATATGCTTTCGTAGCTGTTTTATTACTTTCATCCCTTCATGCTGCATGTATGCGCTTTTTTTTAAGGATGGGTAGAAGGAAAATCAGAATTGGAAAGCGGCATAAGTACACGGACCAAACAAAGAGAAAACCCTTAAGTCTCATGGTTTCCATCCCACATTGCAACCTGGCTATGCAAGTATCTACTGGTCTTAGTTTGGTACAATGTTCTCCCCAACCAATGAGATCCCAATTTCATTGTGACAGTGACGCAGTCTCTGCCTCTATATATTATCTCTGGCCGCACGCTTGCAAATTCACACTATGTAGGGAAAAGACGGTACAAACTTGTTACATGAAGCAGTTAACCATTTCACGGGACAGTTAATAAATGCTTGTCTAGAATATGGTGGGGATATTGTTTAACCCCTCACACTATTGGAGAGTTCACAACACTCTCAAGCTCTAACCCCTAACACTCCCAGAAAGTTCACCATACCCACAGGGTTCTTTTTTGTCGGTTATGTTCCTTAACCCCTCACACTGCTCATCACACCCAGAGGGCTCTTTTTTGTTGGATCTTGCTTAACCCCCCGCACTCTTAAAAATTAAACCCCATCCACAGAGCTCTTTTTTGTCGGTTTAACTATTTCTTGCAAATTAGACCACACCTACAGGGTTCTTTAGGTTCGCTAAGTAGGCCACACCAACACGACACTGCTCACAACCAATAGAAAAGCGAGGAATATTTAATCTTTATCGCGGGACTATTTTATCACGATCCCTCCAATCATTCACGAATGCGCTTTTAGCACGCACTGATACAATTCCAACGATCACACATACATGTTTTACTACTTACGTTAAGGAATGTAGCGATGAGTACGAAGTCGCGTACAAAGTGGCCATTTGATTTGAACACGTGTCGCGTGAGATTGACAAAAATTAAGCAATGGTCTATGATCTAGGAACTGTCAATTTATTTTGCGCATGCGTACGATGCATTTATGTTTTAGAGTTACAAAACGAGTGTTTTCGCGAAAAATACAGTACTCATCTAGTTACCTACAGTGAGGCATTCTTAAAATCAGGGTGCTGTTGAAAATAGTTAATTAAAAATTCGCTGTTTTGAAAACATGATAAGGCCAATGGGCCATTCAAAGTTTCTCGGGCCCGACCCACCAAAAAAAAAAATAATAATTGCCATAAAAATTAAAGAATTTAAAAATATCAGATCAGGGACAAAAATGGATGGCATGGCCGAGCGGAGCAGTTTATAGAGGTGGCGCATTTAGCAGGAGAAGCATCATCAAATGCGACCAGGGCGAAAACTTTGGTGGACTAATGGAGAGGCTGGAAGTCCAATTAGTTAGCGAAACAGTCGCTGAGGTCACAACTCGTCAGCCGATAAGTCCGTGCATTCAGCGCACGCAGTTCTTTTAGATGCTCCAATCACTTGCTCGAGACTTATGGCTGTCACTGTGTACCTTGTAACATGGTCATCCATGCACCATCTCACAAGCACAGCAGCCGCCAAATGCACTCGATATATTGATGAAGAATGCTGAGCGACTTGTGTTACCCCCAGCTGCTATCGATGATTCATCTTCTGGCTCTGAGCAACACATTCGTGGTGATAACAGGCCTCGTAATGACTTTATTTACTATTTGAAACAGTGTTCTTCTACTGCGGTATGGCAGTTGAGAAGGTTTTGTAACTGAAGGCATAGTCATGACGTGGAACTGCAAAGGCAGTATGCAGTTGTCCGTCCCCTATGCTTTCTGTGCCAATCAGATGGCAAATCGCACAAGGTCGGTCGTCCCAATAACGTTTGTATATGGCGAATGCATATCAGGCTGGGGACGAGACTACCCACACCTACTGACCTCATTTTATTATAAGTGTGCCCGAGAAACAACTAATCGACTCTGAATGGCCTAAATCATAGAAAATTTATTGGTGAAATCAGAATTTTAATATCATTATCCTAACGTCACTTATACTATTCATGTCCTCAATTGCTGGCATGCAGGCAATGCGCAAAACGTTATGGCATTGTATACCCGTACAGTTGGGTTCGAATCGTACCAGTCGCTGTCATTAAGCCTCTGATGGACTATTGGTAGGCCTGCATCACCAGCTGCTATTCTTTTAAAGCGTATCGATTCCTTCAGAGAGAAGTGCGAACACTAACGGTCAAGCACACGCAAAAAAAATACCGATCGCGATACAGTCATAATATTTTATCTCTGATCACTACCAGTTGATGCATAAAAGGTTAAGGAAAAGGAACTTTTTAGTTTGCTTTTCCAGATACCCGAACCGGTACCATAGATTATAAAGAATACTGTACGCGCAGTTGCGGGGAAGGGGAGGGGTGAGGATGTCCCGATCAGAGATGATATTATAGATGTTGATCTCTGTCTCGATTATCGTAATTAGCCTCTGGATACGAGACTAGGAACTCTGACATAAATTGATTATAGAGAGTAAACTGAGATCCTGTGTGGATTCGTAACGATGTGTCGTTGTGTGACATAATGTACTAGTGGCGCCGCCCCTCCCTGCCTTCACCCTTGCGCTGCGCTATGCGTACTAGGTACGGATGCAGTTTTTTTTTAGCTCAGACCTCATACGAAAAGCGAAAGGGGGAGGGGGTTCCTGCCCCCCCCCCCCCCCCCCCCCCCATGCGTTCGTGAGTGCGATATAATTAATTTTCTCCGTATTTCGGCGCACCCTCAACCATAGACAATAAAGTACTGTAGGGGATTGGCAACTCAGCACTTAGTATCACGGGCATTCCGAGTAAAACCACGGAAACCATGTAAGTGCTCATAGCCCACTGAAAGCATTGATATGCGGAATGTAATATAAGTAACTGAAGAGAACTGAGATGACCATTTACATAGGTAGATAGACAGATAGGGTCGGATGTGGATCAGGGCACTGATCAATGGATGGTTTTGACCTCGAGCACAGAGAGAGTTTACGTTCAGGACAAACGGCCTGTCATGTGAAAAAAAAACAATTTACGAGGAATTGACACCCGGAGAGTCAAAGGCTTTGTTCTTCCTTTCAGCGTTCTTCAGCGCACGTCCAAGTTAAATTAATTCTCTTCTCAAAAATTCATACTTCAGCCTTATATATTATCTCTGGCCTAAACCACTTGTTTATGGAATAAGTCCCCCCCCCCCCCCCCCCCCCCACCCCGCCTTCGCTACACACTACTGGTTACAGAGTGTAGCTAGCTTTGTAGCTTGAGTAAGCGAGTTTGGTAACCTGGAAGTGTGGTTAAAGCCATTTGAAAACAGAATGACTTGTTACGAAGGAGAATGAAAACCTGTTACGTAACATACATCATGTTCACCAGCGCGAGACTACCTCCCTTCTATGTCTCTAAAAAAAAGCCCTGTATACCGTGTTAAGTCATACTTTTATCTATGACGACGTGTTTCTCTGGCGACATGAAGATTATACAAACCGAAACCAGATTACAATGCCGTCATAAATAAATAATCAATTCGCACGTGATATTTAGGACTTGGTGTTTACTGTGCTAACTAGGCCAGGTGAGTTGTGGGAACAATAATTAAGCTGCAATCAGTTCGACACACTATGCTTTCGTGTACGAACGCTTGTACACATATCTAACCCTCGATCGCTTACGCCGCATGGTTGATAGTTATTAAGGTATATACCACTCCTGGCAACGGAGCGGCAGAGGCAACATAAATTATCGGCTACCAGGCTAAGCCTTACCCCATGCAGACTCCACTAGTGTTGTAATTTATAAATGGGGTTGCGTTTTAATGATGACAATTTGGACATTGTAAACGGTGATGCGGGGGAGTTGCTATTTGACTCAGAGGTGATTCCCCAGGGAAATCCCCAGCATTCGCACTTCGTTGCCCTCTAGCTTCCATGTTAGCAAAGTTGATCTAATGGTTGCATGTTGATACTGAGGACAGTACTGTAACCTGCTTTGCAAACTAGACTAGGCTAATAGCCACCACTAGGTTTTTCGTCCTTGAATGGATAGCCCTATATCTATTAAAGATTCTGTGTTTACATAATGTGTATATTATAGTGATATGTAGAAAGTGTGCTTCCTATATGAGGTACCAAATTCCCATAGTTTTCAGAAGTGCAATTAATTAGCAGAGTTGCATGGTAGTTCTGTCAGCAATGCCAAAGCAGATAACATGGTGCTGAGATAAAGCAAGTAAACCTAAATTATGAATATTTTCTTACTGCTCATCATGCTTGCTGTGCCATTCTTCCAACCAAAGTTTCTCAAATCATGACATATAGACAATAGAGGGAGCACATGTTTTGATGATAAATCGTTGACCTTTCCCTTCTTATTGCAGGAAGTGATGGAACAATCCAATCTTTGTGTGCTAATTTTTATCATTCTCACATTAAGGTCCAGTCACTCTAGTAAGTATATTCTTCTTGGCCACCTCCATTGTGGGTATATATAGCTTTCACATTGAGAGCTCCTCCATTTTATGTATTATGTACTTCTTGATATGTCACAGCAAACAAAATTCATAAAGCAATTTCTGTATTTGGAGGTACAATCTACATTTCACTGCTCCCTATGTTGTGTCCTGTAACATGTATGATTATGTCTCCAACTTTGGAATGCAGGGATTTAAGTCCTGTCATCCTACATGTGTTCAGATATTTTTTATTTGTAAAGGAGGCAGATTTCCAGGTTGATTTTTCTTTTTCTTGTTCTAATCATTTCTTTGTTGAATCACTGATTATCGATAGCGCAGGCGTTATAGGCAAAATTGAAATGCACTTGTTCTGAACATCAATTTTGATTACTCAATAATAGAAGCAGCCGAAGTGTTTATCATTGATGCGGTGGTCATATTGGGTTTTGGCAGTACATACACTGCTTGATACATGAAATTCAAAACCACTGTATACTCTGCCACACAGAACAAGCAAACATCAAAGCATTGAGCTCATGCGTGCCTGTTGGAATCAAAGAGATAACATGAGTATATTGTCTCCTGGTTGGGGAAGTGAGGTGAATGACCTGGGTAGTGATTTTTGTTTCGACTCAAGGTTCAGAGAAGCAATGATTCAGTTATCTTAATTTGTCTTGCTTTCAATTTGCTGTTGTAAAGCAAAACAATGCACTACACCTCTTGCTTGTTTCACCTTCCGTTGTAGTATATGCACCACCTCCTTTTTTTTAGCAGAGATAGGTATCGTCAAGAGCAAGTGGGTACAGTTGTACTTGATTGTATTGTAGACTTTTTGTACTATGTGTGGGACATAGGACTGCATGTAATATAATGTTGCGTTCAGTGTTGGTTTTAAATGATATATTTAACTTGAGACAATCCATGGTAGAGCATCACAACTTTTGCCACGACATTCTCAAATCTTTTTTATTTTTCAGTAATCTAATAGGGCTTATAGAGATTAGTTATTATGAAGAGTTTCACTTTCTGATTCACTTCGGTTAATTGGCAATATTTCATCAACTTTGTAGATATCATGAAATTATGTGATTACTATCACTGTTTTGCAAAGCTGTAGTAATGTGTCAAAATAGTTTAAATTGAAACTGTTTCTAACACTACAATGCACTCACCTCATGGGTGTACACACATGTATGTATTGTGAGATAACCTTAATAAATTAATATTATGACTAGTTGTTTTACACTTGTCTAATTATCTCAAAACACCATAATTCATTTTTATATATCAATTTTACCACGTGACGAGATAGGTTGTGAGGTAGTTAATTCATTAAAATTAATTTTGGGTATCCGTTCCGCTGGTAAGTTATAAATGGATTTATGTAAAAAACTTGATGTTTCTTTGAACTGCCGCTTGACCACAAAGTTTACACAGACGTAACGTGCTATTAAAACAATGGAACTACGCTAAAAGGGCGTAGCCCAAGTTGCGATGGATGTGCGCTAAGCTTCGTACGCCTATAAACATGCATGACGCTTCGATTCCGATACAACCTCTAAGCGTAGTACGTGCTAATATTTATTTAATCATATACATGTGCACAAAAGATCACACCATGTGAAAAGATAAACGTGCTATTGCTTTTTTTAAAAGCAATAGCACGTACATGGTGTGATCTTTTGAGCACATGTATATGATTAAATAAATATTAGCCCGTACTACGCTTAGAGGTTGTATCGGAATCGAAGCGTCATGCATGTTTATAGGCGTACAAAGCTTAGCGCACATCCATCGCAACTTTGTGGTCAAGCGGCAGTTCAAAGAAACATCAAGTTTTTGACATTAATCCATTTATAACTTACCAGTGGAAAGGATACCCAAAATTAATTTTAATGAATTAACTACCTCACAACCTATCTCGTCATGTGGTAAAATTGATATAAAAAAATGAATTATGGTGTTTTGAGATAATTAGACAAGTGTAAAACAACTAGTCATAATATTAAATCTATTAAGGTTATCTCACAATACATATATACCCATGAGGTGAGTGCATTGTAGTGTTAGAAACAGTTTCAATTAAAACTATTTCGACACATTACTACAGCTTTGCAAAACAGTGATAGTAATCACATAATTTCATGGCATCTACAAAGTTGATGAAATATTGCCAATTAACCGAAGTGAAAGTGAAACTCTACATAATGACTAATCTCTATAAGCCCTATTAGATTACTGAACAATAAAAAAGATTTGAGAATGTCGTGGCAAAAGTTGGGATGCTCTACCATGGATTGTCTCACTTGCATTTGACAATGCCTTGGCTGTATTGGGACTACACACTGCTTGTACACATTGGCATTAATTTGGGATTCCTGGTTTCTGAGCAACACATGTATCTACATGTATTTGAACGACATGTAATCTACTTTTTTGTAAAACAATGTTCCAATTTGAAAGGCCAAGATAATTGATTTTACGAACTAACCCATACTGTCACACACACACACACACACACACACATACACACACACACATACACACACACACACACACCACACACTGGAAATCACCACTATTATACATTGATCCCAATGATCACCACCACTCATCGCGCCTCATCAAACCCACTCACTTGAATCAAAACAATAACTCATTAGCCTTCCTAGCCATTCTTTAATGTGCTGTTATGAAACGTTTTGAGCTCTAGTTGATTGAAATTGTTATTGTTGAATGATAGATCCACAAGTATGCATTAGTAAGCGCTTACTCGTATGTTACATCCATGTTCAAGGTAAGGAGGTACAACACTTAAAGTACATGTGGAAGGCATTGCATCCTTGCATAGATATAAGGTTAATGTTGATAATATGGTATGCAACATCCATGTGAAAGAGATAGCATACATGCAAGGTGTAAGGTACATGTGGAACCACAACCAGATGTTCATGGTAGCTACCTAATGCTAGTGTGGTACGTGTTTGTGTTAGCATGTATATACAGCATCATGTAAGGATGTACATGTATGTACTGACCAGTGTGCACATGCATAGACTGCCTCTCTAACCACATGCATAGGCTGCCTCTATCCCATGTATATGGGCTGCCTCTACCCAATGTGTATGGGCTACCTCTATCCCATGTATATGGGCTGCCTCTACCCAATGTGTATGGGCTGCCTCTATCTATGTGTAATATAGGCTGCCACTATTGTTGACTAGTCTAAATCGTTTATTTGGAGCACACTTTCCCCTTTTGTTTTTAAACCAGGTGGGTTGTGGTACTTACATTGCAAATGTGATTGCTTTTTAATAATCATGTAATTGTGTTTCATGTATGTTGTCTCATTTAACTAATTTATGTTTTGAAATATGGCAAGCAATTATTCAAGTGTCCTTAAAAAATTGCAGAACATACAAGTGCATGTAGTATATACACACAGAGATTGCATGACACGTAGATCCTGATGTTTTTATTGCATATCATTTTTAATCACAGTAATTTCTCAGATGCCTGCCAATACTACTATCTGTTTGGGATCTGTGTCTGAATTAAGTTGTGCTTCCACGGATGCTCAAACAATCTTCTATCTTGTCAACAACACTCCTGCTACTCAGTTTTCACCTCAACAGGGAATCAATACTAGTGCACCATATTCTATCGGAAATGTGACACTTGTAAAGCTCACTGTTTGGGGGATATCAGCTGGTGTGTCTCAAATCCTGTGCAGAATCCTTCTGACGGATGGAACATTTATAAGTAGTAGTCCTGCATACCTTACAGTACAAGGTAATGAGGGGTATGTGTATGTTAGACTATAAATATTTATAACGTTTGAAGCAATGCATATTATAGAGTGATGGATGGAAAATTAACTGTTGTAGGGCACTAGTATGATGTAGCAAACCCTTTAAAAAGAGCCTCCTGGTTAAAGACTATGTACTACACTTCTGTACTGCCTATGCAGTCCTAACACGATGTGGACCTCGCTGGTTTAACTACCTTTATTTATTTAACCACTGTAATTAGAAGGATTGTGCAATCTAAACAAAAAGAAATGAGAGATCATTTGTTAAAGTATTTTAAAGACAAATGCATGACAGTATTTTCTTGCACAGAATTATAAAAAATAAACAATTAATGAGAAATTTCAATGTACATATCTAACATGCAACTAGATATTCAGCTGCCATGCCAGCACCTTTAATCTTTACATGATCACGCGTTACCCCTGAGGAACGCTCGTTCCCCAGGGGTAACGCACATTTAATTGATAGGTTGTAACTTTGGTTGGAAAGTAATAGATCGATTTGCTGGCACATGATAAACAGAACTCTGCCCTTTCTCCGCCTGACCTCGTTTTTGATTTTCGACGTTGCGTTTGTTGCCGTTTGTTGCCAATGGCGAAGGGCTTGAACATCGGTGTTCGAGTGAAGGCAAAAGCGACAAAGATACTCAGTGCATGAGGGGCCGGCCACACACAAGTTTGGTAAACAAGTATCAAAAGTTGGAAGGCGCCGCGGTGAAATGGTACGACAAAGCTCCGCTACAAAGTGGTTTGCTACTGTCTTGTCTGCAGTATTTGTAGGGGGATCCCGATGTATGGACTGGCATCAGGAACATACAGTTCCACACTGAGCACACTCTGAATAACAAACCATCTATTGTAATCATAATTGTGTTCTAATGTGTTAGTTTTGTCATTTTAGAAAAATTTGATTTTCGGGGGCCAACGGTTACGTTCCCCCTGGGGAACTAAATAAAAATAAAGATTATAACCATTCTTGATAATGTTTGGGTGTTTTTCATATAGTCACTGAGCTGAACAAACCACTTAGCCGATAGAGGCTTTACAATGCTTACATGTAGTCTCAAATTGACAGGATTATCCCCTTTACTTGCTGCTGAATCTGTTCGGCATGCCATCTTGGAACTGGCCATGCATAAAATTCATGGCTGCTTTGTTACACTAACATAAAGTGGTTGCAGCTGGTCTGTGCAATTTGCTTGAACAAACACTATGTCAACATTGTTTTGTTGTAGAAGGTCTATTATTGCTGGCGTACAGTGTCCTTTGAACATGTCATATATCACCAAAGCACGATGGTCACTGCATTGTTTCAGTTGTTTCCTTTTTTCAGTAATATGTGGAACAAGTATTTTTAGGATGTAATCTTTCATGGTATTCTCGTTCGACCAATGGTTAGGAGAATGAGTTATGTGCCACTCTGGTTGAAATTGAAAAGACAGATGACACTTGTCTGTTTTTCCCAGATATAAACGGGTAAAAAATTACCAAGCATGGAACAACTAAAAACAGCTGTAATTAGCCTTTTATCATCGATTCCACAGATTTCCATTCTCTTGGACCCCTCCTTAGCCATTGTCCATGAGTAAACTGAGATATAGTGCATTCCCATTTGGTCGCAGTTGATAATCAAGTCCAATGGTATATCCTCTAAAGCGACAATAGGTTTGATATCCAATAGAAATTTCTCTTTCTTTCCTGAAATCCTCAACAGTGACTTTGGCTTTGGTACTGGCCCTGCACTTCACAAATCCCATTCGTTGGAGCAAGGATTTAGCCCAATCCTTTGTAATCAGAATATGAATGTCTATTGTCCTGAGTGTCCACCCGGGGGTACAATTGGACACCCGGGTGGACAGCAAAAAGAGTTTTTGCCGTTCGGTCATGGAAGGGACCTAGTGGCATTTAACGGTACCGGCTTATAGAACAAGTCTTTCTAGGTTCGGGCCGAGATAAGTAAGGCTTAAATCCTTTCGATACCCGTAAAACGAGCCGTGCTAGCGGACCTATCCATTACTCCGTGCGGTACGTACGAGCTACGTAAGGTAAGTTTTTTTTGTCAACGATCATACAGATAGTAAAATAGCTGTTTCTCTGGACTAGTGTTTGTCAACAAAAGGTGACAGAGAGCTTTCAGCTGTCTGTTTGCTGGTAGGGCTATGTTTAAAAGAACATACGCATATAGACTATACTCGTACATGACCTTTTAAACTTAGGCCTAAACAGACAGCTGAAAACTCTTTATCACCTTTTTTTGACAAACACTAGTCCAGAGAAATAGCTATTTTACTATCTGTATGAACGTTGGCAAAAAAAAAAACGTACCTTACATAGCTCGTATACGATATGTACGTACCGCACGGAACGTAATGGATAGGTCCGCTAGCACGGCTCGTTTTACGGGTATCGAAAGGATTTAAGCCTTACTTATCTCGGCCCGATCCTAGAAAGACTTGTTCTATAAGCCGGTACCGTTAAATGCCACTAGGTCCCTTCCATCATAGATTATTTAAATAATCTATGCTTCCATGACCGAACGGCAAAAACGTTTTTTGCTGTCCACCCGGGTGTCCAATTGTACCCCCCGGGTGTCCAATTGTACCCCCGGGTGGACACTCAGGACAATAGGCATTAACAGCAAGCATGTTGCTATTTGCACTCCGCACTATACCTTCAGCACAAGCCATAGTAATGGCTATATTCACAACAGCACCACTCTCTCTGAAGCTAGTCAAGTAAGCAGTGTACCTGTTTGTCAAGCTCTTCACCAAGAAGTAGAGGACCCCCACTTTCTTTTGTGGAAGACCACTGATGGAAATGCCACCTTCACTCACTTCATCACACCTGTCCCTTCCTCTCTTCTTCAAATCCAGCCTGTACGTATTCCTCCAGTCCCTCACTGTGTTCTCCTTCAAGTTTGGAAACCTCTCGAGATATAATACCGGACTGCAGCTACCCCACCATGCTCGGCGGTTCTCTTTCCAATCATAGCCTTCTGTTAGGAGAATATTTCCCATATTGGCCCCTCTTCATTTTGCTAGTGTGCACATCTAGTTCTGCTGAAGGACCCGACTCCATAACTGAGATAACTTTCGAATTGGCAGCAACAATAGCGGATGACGGTATGGACTGTGCTAATGGGCCATGAGGATCGGGCAATTCTGTATTTTGTCTCTTGAAGTAGCAAAATAAGGCCATACTGCATTTTATATTTTAGTCTTTCACAAAAAACAGCTGGAGTCCTAACGATATGCGTACATATAGCGTACACGTGTTTTATGGGCATGACAAGAACCAAACTAATTGCAAACATTCGTGGGTTAAATTTTCGTGATTAAAAAAAACCCACGATAACCACGAAAATTTAACCCCACGAAAATTACCCGCTATACAGTACTCTCTTTTACAAATTGCATCTTGTAGGTTCTCCCACTACTCCAAGCAATTTGACTGCTCTTGCTACTGGCACCTCTGTCAGGTTATCCTGGGGTCTACCCCCTGGTACCCTGTCCCCAACCCTCTTGGTGTATTCTGTGGTGGTCAGGAGGGGAAATGGGACTCTGCTATTCAATGGCACAGTGATGGAGCTGCAAGTCATTATAAATACTCCCCCTCTCTGTGACCAGTATGAAGCCATTGTTACAGCTACCTGCGGTGGTTCAATTGGGGGATATTCTGGCGTGATAATGTTTGCTGCTGGTATGCTTCACCGGCAGCCTTGCTGTGTACATGAAATGGAATTTCATGTACTGATGCACTATTTTGTATGATTCATTACCTTTTTAGGCAATTGCTACACGTATTTATCATCAACTGTACTACTTCAAGGTAACCATTTGTAGGGTATTGATGCAGGCATCAATTTAAAATCGTTTTTTAATGGTTTTATTACCTGATAATGTTACATGAGTGTTTCAAGCATTTTCAATGTGTATCAGTTATTCTCTATATATGCATATGCAGTGTATTAGCATGTAACAAATTTAATTTCAATTAGTTTCTGAGGTAAATATAAAACTGAAAAAGCTGAATTCATAACTTTTTAAATGCTTGTTATGGCAATGTAAATAAACTTTGTTCTGGGTGTTACAATAACATCGTTGTGTTAATTTCTTTCCAAAGCCACACCAGTATCGTCCTCAGCACATCTTTCACCAGGAGGTATGCTTTCCACACACAATAATAGGTCATGCAATTAGTAGCATGATTGTCTGGCACTCTAGAAAGTGGTGTGTGTATAATGCATGGGAACATATGGTAATAGAACGCATAGATCATTTCAATTATATGTGTGGTTGGTTTGATAGGTGGCCTGAGGGCTGAGTAATTCATTAGTTGATTATGTATTCTTGTTCCTACATTCTAGGTAATTAATTATTAATGCTAGTAAGTGATTTCACGGCATAAATTAATTGCTTTTTGAATTGCCACATTCATGTTGCATTTACAGCTATTGGCGGAATTACTGCTGGCATTGTCTTCCTCTTCCTGGTTATCGCTGTTGTTACATGCGTTAGGATTTTATTCCATCCACACAAAAGAGCAAATAGACCTATAGCTATGCAGCCGTTGCATCACAGTGAGTTAAATTGTATGATGTTAAATTATTGGATGCTATGTATTGTGAAATGTTTTATTGCATACACGTCGAAGTTAATTTTTGCTTTGCTGAGATGTTTAACAAATCAATGACCACAGTAATGTGCAAACTGCGTATTATAATACAATCAAGATGCAAGTTTCGTGGAAACTGTCCCATGAAAGTTAACAGGAAGATAGCTACATGTGGAATGATTAAACTACTTAATAATCTTTTTGCAAAGTACATGAACAGTTTCCTGCACATTTTCACGCCAACGTTTATTTGCAAACTGCATCCCATTCAATGTATGAGAAGTGTGTACCGAAATCATTGGTGCAATATGACCTGAAAATGTTTAATTACTTAATGTTCGTAACAGGTAAAGTTAAGGGGAATTGTCATTATTATAAATAGCAATTCTGGAGCAATTTGGACACTTCTTCAGATAAAGATGACTTTAGAAGTCATGGGTGTAATACCCTAATACCCTTTGTATGATCCGTAGGGAGGAGACGTAAGTAACGATTATACCTTTATGTTTGATTTGTTGATAATAGGAAGTTTTATTTGAAATTTTCAACACAAGGCCATTTTGTAATGGGACACCATTTTTGTGGTATATTTACATTACACTTCAGTAGTGTCCAAATGAATATAAGACCTGCCACTATCGATGTGCCTTGCATTGTTAATTCTTAGTTTTCCCATATGAAGATGTGGCTATCCAAAATGGGATGCACTATTTCTCGCCAATGATTTAAGCAGCCAGATCTATGTTTAGGATGCATATGATATCATTGGCATAAAACAAACAGTGAAATGTGCAAACATGGACAATTACGTTGCAAACCTATGAATAAGGACAATTAAATACACATATGGACTTTTCTAGATATATGCAAATTTTGGAGTGATCTGTGCATTCCAGCAGGAAAATACATAAACTTTGAATCCCTAGAGGTAGTGTCCAATGTTGTAAGGAATATGAATAAAACATAGAGACATTGTGTGTTCAAAATAGAAATCGATATATTTATGAAATCATTAAAATGATGTAGGAACTGGCCCATGAAACGCTCCAGATGTTAGAATTGTCTTAATGTCTGAACGATTAAAAGCCATCTACTTCTTATCGGTAGTCAACAAGCATCCTCAAGACAAGTGTAAGATTTCTACCCCACAGTGCTCAACATTTCTTATAAAAATTCTGTTGTGCTCTTGGCACGCAAGGATTTGGATACAGGGAAAGGGCCTGGGTAGTAGCGCAGCTAAGGGACGCGTTGCTTTATCAGAATAACAATTATAGATAACTTGTAATGCAGATCGATGTAATAGAGAACATAGCATGTGTGTATATATATGTACATGACACCAACAGTAAACAAAGAACACAAAAGACTCATTATGCACAATAACGTGTGGGTGGATAGAGACCTCTGAGAAGGCGCTCGCTGAGATCCTTTGTTGTGTGTGTATAATGCTGATTGTCTACCGCCATAACTAATTCCACTTTGCTTTAATGTTTAATCTCCAGGGAAAAATCCTTATTTAAGGATGTCATTATCCTTAAATAAGGATCATCTTTTACATTGCATATTTTTGCTAACCAAGTAAGCAAGATAAAATAAAGGCTATTAGTCAATTGTATACTGATTAGCCTCCATAACAAACTTTAAATGATGTCAATATGATCAACGTCCTTGTGGTAAAACAGGGAGGAAGTGGCACATCCTTACTTCAGGATTGACACCATCCTTAAATAAGGATCACAACAGTAGAGATTATTGACCATAAAAACCAAAATAGTTTTAAAACTTTTGATTTTCTCTGATAGCCAGTTGATCCAGCTATACTCACAACCTGATTCGTCGAAGAAATAACTTGTGGTTAATAAGTTATGCTTATTTACACCATAACGCTTAAAAATTAATATCAAGCATTTGTATAATGACGTGTACTGATGTAGATACTTGCTTCTGCTCAAACGCCAGCATGGACGTACCCTAGCCTCACTGAAACCACGTGCACTGCATGTGAGTGCTCTGCCGCCGCTCCATCGAACGGTGTGCTAGTTCCATCATTGAGTACAGTACCATATACAACGGTGCATTGAAGGAGGGGGGGGGGGGGGGGGGGGGGGGGGGGGGGGTCGGGAGATCTAGGAAGCATTTCCATTTGCCATACGATATGTGTTCGAGCTTACTGTAGCTTAGTCCCAATTAATCAGATTCGAGAGGAGACCACGCCATTGCCTAAGCCTACTGTTGCCGTCGCTGTCACTGTCATTTGACGAATCATGCAGTGCTGCCGCTTTGGTCACCTATAGGCCTACATGTATGTCATCCACCCGTACTGAGAAACTACATCCGTCGCTTTCTGTGGCTCCCTCGGTATCTAAGCAGGGTTACTTAGTTTGACGCTTTCGAGTGTATGCAATCGCTTCGATCTTTGGAAGTATACTGCATGGCCGGTACGTGAGCGTATAGATTGTTGAAACCGTGGATATTGTTCCACAGATCCATCTGTCATTGTATATTCTACTCCTAGAGCTACCAGAAGCCTGTCCTTCCTTGCCATACGTCGCTTTGAGTTAATTTGCTCACTACAATATCGCCAGCGGCAAATGGCGGTTTCGCCGTATTTGCACTGTAATACCGGTTTTTGAGCAAGCCAAACCTGTTTTAATCGCGGCAGTATCACTGATCTGTATGATCTTGAATCTAGTGAATCACTAATAATATAAAACAAAGCATCAAGAATACATCATTCTTTTAGAAAGTGGTCACCATCCTTATTTATTGCGGGAGATTAAACATTAAGTTTATTTAAATCTACACCACCAAAATTAGCTTACATTCGATTGGTAGATGTCCCCTCAGTAGTGATTCAGAAAAGATATGAGAGAAAAAACGTATAGATATGGTGCTATTTCATATAAGAAGTCGATAGGCCAAAGATATAGTTATGTGAATTTATTAATGCATTCACCAGGGTCAAAAATCCATACCATCATATTTACATGTAACATGGGCAGCTGCTGTAGATAAAAGACTAGTAACTCTTCATTATAAAAGTTTTGTTTGGCCTGTTCTATTTTATTCTTTTTGTAGACAGAAGATTGGAAAATGAATACGAGGATTTAGAATATGTGGGTTCAGGCAAATCATCAGTGGTTATTAGAGCTAAATATCATGGAGATGGAACAATATGTGCTATTAAAACATTCCAAGTGTAAGTCATATTGCTTTTCTTTCCTATGCTGTTTTATGTAATTGTTGATGTAGTTTAGGTGGTGCTAATAATCTTGAACTAAAAGCACTAACAAAAGTACGAGATAAAACAATCACTGGGATTGTAAAATACTATGACACCTGGCTAGAAACGCCGCCACCAGATTGGAAGAAGAGAGAATTGTTGCCATGGAACAGATTTGAAAAGTGCAGCACAGATTAGCTCTGGCATGTAAATCACTGCAGTATCATTATTTTTCTAATTTTGCACCCTCAGATTCGGAATACAAGTGGACCGTTCTAATTTTAGATGTATTAAAACAGAGTATTGTGAACTTGGTAATCTGAGAGAATGGCTGGAAAGAAAAGAAACAATTGAAGATCGAAAAGAACAGAAAATTGATATTCGTGACATATTTAATCAGGTAAATAATTCAATTCTTTTACATTGACTCTGCTCATACATACATGTAGCTATTCAATGCGCTGTCAAATCTTCATGAATATTGTATTTATCATGGAGATCTCATCATTGAGAACATTTTTGTAACAAAGAGCAGCGGCCTCGAGTTCAAGATAGGTGACTTCACTAGAGCGGTTGTGCATGAAAATCAAAATAGTAAGGAAGCATTTATTTTGTAACTCACCAATATATGTTTATTTATTCATAACAGGTGCAACAGGCTTAAATAAATTATGTGACCATGATTTTTATAAACTTGGGCACATTCTTTTTCAACTAATTTATTACATGAAAGAGGGAATGTTGCCTTGTGATAATGTAAGCAATAGATTTGAGGTAACAGTGGCTACTGGAAAAATAACAACGCCCATTGAGGTCAGTTTACTCTTGTGAGATGCCATATTAATAAAGAATTTATTATAATACTATAGAAAGAAGTTATTGAGATTCTTTGTGGTAAGGGACCTGTCAATCCAGCTGAGTTGGAAGGCTATTATGTGTACAAAAGTTGGCAAAATGAAAAATGTGTTCCAGACAAATGAAAGTTGATGCTCTACTAAATTTCATTTTGTACTGATGATATAGGTGTACTATGATTGTACTTGGTGTATATGTGTGTAGTACATATACATGTAGTTTGCAAACTCTAAAACTAAATTTGATCGTATACTAGTCCCCAAGCTTCAGGTTGTAGAACACACCAACGAATACACACATGTATTAAGCACTGCACGTATATACTTCTAATGGGGACCCACACTTCACACTATGGATTTTTACATTTGTGGGTCACCACTGAGAGGCTCATGAGAATGCAAAATTATATATGTGGCTATCACATGGTCATGCATGATGCATGTATAGGTGCATAGAATGAATAACCTTCAGCAATGGTTCCACAGTGGACCTTAGAAGAAGGGCAACTGGCTGGTCCCCATCTGGGATCACCCAATTAATGTTAATGCTGTCAATGACAATGGACTGTGGTTATGGGAATTGGTATGATTAGAAGGTAAGGGAGGAGTGATGGGGAGGAGAGGACAATGGGACCGGAGGTAACATGGAATGAGTGAAATATAATGAAGCCAGTTTGCAGTGCCCAAACACACACACACACACACACACACACACACACACACACACACACACACACACACACACACACACACACACACACACACACACACACACATACAAACACATACAAAGCAAGACAATTCATCACCTGTGACCAGCAAATAACATGCAGCTATGGTGTGTTGGAACAGTCCACAATGCTAAGATGCTCATCAAGGTACTGGAGTTGGGCTGACCCTGTACTGAAGCTGTGCTCAGTACTCATCAGCATAAAGTGGACACTACCAAACCTATGGGAAGGTAACGAAACTAAATATGAAAGCATTCAACTAACTAGTAAAGACATCCATCCCTCCATCCCTTTAAAGGACCCTCACTCCCTTTGGGGATCAATTTGAAGACAGCTCAAATATCAAGAATCTATTGAATCAAGTGAAACATGTATGCAGAGCCTGTAAGTAGGTACTTTACAAAAAGTTTCAAACAATCTTTCACGCATTACTAAATGCATCAGTTTAAAGCCCGTATTGAATGGTTTTCAAAACAGTTTTTATCTTTTTTGTAGCTTAATCCTAACCGGAGAAACGGGCCTTTAAGTACCGATAAAACAATGTATATATGGTAATTGATGCGGAGATATTATGATCCCCGTAATGACTATATTCAAACGGTCATACGATTTTTGTCTTTCAACATTTCAATTCCAAATTTTATATGGAGAATGGCATGTTGTAGGCCTACACAAAGAATGTGCATTAGGGAAGAAATACTATTTCCTTATAAGTTAAATGTAGTGGAATTTCAACATGCATTTATCGATGTATTATGTATAAAACTAAGTTTTTGACGTCCGCTTGAATGTTTGAAATAAATTAAAGATCAAATTACCCCAGGTAATAAATGATCTGAAAGACATTGGAGTACATTTACAATACATAAAATCTGTAATATGTATTTAAAAATAAAAGCAAATGAATAGTACAGACTTACACAAGCGCAACTAAATCTTTGTGAATTACATCAGTAACAAACTGCACCAAAGTTATAGATTCATCTTCTCCATCATCTTCAGTTACTTCCACTGTCCAATATGAAATAATTAATTTAGTACCTCGTTTTAAACTGTTCTTTACAGACAGCACTTTTCCATTAAATTTTTTGCTCATTCCAGGTGACGTGTTCCACTCCTGTTCTATGAATTTACCTAACTATGAAGGGTTTACAACAACTATTTTTTTATACATTCCAATGTATCTGTTGAGATTTGAGGAAATGTTTTTTCTATTTTGCATTCATTAGCAAGTATAGACTTTACTTTTTTTCAGTTTTGCCTCTTGAAACTTTATCTAGCTTCTTTTGTTCGTCCTGAAGTCTTTTCTTTGCTGCCATGTATATCTTGTTCAAACAATATAAGTTTTTATCAGCTTTGCCCTGAAGTCAGGAGAGTGTTTGATTTTTTGTACTTTCGCCTTCCCATCAATGAAGCCTATATTAGCATTAGGAGCATGATGAACATGGTAATCGACAAGACCCAGGGTCTGTTCAGATAGCATATTATGCAATGGAGCGGCTTGAATTCTTACTAGAATTTCTTTTCGTGGGTAATTGAGAGAACCATGCAAGTATGGCTCCAGCTGATGCTCAAGAACTTCAAGAGTGCGTCTTACAGCCAATTTCATAAATTGGGATTCCTCATCACTTGATAATTGTGCTAGCAAACACAGTAGAGTCTCATCCTTTCACTTAGCTTTTCTCCAAAGACATCTGATGTTGCAATTAGAAAGAAAGTTGGTTTCTGTATCAGGTCCCCCAATGTTATTGTGCACATCTTAATCATGGGAACCAATTCAAGGTTACCCTTACATCAGGTTCATTATTACTATAAAAGATCTCATCCAAGGCCCAGTGGTGAATTTTCCAATCAACCCTAGTACTCTTAGCTGAAGTATATTCTGTTTATCATTAAATAAGATATTATTTCTGATTAAAAGCTAGACTTCTAACTGTTTTTGCAGTAACACATATTTTGCAGACAATACAATAATCTCTCTTTGATCATAAAACCTCCAGCCAAATAAAATAAAACATTGAATCACATATCGAATAACAGTCCAGGTTTAATATTTTCACAACGCAAAATGTGCTTTAAAATGGCACTTGTGTCTCCTGTGCCCTGTTTAAATCGCATCTTGGTTAGCCCATATATAACATTTGCCACTGCACAATCACTGCCAAATGTGCAACTTTGTATCCCATTGTCATTGTCATATACCATCCAGTGGATGAACATTACATTTTAACTCTAGAGTGCTGAAACAGTTCTTCGAGTTCTAACCATATACACTAACCCTATCACTCATAGTACATCTGAAAAGAGATATGGCATGCGATTGAATCATATTAAACATTCACACTTCAGGCTGATAAAACGGTCTTTGCATGCATGGTTAACGCATCTCCCGCAATCCTATAACTTGGTCTATGGCGAAAATAAATTATTGCGCACAGTTCAAAAATTCTGAAAGTTGCATATAATAGCGCTCATAGATCAATACAAAGATGCAATGTGCTTATACATAGGACCCGAGTATACACTCTCAAAAAAGGGCGTATTTATGTGGCTCCAAGGTTGATTGGATTACACAATTCTACAAAAAAGTGTATTATAAGTCCAATTACTATATCTCCTAACAGAGTATTGATTCCTTTCTAACCAAATTCTGTTTTAATACGACAAGCAATGACGTAGCTGTGACACATACAACGGCGAGCTGAAAATGAGCTATTGCGCATAGCCAGATCGTCCTAAATGTTTCATGGTAGATAGAAATTGCTTGCCTGCAACGTTTTTTGACATTTTTGAGGAGGACCCGTCATTGGAAGAGTACAATAAACAACGTTGGCTTTTTACTCTAATTAGAAAGCAGTACATCCTTAATTTAGATATTGCGTACGATGTTGCAATACTGCGTGAAAGAGCGCTCAAAGCTTCATGATCCAGGCAAATATGAAGTTTTATTGTCTTTAAACTATCGAGAACTAGATTTTCAAAAATACCTACCTCTCTTAACCTTCGTAAAAACCAGTCACAATTTTTACTACAGATATTTGGATATGCGAAAGTACGTAACGTGAAATGATATGAAAGTACTTACTGTAAGAACACTACTGGGATGAAGGATTCTACTGCCGCACGATGCCACGTACTAGACAACAGACATTCCCAAACAACCCACATCCACCAAGCGATGGCATCAACGTACTGGTTTGCCAGCAGTGTTCTGGGTCTTTGAGGATGTATTCCTCAGCTTATTATATTAGCCTGACCTTTAGTTCCAAAGTCAATTCAAGTCATATCACCCCCAAGTTGCAAAGAACGTCTATTGTCTACTGCTTATCGTGGCGCCCACGTCCCACATTATTACACTATAACGGTAACGGATTCTAGACCAATACTAGGGCGATGTTGTTGGATGTATATAGGACTCCCACGCAAACACACGCTACTCAATAGGAAACTTAATAATCAATTTGAGTCACCTGTACGAATATAACTTGCATGAATTAATGCATGCATATCATGACACTCCCCCCTTGACTAGTTCTTTAACTAATCAAGAGAAAGTAAACATCAGTTCAACTGTTTTTCTTTTCCCTCTACTTCTTGCTACTTGAGCAGCAACTCTGGTAGGCAGAGACCTCCTACTGACAACTGTAGGTCCTTCAGGTTCATGTTCATCAATCTGGACAGCTGTGGCTCCCATATCACCTGCGCACCTTTTGAAAGATAGTAGCACACTTGTTATCCTTTATTTGGACAATGTGCCATAACACATGATGTGCATAATGCTAACACTCTTAGAGATGCACCTTGCACTAATCCATCCAAGCCCCTGTAAAAGTTTAGTTTCTCCTTGCCAATTTTCCACTATGCTCGAGGCTGGACTGGATCATGGATGAGCACGATGTCATCCACTTGAATATGACTGGGGCTTACCTATTGTGTCACACACGCAAGTCAGCCCATTTGCAAGAACAACCTTTGGACCTTCATGTGTATGAACTTCTAGGAATACAAATAATTGAAGGCATCAATAAGTGGTCCAAAAAACAGCTGCATTGAAGGTTTGATTGAACCAGACCATAATGCAATTAGCATAGTTTTGGCTGCTTTGTATCGAATTGATGGTGGTAAATTCAGCACCACAGCATAAATGGGCCAAAAGGTCATTGATGAAGTTTTAAATAGTACCAGGAACTCCATCTGTAAAATGCCGGGATCAGCATTTCCCTTTACAGAAAAAAAAAGCATGATGCTGTTTAATGCCATCAGCTGTCCAGATATCATCTATACACCACTACGCACACTACCCTTGAAACCACCAATAGACACCATCTCTCCTCTATATACAGCTAGTTTGGCCCACCGCTCATCACCATCAGCCAATCTCACCCACTTTGAACTGATCTCATCAAACATGTACACTGCTCCTCCTAGTTCTCCTGCTCCCCACACAAAACCCTCACTTTTCCCTGTGGACTTTTATTTCAATTGCCCCCAGCTGTAGAAACAGCCAGTGGGAACAGTAGCAGGGACAGCTGTGAGAACAGTAGCAAGAACAGCTGTAGGAACATTAGCAGGGACAGCTGTGCATGGAACCATTAGCAGGGACAGCTGTGCATGGAAACATTACCAGGGACAGATGTGCATGGAAACATTAGCAGGGACAGCTGTGACAGTAGCAAGCTTACTATCTTCTTTTCCTACTTGCAACTGTGGATTTAGGTATCCTTTTTTAGGAATCTCGTAAATATAACTTATATTGACCTCTGGATCTACATGTAGGCATTTCCTGTTCAAAAGGGTAATTTTTGTTCAACGATGGTCATTGTATTTGTTATATTCAAGAACCGGCGGAAGGTCTAAAATTCAACCCAGGCAAGAGGAGGGGTGCCTGCTGGGACCCGCCGGCCATGTATTCTACATTTCAGAACATACTAGAACAATTGCCAGTCATTGTATATACACGACACATGGCCGTAGACAACTTTCAAAGATTGGGGGGCTATAACAGAGATTATATATATAGTCTCTGGCTATAATGACTGGGGGTGAGTGCAGTAGGGGGCGTGCACCTCGTACCCCCAGATAGGGGGTATGGGGAGCGCTGTAAGCTTCCCCAATGGGGTCTGGGGCGAAGCCCCAGCCGCTTTAACCTTTTCCTTATTTGTTGTTAGCAAAAACTTAACATTAAATGCAGAAATTGACCCGGCTTTATAAGGTATAGTACCGAATGCTATTGCTATATATTTTAGTTAGTTGACCTTTTCATAAATCACTTGCCGCCGCGGAGATTTTTTGATCAGCTTTGTCATTTCTTCGATAGTGTCTAATGTATCACGAAGTATTACATTTGCCTTTACTGCGTCTTGAACAGCTTAGTTGAGAGCATGGCCATAGCAATGGGTATACAAAGCTCTATGCTCTTTTTGAAGTATAGTAGTTGATACACCTGTTTTACAGCCTGCCATTGAACTAGCCCCATCGTAGCACTGTCCACGACAATTCTGAAGTGAAAGGGATAACCTCAGCAAAATGTCTTTAATTGTTCGTATGATGCTTTCTGCAGAGATAGAGTCCATGCCGTCAGAGATAATATATATGATCTCTGATGCCGTGGACTATACCAGAGATCTATATATTATCTCTGACTATACTCACGATCGACCGCTACTATTGATTACATAGTTAATTATAATTATAGTAGATACAGTTAACATTTAAATATTTTCTCTCAAGGAAAATTTTGGGGGGGCTCAAGCCCCCCCCCCCCCCCCCCAAGCCCCCCCTTGTCTACAGCCTTGCGGCGACAGAAGGAATACTAGCCACGATGAAATATGACTTTTAATTACATTACCGTGTGTCACGTGCAAAGAAACGCGGTCACTGAATCGGTGATAAAATGATGACAACTTGGAAACGCTCGAGGCTACCTAGTAACAAGCTACGCGAAAGTCTTGAATGTGACGGATTCCAAGAGAATCTACAGAATGAAAACAGTTAGTGCATGGTTATACAACGTAAAAGTATCGCGATGAATAGATCTTGTGGTTGAATTTGCTTGTGTGCATGTGCTTATACAAGCTTGAAGTATGAAAGTGCATGTTTTTAAGTTTAATTTACATGCATTTACAGTCAATTTGTAGGTCCATATAGGGTTCGATAGCGCGCCAGTTTATTTTTGACGCTGACCATAAGCTTATGTGTACGTACTACTTGACTAGATTACTTATCTGACATACCTTTATGTTCGAGAGATATATCTGTATATACACGCATACAGGGCGAGTGAGCGCCAAAATAATTATACGGAATGTATAGCGAAAATCTAGACAAATTCATGTTTACCGTACGTGCATTGGCAAAGAAAGTTATAAATAGAAATTTTATCCATTTGTTTCATCAGAGAGAATCTAAAGAACTAAAATCCATGAGCACGGAGAGTGCAGAGGCATCCTCACTGAGCGGAGGAGAGTTCAGAGGTGAAGGTAGACTCGCAAGATGGGGCCTCCAAACTAGGGACCAAGCAAACCAGTAGTAAGCACATGCACTTGTTATATGACAACTAAGAGAGTGCATGTACACACCACATGCACACCATACATCACACACACACACCACACATGCACACACCACACATCTCACATCCCATGCACGCACACATGCAAACACCACACATGCACACATCACGAAAGCACGCATACATGCACACACCACACAAATGATCTATTTTGAACAACCTTCACCGTATTCTCTCATTGTCCATACCTCTGATAAGTATGTGCAGCATCAGGTCCTTCTTTAAGTCCATATACTGGCAGTTCTTGACCAGTTTCCTCAACTACTCACAAACTGGTCTACACTCTTATCGCCCTGCATAAGCTGGAAGAATTTGTCTCTCGTAACATATTTGCTAGTCTTTCTAGCACACAGATCGTCCAGCTTCTTTGATACCACTTGGAAATTGCTGCCGTCTTCGCCATCCGTGAATTACATCATCTCAACCAAATCATTCACCTCACTGTTTTCAAAAAATATAGCTAGCTTGGCCTCCTCAATGGCCTTTCCTTTGTCTACTGCTACAAGGAACTGGGCGAATTCCCTTTTAAATTGTTTCCATTGGTCAGAGATGTCCCCCTCTCCAATAGCCTCGGGCGCAAGATATTTTTCCATTTTTGCTAAATGCACTCTAAACTGCTCTTCCCACCTTGATTTGTTGCCATGGTTTACAATGCTGTGCTCCTCCCCATTTATTGTCTCACCAGATCCATCCAGCTTGGCATATGGAGGGGCTGTACCAGTGACCACACCCTCACAGTTCTCTCAGCAGCTACTACTGCACTCCTCCCCCAGTAGGTGTGGCCTGTCCTGCCTCCTTTGTTCCAGTATGGAACGGGCTTAGATTATCTTGTGAACTACATACTCTCAACACTGGATGTGTCAAAATATTATACATGTCGTACCACTAATATTTGACTAATCTATGATCAATAACTAGTATGTAATTAATTTTAATTTGAATTTGGACTTGTCCAGGGCCACTCAGATGTGCCAGTATATGGAGGCAATGGCAAATGATTTGCAAAGCCTAGTAGCAAACAAGGCAGAGGTAAGGAAAGATGTGGCAGGGAATGGGAGCAGTTCCGGAGAAGAGGAGTGGAACAAAGGCAAGACCGGTGGGTGACCAAGAATGGGGAGTATCTTCTTGTTGTGGTCAGGCACATACATGTACACACATGTAAGCCTACGCAATGCCCAACCACTTTGCAGAAGTGTGTGTGCAAGAGGGGGGAAGCAGAGTTCACTTGGTGGAGAAGGAATCTTCTACTCCACCAGAGTCTGAGAAGAAAGTGCTATTGATATCAGTGGGAAAAGTAGGCAAAAAATTGCTACACAGACGCCTTCAAAGTCGGTGGGAGGACCCAGACAATTGTGTGCCAACTAGACACTGCAGCATCCTGCAATGTGTTGGCACAGTCAGACTATCGAAAACTAGGAAATGTACCAGTGCAGGAAAGTGGAACTATTCTCACTATGTATGATGGAACAGTGAGGAAGTCACTGTCGAGTCCCAAGTACATAACCAACAGAAGGAGGCGACATGGCTGGAGTTGAGATATTGGAGACCAAGCACCATACTCTGTTATCACTGGATGCATGCCTTGGCCTGCAGCTATTGTCATATGAGGCCGAATCAGTGTGCATGGCGCAAGCAACGCAGTGCCTAACAAGAAAGGCTATATTGAGGGACTACCGAGATGTGTTCACTGGGACGGACAGTTGCTACACAGAAACAGGCAGTTCTTGAAACCAACACCAAATGCTGAGAATACAATGGAGACCTTTTACATCGATCCCACGCCTCTGCTTCCTGCTGCTATACAGATGTCTTTGAAAGTCAGTGTTTAAAAGTTAAAATGGAAATTTTTGTTCATCTGTCAGGAAGTTGAGGATGTACATGGATGGTCTTGTAAAGACAAAGACAAACTAAGTTTCTACACCTATCGAGTAATTCAACAAAAGTTGCCCATTTGCTAGTTCTATACATGTACATTTTGTTTATGGAATGGAAATATGTGGGCGAACAAGTTCCATAATTATTTAGTCAATCCATCTCTTACATAGAAGGTCCTGAAGTGTTTTGAGTTCATGATCCTTACAAGTCTGATAGATTCTCTTTTGAAGGTTCCATTTGTCATGCCCCTGAGGCAATGTTATGCATCTAAGAGTGACAATTGGATATTTGCCATGTCTATCTGACTCTTCACTTACCTTCATCCCATCCGTTTCAGTAAAACCATTTGAATGTTTAACAAACCGTACTTGATCATACTTATTCTCTTCCTTTGCGTAAACATTTTGTTTTCTAAAATCTATTATCATATGGTCATCATATGGTGTTATTTTCCTAGAATAGATTCCTTTGTCGGTGAACCTTTCAACATGTTCATTAAGTCTGTCCCCATTCCTTAACAGCTCTATGCACTACATTATTGTATCTGTTGCTTCCTTTGGTGGAATTTTTTTTGCAGTGGTTTCTTCTTTTGGAATTTTTTTCTCAGTCCACTTTCTACGGTATACTCAACTCTGCCAACAGCAGTACCATCAGGACCATGGAAGCAACATTCTGGTGTGATGTTCATCTTCAAAGGCATAATTTATGTGGCGGCTTGATAAAATTCTTTTTGCCAAACAGCTTCAAGTATTTCACCATTCATTTCTTTGCAGTGTCTCAAAAAAATCGGTTTCAAGGAATGCAAAACTGCCATGACAAACTCAGGAAGCATTATGTTTATTAGGTCTAATGATTTAATGACCATGGGCGAAAGATGCTTGAAATCTTTCCTACACTCTGAACAGCAAGGTTTCTCTATTATATGCTTCTCTATCAGTAGGCTTTCAGTATTGGTTGGGCACCCTTTAGCTTGTTGTATAAAACAGCCGGACATAAAACTATTAATCATTAATGTTTCTACAGTCTTCCTCCGTTGTTTGTTCCCTGCGCTACTACCATACTTAGGGCATAGATTGCACATTGTAGACATAGATAATGTGTGGTACCCGCATCAACCACGAATATACTTTTCAATACATCTAACGAGGGAATGCGCTACTAACGAGTGCGCTACTATGGGGGAAGACTATTGGATGTCGTCAAGTTCTGATTCTGTTCTCATCATCTTCCAGCTTTCAAATGCTGCTGTTGCAATTACATTGATTACTGCGTCACAAAGTCCTATAAAATCATATTTCAGAGATTTTTGTATCAATTCGTAGGTAATCCCGTTCAAGAGGTTTTAATGAGATCACGGAATTTCAAAATATATTGATCAGGGGCTAAATGAATGGCAAATTTGCATAGCAGTTTATAGAGATCAGGTGGTGTATTTAGCAGGAGAAGCATCATCCAAATCTGATTCGGGTGAAAACTTTGGTGCCCTAATGGAGAGGCTGGAAGTCCAATTAGAGGTAGCAAAACAGTACCTGAGGTCACAATCTCGTCAGACGATAAATCCGTGCATTCAGTTCCTTTAGACGCTCCAATCACTTTGCTCAAGACTGTCTCTATGTCCATTTTTACCTTACAACATCATACAACATCGTCATCCACCATCTCACAAGCACAGCAGCCGCCAAATGCACTCGAAATATTGATGAAGAATGCTGAGCGACTTGTGTTACCACCAGCTGCTATCGATGATTCATCTTCTGGCTCTGAGCAACACATTCATGGTGATAACAGGCTTCGTAACGACTTTATTCACTATTTAGAAACAGTGTGCTTCTACTGCGGTATGACAGAAGGTTTTGTACATGAAGGCATAGTGGAACTGCAAAGGCAGTATGCAGTTGTCCGTCCCCTATGCTTTCTGTGCCAATCAGATGGTAAATCGCACAAGATCGGTCGTCCCAACAATGTTGTTAAGAGGCAATGAACTCATTTGTAGTGAGTGGTGTGTAATTATATTCATGCGAGTTCCCCCCCCCCCCCCACCTACTAACCCCATTTTATTATAAGTTTGCCTGAAAAACAACTAATGGACTTTGAATGGCCTAAGGAGAAAGTCAAAACGCTTCATAAATTGGGCACCGACATCTTGGAAGTCATGGAAGATGGAGACGAACTTATCACGCCCAAGGAATACAATCCTGTGTGATCATGCTATGGATCTTTGGAGGAATCGTGCATGAATCTTGCATTTTATCATGCATGATTCACTCGTACTTTTCATGCATGAATCCGTGACTCCTGCAGGTACCATGAGTGAAGAATGAGCATGCATCACGAATGTTCTATGCATGCATCACGCATGTTTCACTCATGCATGTTTCACTCATGCATGCAGGTGATTGTGCATGATTGGCTGATCCATTGCCACAGTTTCCAAAGGGATATAAGTGCGCATATAACAACAATGAACACTACATGTATCACGTTTCCACAGTACTCCAGCCCCAAATCTCCTAATTCGCTGTTGGTGGATTGCTGCTCTTCACTTCTGTCATCATCATCCTCATGTGGCTGCATATTCACCTCTTCTGTCCCTGAGAGGTCAATTTCAGTATTCGTCTTCATCAACTGCAGCTTTCTTTCTGTGTTCCCACATTTCTGGTTACATTTCCTTTTGTATCAAAGGTATCAGAACCAAAACGCTTTTTGACACAGTCTAAAAATAACAATTTAACATTTCAATAGCTGGTTTAAATTTTATATGCACATACGCATAAGCCTCTTCATCCTGTCTTCAGCCAATGCTGGTTTAGAGCTTTTTTTGGATCGAAAAACCAGTGACTGGCTCAACTCTTCCTTTACATCCAATAGCCCTAGTGCTGTTGAGTAAGGTATATCAGTATTCATAATAATCCTATGTTAGAAATTGCATAATTGTTGTTACTTTAAGGAAAATACATCACTTGCCTTCAACAAAATTGTCTTTATTTCTTCAAGTTCATTTTCGATACATAGTAGTCTTGTCTCTAGAGACTGAAAATGAATATATCATTGCATGTGAACCAGGTAATGAACATATCATAGTTTGCTGTATTGAACATACTGCAGGAATTGAAGATACAGTTTTTCTAAGTGATGGTTCTCTGCCATGATCTACCTGTAATTCCTGCAAAACTTTGTATTTTATAAAGTATATGCACATCTCACTTGCAACGCAACAGATCATCTGGCTGCTGGTAAATTATTAAGTACCTCCTTTGATGGTTGACATGAAACAGATGATGTTTTCTTTGATGTTGAAGGTGGATCTGTTTTTTCAGTATCCCCTCGCAATTGGGACTGACCTGCTTGACTTTTAGCAACCTGCATGTAATTAACATATAGTGTACATTATATAAAGTAGATGTAAATCTTACTTGCACCACAACTGATCCTTTGGCTGTCCTAAGAACATCTGATATATTTTTAATGTACTATTGCTCGAGATGGAACAGATGAGGGCTTCTTTGACGTTGAAGGTAGATCTGCATCTTTATATTCCTCTCGCGATTGAGTTTGACCTGTTTTACTTATAGCTAGACCTACTGTTGGAATGACAGATTCCGAAGCACTTGCTGAGTTTGATTTCTTCCTTGTTTCTGAATGTATATAAATTGAGTGATCAAATCAAGACGTATGCACCAAAATGTCGTACCACAAACTGAATTTTACAAACTGAACAGGGTATTCCCTTCCATGATCACTGAGCAGGAAATCTGATGTGTTTTTAAAGTCATCATGTGAAATTGGGATGAGGTTGGGCTTCAGAAATGCAGAAATTTTAGCTTGCCTGTTTGTGCACACTTCACTATCACAGTTCCTGATGTACAATGTACAACATTTGTCGAATGTTCAAACAGTAAAAATGGAGCACATCAATGTATCTCAATTAGTCGTTGGAGTGGGCTTATTGTAAGATGTACCATAGTACCAGACCTTTTCGTTTTTGTTTCCTTACACTTTTATCAGCCATACCACAACTAGTTTGTGGCATGTAGTGAAGGCACAAAACTATGGGATCAATCACTCAGATTTGTTTTTTAACTGTCTATTAATAGGGTCCATAAATTCAAGGCATTCCTACTCCCCATCCTCCACCCTAGACATGTTCTTCACAACGGATTTCTGTACATGGACCATGCAACAACTTGTGCATGCAGGAACATCACATTATATCGCTTGATCTACAAATTCATGTGCATGCATTCAGAAGACGTGCACGTACCTTTTCACCAAAAGGAAGCAAAAGGTCTGGTGAAGTATGCACACATCTATTTGTTGTCCTGTTTTTGCACGCTCTAGATATCTCAAGACTTCATATGCAAGAAGTTTTTAAAATATGTAAAGTATGTATTAGTACAAGACACTGCGCATACAAGCTATTAAGTGCACAAAGAAAATTTTATTGTCAGCAAACGAATGGCAGCACACAAGCCACTGCCGTGGGGAGCATCACTTGGTGAGCACAAGGGTGTCATGAACCTGGCCATCATCATTTCTCACGTACTCGAAGACCAGTGTAGATGCATTGGCAGCAAAGCGTGAAAATCCCCAGTGCTGGAAAAGGAGTAATCGCAGTCATCAACGCAAGCATACTTGTATATGTAGCCATATAGGACACAAATAGTAACATCTATCTAACTACATCTCATGTTTTTTAATATTATGGAACAGTTGTGCAACTAATTGTTCACTAAGCTTATTTCTATATGTAAATGCAACTTGACTTACATGTGTACAGAATTGATTGCACATGTACATGTACAGTAAGAACGATATATACATATAACACCATGCAAATCTGAGAGAAATTACAAGCACACTTTTGCTGTAGGAATACTATTACGCGATAATGTAAAAACACTCACCTGATCATCAATAAACTTAAGCCAAGAAGGTCTGAAAGGTCTGTGATGGAAACAGTGTTAGAATTAATGCACCAAATTTAGACACCAGTAAAGTTCAGCTAGACATCAGTAAAGTTTGACTTACCTTTCCAAAAAACATGGTTTAGTGACTGTAAAAAAAAAACTTACCTGTTTTACTATGGCCAGGAAAATATTCTTTTTAAGTTTGGTATAACTGGCATGACTCAAATAGGTTAAAAGCACTCTATGTACAGCCATGCCCTCTACATAGGGAGTGTAATTTCCCATAGGCCATGAACCTTTGTGTATAACAGTCTAATGGCACAGGAGAGATTTGACTGTTATAATCTACGGAGGCTTTTAAAAATCAGGCCATTTGTGCACTGCTAATGTATAGTTTGATCCACACGGAACACACATACACACAAGGTGAATGCCAAGCTTACTCTATGTTCTGTGACAGGCCCTGTCCTCCCATCCCCACTACAATGTGTGTGGTCGCTCCCTCTGTGCACTTCCTGTCAAACACGGGGCAGGACCGCTGGTAGGAGTGGTGATGGCCCCAGAAGGCTACATCCACGTTGTATTTCTGAGGGGAAATTGGCATGAAAAAAGGAAAAAGATAAATGCCATACATGTTGAATAGCCACATGCAGATGCTACATAATGTTTTTAAGATATGGAAAACATACAGTGATAAACATTCTGCAATGCACTACATGTGAAAACATAGCACTCCAGGACAAAAGACTGCTAAATCGATGTGGAAAAAAATAGACAAGTAGCAGTGGATACAGTTGTACTGCATTGAATCACATAATGGAGGCCCTGGGTATAATGTGTATGCGTATAGTACATATAGTTTGCAAACTCTGATCGTATACTAGTCCCCATGCTTCAGGCTGTAGAACACACCGACGAATACATACATGTATTATGCACTGCACTTATATCCTTCTAATGGAGACCCACACTTAATGATCATCACACTATTGATTTTTACATTTGTGGGTCCCCACTAAGAAGGCTCATAAAGAATGCAACATTATGTATGTGGCAATCACACAGAGGTGCATAGGATACATAAAAGGCGAACCAATGAATAACCTTCAGCAATGGTTCCACAGTGGACCTTAGGTGAAGGGCAACTGGCTGGTCCCCATCTGGGATCACCCAATTAATGCTGTCAATGTACATTGGTCTGTGGTTGTGGGAATTGGTATGACGAGAAGGTAAGGGAGGAGAAGGGATGGGGAAGAGAGGAGATACCATAGTGGGGATGAGTGAAACTTAATGAAGCCAGTTTGCAGTGCATAAACACATGCACGCACGCAAAGCACACACACACACACACACAAAGCACACACATACACACAAACACATACAAAGCAAGACAATTCATCACCTGTGACCAGCAAATATCAGCCATGGTGTCTTGGAGCGGTCCACAGTGCTAAGATGCTCATCAAGGTACTGGAGTTGGGCTGACCCTGTACTGAAGCTGTGCTCAGTACTCATAAGCACAAAGTGGACACTACCAAAGTCAAAACCAAACCTATGGGAAGGTAACGAAATTAGTCTAAGATATGAAAGAACCAGTAAAGACATCCATCTCTCCAACCCTTTGCTTGACCCTCCCTTCCTCACCAAGGCTGGTCTTGTGCTGGTGTGGGCATTGGAAATCTCTTCTCATAAGGTACTCCACACTCTCCATTGGAGTCAGTGCCATTGTAATATGCTCTAGGGGCTCAAGCCAATTGGAAATGAAGTCACCACAGAATCTCACCTTACCCAGAGTTAGGGAAGTCCCTCTCATGGTTTCCTATACACACCATGTATGGCACACGGGTAGCAATGGGTTGGATTTGGTGAAAGAACTCATCCCACTGCGAGGAAATAGAACATTGATAGCAACACATACAAGGCACAGGTACAAGGCACACACAGCTCAGGGCACAGGTACAAGGCACACACAGCTCAGGGCACAGGTACAAGGCACACACAGCTCAGGGCACAGGTACAAGGCACAGCTCAGGGCACAGGTACAAGGCACACAGCTCAGGGCACAGGTACAAGGCACAGCTCAGGGCACAGGTACAAGGCACACACAGCTCAGGGCACAGGTACAAGGCACAGCTCAGGGCACAGGTACAAGGCACACAGCTCAGGGCACAGGTACAAGGCACAGCTCAGGGCACAGGTACAAGGCACACACAGCTCAGGGCACAGGTACAAGGCCCACACAGCTCAGGGCACAGGTACAAGGCACACACAGCTCAGGGCACAGGTACAAGGCACACACAGCTCAGGGCACAGGTACAAGGCACACACAGCTCAGGGCACAGGTACAAGGCACACACAGCTCAGGGCACAGATACAAGGCACACACAGCTCAGGGCACAGGTACCAGGCACACACAGCTCAGGGCACAGGTACAAGGCACACACAGTTCAGGGCACAGGTACAAGGCACACACAGCTCAGGGCACAGGTACAAGGCACACAGCTCAGGGCACAGGTACAAGGCACACACAGCTCAGGGCACAGGTACAAGGCACACACAGCTCAGGGCACAGGTACAAGGCACACACAGCTCAGGGCACAGGTACAAGGCACACACAGCTCAGGGCACAGGTACAAGGCACACACAGTTCAGGGCACAGGTACAAGGCACACACAGCTCAGGGCACAGGTACAAGGCACACACAGCTCAGGGCACAGGTACAAGGCACACACAGCTCAGGGCACAGGTACAAGGCCCACACAGCTCAGGGCATGGGTACAAGGCCCACACAGCTCAGGGCACAGGTACAAGGCACACACAGCTCAGGGCACAGGTACAAGGCACACACAGCTCAGGGCACAGGTACAAGGCACACACAGCTCAGGGCACAGGTACAAGGCACACACAGCTCAGGGCACAGGTACAAGGCACACACAGCTCAGGGCACAGGTACAAGGCACACACAGCTCAGGGCACAGGTACAAGGCACACACAGCTCAGGGCACAGGTACAAGGCACACACAGCTCAGGGCACAGGTACAAGGCACAGCTCAGGGCACAGGTATAAGGCACACACAGCTCCGGGCACAGGTACAAGGCACACACAGCTCAGGGCACAGGTACAAGGCACAGCTCAGGGCACAGGTACAAGGCACACACAGCTCAGGGCACAGGTACAAGGCACACACAGCTCAGGGCACAGGTACAAGGCACACACAGCTCAGGGCACAGGTACAAGGCACAGCTCAGGGCACAGGTACAAGGCACACAGCTCAGGGCACAGGTACAAGGCCCACACAGCTCAGGGCACAGGTACAAGGCACACACAGCTCAGGGCACAGGTACAAGGCACACACAGCTCAGGGCACAGGTACAAGGCACACACAGCTCAGGGCACAGGTACAAGGCACACACAGCTCAGGGCACAGGTACCAGGCACACACAGCTCAGGGCACAGGTACAAGGCCCAGCACACAGCTCAGGGCATGGGTACAAGGCCCACACAGCTCAGGGCACAGGTACAAGGCACACACAGCTCAGGGCACAGGTACAAGGCACACACAGCTCAGGGCACAGGTACTAGGCACACACAGCTCAGGGCACAGGTACAAGGCACACACAGCTCAGGGCACAGGTACAAGGCACACACAGTTCAGGGCACAGGTACAAGGCACACACAGTTCAGGGCACAGGTACAAGGCACACACAGCTCAGGGCACAGGTACTAGGCACACACAGCTCAGGGCACAGGTACTAGGCACACACAGTTCAGGGCACAGGTACTAGGCACACACAGCTCAGGGCACAGGTACAAGGCACACACAGCTCAGGGCACAGGTACAAGGCACACACAGTTCAGGGCACAGGTACTAGGCACACACAGCTCAGGGCACAGGTACTAGGCACACACAGTTCAGGGCACAGGTACAAGGCACACACAGCTCAGGGCACAGGTACTAGGCACACACAGCTCAGGGCACAGGTACAAGGCACACACAGTTCAGGGCACAGGTACTAGGCACACACAGCTCAGGGCACAGGTACTAGGCACACACAGTTCAGGGCACAGGTACTAGGCACACACAGCTCAGGGCACAGGTACTAGGCACACACAGCTCAGGGCACAGGTACTAGGCACACACAGCTCAGGGCACAGGTACTAGGCACACACAGTTCAGGGCACAGGTACAAGGCACACACAGCTCAGGGCACAGGTACTAGGCACACACAGCTCAGGGCACAGGTACTAGGCACACACAGCTCAGGGCACAGGTACTAGGCACACACAGTTCAGGGCACAGGTACAAGGCACACACAGCTCAGGGCACAGGTACTAGGCACACACAGCTCAGGGCACAGGTACAAGGCACACACAGCTCAGGGCACAGGTACCAGGCACACACAGCTCAGGGCACAGGTACTAGGCACACACAGTTCAGGGCACAGGTACAAGGCACACACAGCTCAGGGCACAGGTACAAGGCACACACAGCTCAGGGCACAGGTACAAGGCACACACAGCTCAGGGCACAGGTACTAGGCACACGCATGCTACCTTTGCACCACCTTAATATGTATGCATGCATCCATTTCCTGTGTGAGGTTTTATATGCTGAGGTCACTGTTGTGGTCAGATAACACATGTGCAATGGTTAGTAATGAGATGTGAAGAACAAAACTATGTAATTTATGTATCCAACTTATGACTACATGTACTATAGATTTGTGGTGATGGTGGTGGTGGTGGTGGTGGTGATGGTGGGGGAACTAGTTTGGTAATTTGATGGCAGGCACTGATGGATACGCTTGCAAGCATTTACTGCCTGCAAAGACTATGTCCAGAAACTACACACTACCTTTGGTCTAGGACACCCAGCAGGGACATGCACAAAAATGGCAGACCTTGGTACATGACATGGTGGGTTCACCTAGGACTTGCATAACCACATCCACTGTACCCCAATCAACCACACCCTTGGCATAACCACACCCACTGTACACCCAACTGACCACACTGGCATAGCCCCTGGCATAGCTGATGTCTCCTATGTGCAGGACCAGGTCAGTCTGGTCAATCTGGTTGTATATGAGGTTGGTGGTGTTGAGTGCTGGCTGTTGTGCTACGATGATCTGAAGACTGTCGTCCACCTGTCCATTACCCATGTCTGCGAGGGGGAGGAGAGGGAGGAGAATGGGGAGGAGGATGGAGATGGTGTGGGGAGGAGGATGATGATATATGATGGTGAATACATGAGCGGTCATCATGAAGGATGCATTGGATAGGGTACCCCTGTACGGCCGTGTGTATAGCATTGGATAGGGTACCACTGTACGGCCATGTGTATAGCATTGGATAGGGTACCCCTGTATGGCCATGTGTATAGCATTGGATAGGGTACCCCTGTATGGCCGTGTGTATAGCATTGGATAAAAGTGCATCAGCACTCAGGGAACTAAGAAATCTGTTGTATGTTGCGGTGGTTAATTCCATTAACACAGCTACATGTGTTGAGGGGATTGTCACAGCCAATCGTATCATGATCAGTATGCCTATAGATTGATATGGGTGCTGGTTCCTATAGGATTTGCAGTGTCCACTTGCAGATTAAGGTAATTGGCAAGTATAATAACTAGCACAGCCCATATGTATGTGTACTCCCTGTACATCATGAAGTACATATCAATATCTGCATTGCACATATAATTGGCAGAGGGTGGTTCACCAATAGGGGGTGTGGGGCAACAGCACAAATGGTTGCACTTAAATGCGTGGGCGTAGAAATCATGATGACATCGAACATGCAAGCCAGTATAAATAATACATATGAATTTATTTATGGTTGGAGGGGGGTTTCCAAGGATCTAATTCCACCCCTCCCCCCCCTTCCTGAATCCACCATTGTTGTATATATGTTATTGTCCAGATTTTGCACATGAGCTCACCTCCATACACAACCACCCTAACAGTGGAGCTGGGACTTGGGAGGGGAGAGGCCGTAAAACTAAACTCCTCACTGAAGCCAAACGTATCACCAAAGGTGTAGTAGTATCTCTCCCCCGGTACAAGGCTGGGGAGGAGGGCAATGGAAAATAAACGACATCACTGAAACATATTTAACAATTGCCATTAGAATACCTGGTTGATTCGGTTAAAATTTTTTTAGAATTTAATAATAAAAATAATTCACCATTATGGAAGAATGGCTACATGTGTACCATGGTTCTCCAATGACTTACTTGTCCATGGTGACCTGGTGGAGCATCCCTGGGTCCAGGAAGCCAAAGTCTGTGGCTGGGGATCCACACATGTCCTCTGCTTGATAGGTACTACTAGTGGCCTTGTGAGTGTGTGTGTGTGTGTGTGTGTGTGTGTGTGTGTGTGTGTTTGTGTGTGTGTGCATGCACAGATACCATTCAGCCATTAATTATTTGTATTAACCCTAATTGCAATATATTAACCTTGCTGTTTTGATAAGAAACCTGTTTACACTACTACTTAACTAATGTTTTTAATGGCCTGGAAAAAAAGTGTACCTGGCGACGCTGCGAGATCGATAAAGTTAGAACCGTGTCACTTAGAATGCATACAACTTAGGGTCCAGTACAGATACGAGGCAGGAAACAACTCCAAGCTATGATTGAAATCTCTAACAATATACTTTATCCAGCAATTGACGCTTTTCCGACTGATTTTCACAAAAGGTGGTTCGACAAGAAAGGTATACGATTTTCATGGATCCGATGTTAAATGTCAATAGTGGACATAACAATACTAATTGTAGGGGTTTTATTTGCCTTCAGGATTAAAATCAACACCAATTAATTAATTATGGTTATTCAACAAAGGACAATTGATGGGTATTACAGTGTGGTCTGAAAGGAGAACTGACCATTTTAGAAACGATATAGGTTCCACTCTGTGTTCCCCAGTGCACCTGAGGCATGTCTGCATCTCGTGTGACCCAGATGAGGCTGAATGGTGGTGGGAAAGAAAGAAAAGATAAAGAGATAGGTGGACAAAGAGAGAGATAAAGTACACAAAGGAGGTGTGTGTGTGTGTGTGTGTGTATGTGTGTGTGTGCAACGCCAACACATGACCCTCACATGACTTCAGTAGGATCATTGGTTAGGACCAGATGTCCTTGAAGTGGTTCGTTATAGTTCTGAAATGTAATCACATCAGAGACAGCCAAGAGCACTGGATCCTCTGAACCTTCATAGGGCAGGGCAGCACACATGAATACAAGAACAACATGGATGTTGAACACATCAACATGCGTGTACAATATGATTCTGCTCGTCATGAAAATTTGCACAGCGTTTGCCTTGTAGAAAA
Source organism: Eunapius fragilis (assembly GCA_963681505.1). Lineage (NCBI taxonomy): Eukaryota > Metazoa > Porifera > Demospongiae > Spongillida > Spongillidae > Eunapius > Eunapius fragilis. Next base: position 5,861,793 of record OY811976.1, on the reverse strand, counting down.
ATTTAGTTGCAAATATTCAGCAAATGTAAGGATTGGTAGCAGATGGGCCAAGAAGCTATAAACACTGTCAAGATTATTACTGAAGTTATATGCAATGGTGTCACCCTCTGATGCACCATCATGTTTCGATTTGCATTTGGTACATGTATGTTGCTTCTAACAAAACCAGTCCCTAATAATGCATAGCATACAATATGTACAGTGGTGACTTTGATTCAACGCACCTCCAGTGAAAAACCCGACAATCATGTCATCACGCATGTTGACCATCTGGAACCTCAGTGAGCCCTTCCCCGTGATCATGTAGGAGGAACTGAAGTTTGCATACTAAGTATGCAGAGATGATGTGAGATGAGGACAATGACAATCTGCTCCACTTCTCACGTGCCTTACAAGTGATAGCCAGTGCCCACTCATACATGCATCACATGAGCACAGCTCTGCCAATGTACCTCACACACAATTACGTAATTGTAGTAAATACATTGGAATCAGCAATCGAACCTACGGTATAAGTATACCATCTCTCATGCAGTACATGTCATTCTACACCAAAGATGTTGTAAATAGCAAATCACCATCTCTATACACCAAAATGAAAGGTGGCTATTTCTACGGCTGCGGCGGCATGAGTAACAATGCACGTATGGATGAAAAGGGTTTTCCTTAGCGCATGTAACGGTCGGCTGCAAACGGTTGAATATTTATTCTTCCGAATTTGTCAATTCAAACGGGCAATACTCGCATATATAAATATATACACAGCACTGCGCGCTTTCTTCACCTGGTATTTGACGGGGGCGTGGTGAAGAAGGTCGATGGAACCATTGTCAGGTGGAGTGAACACGCCCACCCAATCCTTAGAGCTGGGGACCCCGGTGTTGTCCCATGTCACGGTGATCCAGTCCCCAGACTTCGAAAGAAGCGTTGGGGTCGCTGAGATGGAAACTGAGCCTGTTGACCGTACAGTTGCAGCATTAACTTGATTATATTATTCTTTATACTCGTGCAAACGTACCATCATAGCGAGCTGTCGTCCTACCGTGTCGAAGCAGATCCGGAAAGGTGAGATGCACGTGGGACGAAGCCAACGCAGCTAAAAGCGAGACAACCCCACAAATACGTGCACAGTTGTAAAGCATTTCTATTTCTTATCGCACGTGAGGCATAATCGTAATCATAGCGGTATAAATATATGCGTCTCTAATTATACTCCGTTTAACCATTATCTGAATCAAAACACTACCATTGGGACAATTAAAAATAATTCACTTCTTAACAAGCCGCTATTACTTCCACCAGATTAATTCTTCTAAACGCAACCATTATAAATGCCAATGATAAAATTTATCGTTGTATTAACGAATTAAGCATCCAATTTCAACCCATAAACCTTTCTCAATGCAATGGTAATATTGATAAGTTGACGCAAATGCTCGTCAAATTTCTACATGCACATTGTCCAACATGAGACTGGCATATGTAAGATATGTACCATCGTGTTTCTCTGAATTAGTGCAACGTTTTTTTAACTGGCATGGGATGATGGTTACAAATCCATACGAATGAAATTATCTAATGATATTACTGAATGAAATTGAATAGTAATAATTGTGAAATGCTCCGGACACAAATTGCTTGGTATTCCTGTATCTTACTTTTAAAAATTAATCAATGGGCCCAATTAGTCTCCTACATCAACACATCTAAATGTAAATGGTAAATAATACACTGGAGGGGATTGAGCATCTTTCCATCTGAGATGAAGTCTTGAGTGCACTCAATGTTGAAATCCTGGGTGATCTAATTTGGGACTCTGTCTTATGTGCCAAATGTGCATCGCAAAGTTCCAGGCTTCTGCACATGTTGGTGGATGTTGGTTCTGTGGATCCTCAAGTGGCATTGTTTCTCCTTTGTAGAGACTTGTGGCTGCTGGGGTGCTGAGGCTAGGGCAACACTATCATGTCTTGCCATGCACAAAGCCCCAGGCCACTGCAATTTACAGCAGGCCCAGCCTCGCTCTGGTATGTTCCTAAGTGCAAGAGCCCTGCTTTCAAGAGCTAGGCCTTCATTGGTTGGCATTCTTGTGGATTATATATAATTAAATTTAATTGTATTTCAGTGGATAAATAAAACAAAGTTAAAAAAACAATGGCATTATAAATTATTACACCAGTTCTTGTTATGAATTTGAAAAACCTCACAAACTTCAAATATTGGAGTTGCAGTAACCACATTTTCAAGTAGTGTTTGTTGTAAACACTCGGTCATCTTGAATATTTGAACAAGATTTCAATGCAGTGACTAGAGGACAATGGTAATGATATATTTACTTGCCAATATTATACTCTAAAGTTTAAACACTTAACTGGGTAGATAGGTTAAAATACACACACACATACACACAATTTAATGCCTCGGTGCTATATATAAACATGTGAATGTCAGTGCTCTGCACTTACTATCTATTCAGTATGCTTGTTATTTATCAATCGTATACATATGTATGTATATGGTCTTCCCTAAAAAAACTTGTGTGAATCAAAAGCGATATTCAAACCTCATAACACACAATCCATCTCCACAATTGTAAAAACTTTGTTATCATTACGTACAATTGTTGAAGACAAAAATATATAATTTGGTCATACATTACTTAAGATTGATGATGTTGTTCACACTCTAGAGGGGAGAGGGTGACTTAGTAGTAAAACACGCATGTATGCAAACATCACATTAGAGAAATGTTAGTCTCTGTTCAAATTGTTCCATATTGAGGCACCTGGTGGTTTCTGTCATTGCATAGAAGATGTTCAGATTCCAAGCGATCTATGCCACTCAAAAACTCATCTTCATCATCATGGGGTGATGATTGTGTCCTGGGAAACCTAACCAGCCTTTTGATCCACTGTACCAATTTAGAATTTGATAGCTGGCAGACTGATGCAATTTGGTACAAGACATGAAGGAGCATATATAGAAAAGGCAAAAAAACTAAGCAGTCCCTTAGTATGATAGCCCACACATTGGTTTCTGTAGCTGTGAGAAAGTTGTTATTATCAATATATAGTTCCAGGGTATTTGCTGCAACCAGGATTACCATTATTGTTGCATCTAAGGAATTATAAGCGTCATTTGCGTAAGGCCTGAGTACCATAAAAGAAACAGCTATAGCCATCAGCACCAATTGTTTTATTATAAACTGAACGAAATACATGGGTTGTAGCAGACACAGTAATATTGCCAAACGATATATAAGATAGAAACCAGCAAAATATCGACTATCACGTGTTCCATTTGTGCCATTTTTGTAACAGCCATGAAATGTATCCAGCAGATGACTCCATTTGGCTCCTATACAGTTGCTGCACCCTGCAAGTTCAAGGCACCAACCAAGTATCCTAAGTGGGTACACGAGTAAAATCAGTGGTGGAAAAATTATAAACACCATCAACATTATTACTGCAACTATGAAAAACGGTATGTGGTCATTGCTAAAGTAAATCACATTTCCCATGTAGTACAATCGCTTTTGTCCAAGAGCAGTTCCATTGTATGAATAAAGTGACGTGGGGACCAAGACAAACAATGAAACGTAAGCAATCTTTGCATACGCAAGAATTAGAAAAGTAGCAAATCCATTAATGACTGAGGTACGAAGGTTTATTTTTCTTCTTACTCGTGTAAAACATTTCTTAAGTGGATGGAATATGCAGTACACTGGTTGAATTCCATTTTCATACAAGTATATTAATGCATATGTAATTAACAGCAAAAGAATTGGATATAGAGCTTCCAAATACTTCATTAAAATAAATTTTAAGCCTTGAATGTGCTCAGAAAAGCACGCAGGAGGAATGAACTGTTGAAAGAAAAAGTTAAGATTAGCAAGATTATATATTGCAAAGTAAATACGACTGGTATTCATATCTGATGGCGTTGAATGGCTCGTCATAGCAAACATTTGTGAAAAAAATATGAATGCATTTGCAGGCCCAGATGTAATATTCACGGGGAAAAGAACAACAACTATAAAAAGAACAGTCAAAGGTATGTATTGGCCAGCCAGCCAAATCCACCAGTTGCAGCTAGCAGCATCAACACATGAAAATGCAGCATCATTAAATGTTGGAGCATATCCGGTACGACATTCTGCACATAATACTCCAGTTCGATTTCCAGCATTCATACACATGTCATGTTCAGCAGAAACATTTGAGTACTGAAGTGAAATCTCCTGAGAGAGATAAGGACAGTAACCAACATAGTAGGTGCCAGTATCGTTGCTGTCATCTGAAAGATTTCCAATCCAAACACCACTTTGGATGGTTGGACCTGTGCTACTGCACTTCACCAAACCATTATAACTTGTCTCTTTACACTTGCAGGTATCAATTTCTAAGTTGTAGCCCGGAGGGCAGTTTTGCAATGTAACATTGATGTAAATGAATACAGTTGGACTTGAGGTTTCAACTCTGAACTTTGTTTTTGTATCAACTGGACCCATAAAGGTTATTGAGTAATTGGTTGCATACCTACTGGTCGTTCGCACAGCACTGTCATCAGCCATGGTTAGGGTTAGAATTTGTGGTGCTGTTATTGGTGAATTTAGATCATCCATCAAAACTATGGGAAGAGTAGCTGGTATTCCAGGGCTTGCCACAAGGCTGTCATTACTCATCATTCTAATAGCCTTAACACCTGTTTTAATTTCATCCGTGCAGTTTCGACTGCTGTACTTCCAAGCTGAGCCCCAGCAAAATGGAGGCACAGTAGAGTTCTGGTCTGATGGCCCATACGCACCACCCCAAATACATCCCTCTATATTTGTTGCATAGATTGAATTATTTCCATTACAAGAATTATTTTTGAAATTGAACTGTACTGTCCAGTTGTATGGTCCAACGTTAATGTCATAGAAACGTATAAAACAAGCAGTAGCTGCAGTCAGAGAGTCTTGTTCACCAACACTTTCAGAGTAAATTGCACCTCATTCATAGTCAGCCTTATTATTTATGAATGTTACCAAGGTGTGATCATATAACTGTAAAAATGCATATGCCAGCAGCTGCAATGCACCACCATACCTTCCTGAGTTGTTTGAAAATGTCACATTGCAGTCCTGAGTAAAAGAAAGAGCTGCAGCAATTCCAACAATTGCACTATCAAAATTATCAGCGAACAGAATTTGGCCACTAAAATTCACAGGAACAGAGTCAGTGAAAAATGTGCCAAATCCAACAGAATTACTGGTTACCCCTGACATATATTCTTTCTGATTACGATTGTCACGAAAAGTACAATTATCAAATTGAAGCGTCATTACTACACCTTCAATAACTTGATGCCACATCATTAAATCAATTGCTGAACCAATTTTGCCATCGTTTCCTATCCATGAGCAGCTACTAAATTTAACTTCATTGGTAGCAATGATATTATTCTCCCTTGCTGCATAGAAGGACACCCCACCTCCCCAATATGCTGAATTATTTTTAAATACAGTTCTTTCAAATGCTACAAAATTCTCAGAAGCCTGGTTTGGATAGTAGAAAATAAAGCCTATCCTGGCTCCACCTCCCATTGTATCAGTGCCAAACAGTTTGTTATTCATGCAGTAATTGGACTCAAAATGTGAATCCTTCACCGTCAAATTGTTCCTTGTACTTAAGTCTTGAAATTCAACAAAGAGACCAGAACCCCATGTTGCTGCATTGCTAATAAAAAGGCAATCAGTAACAATGATAACGTTATTTGATGCATTGCCCTTGAAAAAGATTGAAAGCCCGCCACCTCGACCTATTGCTTGGTTGTTGCGACCTCCCGGAACAAATGGAAAAAATTTTGAATCTAGATCAGAAACAGCAGTTGCAAAGTTATCCTTAAACACACAGTTGTCTATTAGATAGCTTGAATTTGATGACCATAATTCTGACACATTTGTTAATGCAGAGACACAATTTGCATCACCTGGAGAGCAAAAAGGGAATTCTATGTATAGTGCCCCACCACCCGGGTCACCATTTGCTGCTTTATTGTTAGTGAAATTGCAATTCTTGATAATATTAGTTCCCACTGTCCCATAGATTTGCATTCCAGTACCATTGCTAGATGCAATGCTGACATTAATGATCTGGATATCAGAGCAGTACAGTATATACAAACTGACCGAGAATGGTATATAGGAAGTTGTAGTAGCTTCACTGAAATTTAGGCTAGTACTTGCTTGCTCTTTTCCACAATGAAATAATGCAATATTTTCTAATGTGATGTTAGTGGAGTTTTGAAATGTTAATCCAACTCCAGCGTCACATTCTATATTTACCATTCCAAGCCCACGAATAGCAATGTTGCTAAGACAGCTGAAATTCACAAGGCTTGGGTTTGTCAGATTGTAAATACCTGTCGCAATTATAATGTGTGTATTATTGCCACACTCTTGCAGATGTTCTAAAGCTTCATTTATATTACACAATGTGCAATTGCAACTACTGCAGGTCACAGGGCTACAGTTGGCTGGATTCACATGAATAGTATTGATATTGTATTGGCATTGGAACGAACATATAGAAAGCAATAAGATCACAAAGAACAGATTCCATTTCTTTGCAATGCACAAGTAAAAGGCCATTGAGATGATTGGATGCTGTTGATAATGAAATATAGAGGTTACCTGTGCATCGTACATATCTATTAGCACACAGAATCATATACATAATGGTGTCCTTTTGACATAAAAGTATTTACACCAGATATTCACACAAAGTCTACACAAATATCAGCATGCATATACCATGCAGGGTGTAGCTAAAATTAGGTAGCACGCAAAATAAATATTTCCGTGTGAAGCATCTTTATAATCTTCAAGCAATGACAATGCAATACATATTTGTGTCACAAATTGGTAAAGTATTCTGCAGATGGGATGCAGAAGAGTGTTACTGAAAAGTCCAGAAAGGGACTTAAGTGTAGAGGCAGATGTAGAATTGCAGGGATTTCATGAATAACTAATTAGGAAGAGGAAGATGGAAAATTTAGTAGCTCAAATGTATAGCTAACTAATGAATGTTGACAGAACAGTGCACATCAGATGGATCATAGCAGAGCATGAGGTTTCTCTACACATCAGGAATAATAGGGCAGTGTACTTCCGTGACATATAACACAAGAGAGAGTCTCATATATGTCACGGAAGTACACAGCCCTATTATTCCTGATGTGTAGAGAAACCTCATGCTCTGCTATGATGCATGTATGCATGCATGTTCTACTTCTTGTACACGGTGGTCACAAGATCTCTGTTTTAAAAGTTCATACATGAAGGCCGTATGGTGATGGTAATAGATTCCCAAAAAGAAAGAGAGAGTTAGGGGGGGAAGGGTTGGGGGACGAAAGCTGATTTATGCTGTTCTAAATACATAATGGCCGCATGATTTCACACGTTCGAGAAAGACATCCAAAATTGCGGCAACATTGAATTTGTCACCAAATATGGTATGTATGCTGTAATGTGAATCATCACTGCCTTAATTGTGAACATTCGAGTTCCGGAATCAAGTGGAAGAGGTATAAAACTAGAGATGGCAGGTATAACTGCATGGATAGGAGGGGGACTACGAAAACCTCTAGTTACTTGTCAGGGACTATTTCCTCTCTACTATTAAGGTACTACAATACCCTACCACATATTCTCTTGTGTACACTCGTGGGCAGCTTTAGAATACTTTAAGTCTGTGTATCAATAAAAACATTCACACACATGCAAGCTAGAAAAACACGTATGCGATCAACATAAGCGTTCACAAAAGCCACGAATATGATTACGCCATTGTATCTATTCGGTGTTTTCAGATCGAACTAACTAGAATGCATACACAATTTTAGACCTACTAAAATATCTATGCTGTAACATGTAGTGGTGGGTGTAGGAGTATTGGAGTGCCCAAAACTAGTATGTATGGCTACTGCAGGTTCATACGCTAATTACGTCTGAGACATAGTGAATGGCCGCGCATTGTGAAAATACATGATTTCGGCGAATTATTAAACGGGGGCGTGCTAGCTGTGCCGTAGCTGTACCATAATTGTACCGTACAGTAATTAGCTTTGAATTTGTAATTGGAGGCAAAAAGTGGTAATTGGAGGGCAAAAATGCCCTTATATGGTGGGCTCGCCCCCTATTAACAATTCGCCGAAATCATCTATATCATCTGGGATGATTCAGATAAGTTGTTTTTAAAACTAGTACCTCAAGTTTGTTATTAATAGCTATGTCAGCTATACAATATATCGTAGGCCTACGTAGTTTTAAGTAGTTATAACTATGCGCTTTTACTAGTACATAGGCGTAGGAGAGGGGGGCTCTGGGGGAAACTATTAGCCATCTCCCCCCCCCCCCCCCCCCCCCCCCCCCATTTTTCAAATTGGGGTAGCTGAGGACGCCCGACAACACGCCCAATTTATAGATACTAAATTCAGCTCCCCCTCTCCCTTCCTAGGCCAATGTAGTACACTGATATAATCTAGGTAGCACGTTGCGTACGCGGACTCCCCTGCTTCACAACTACTAACTTACACAGCGCGCACACGCGTACGCGTACATACGATCATACACTGGCATATTACGAGTGCGCGGATAGTTAAAATATACTCCCGTTTCGGTTACCTTATATATAAGTGTTCACCGACGGAGTGGCGACGACTATTTGTTTTAATTTAAATAGTAATAATTATAATTGCAGTATGACGTGATTTCTCATATGGCCGAACGGTTTACGTCATTTTTATTTATCTCTAATGTACCGTCTGTATTTTGTGATATGTCTGTATCATGCGATATGTCTGAATTAAAGTAAGATAGCAGCATGAAGATGATGGATTTGGACTGAAGCGTAGTAATATTATACATGAACACCACCTACATTTATTTATGCAGACGGTTGTAGCTAATCCGAAACAGTACGTAGCGATTTGAAATTGTAATCAGGTTTTAAATAAAAGACTTGCGTGATCTTACTACACTATCCATAGTCAACTAAACCTCTCGTCATTGGATGCACAACCAGGATTTAGGCAAATGGGACATGAGCAAGTAGTGGAGGAGACCATATGGGACATGAAAATAATGGTGGAGACCATGGAACATATGTGTGTGTGTGTGTGTGTGTGTGTGTGTGTGTGTGTGTGTGTGTAACATGAATGGGTGCATGCTTGTATATGTGTATTTCCATGTTTAAAAGTGCACTTGACAATAAAAGTGAATAATACAAACTTACAAACTAAGTAACTGATGTGGTTGATGGTAGACTGCTAAGGGCTGTTGTATGTGTACTTGTGCTTGTGTGGTGCATGTGGTATGATGGATTACTGCCAAAGTCAGTTGTGTGTGTGTGTGTGTGTGTGTGTGTGTGTGTGTGTGTGTGTGTGTGTGTGATTGTGTCTGTACATATTTCTAAATAATGGATGCATGACAGTTGTGCACGTGCATATATGATCATGTGTGTGTATGTGCACGTATTGTCAAACTAAGGCAGTTTTATGTGCTTATGTGTACATGTTTGTGATTGAAGGGTGCTTGACCGTTGTGTGTGTATGTGTGTTGTGCACATGTCTGTGCACATGTGTGTTTGTGTGAGTGTGTGATGATTGTTGGTTTGTGTGAGTGTATGTTGGCTTGTGTGTGTGTGTTGGTTTGTGTGAGTGTGTGTTGATTTGTGTGAGTGTGTGTTGGTTTGTGTGTTGATGCATGTGGTTTGATGTTTGTGTGCATGAACACATCCAGTGTGTGTCTTTAAAAGTGCACATACATGAGGCGATTGGAAAATAAAATAAGATATAGAACAAAGTACCATGTGATGTGGTTGATGAGGATAGTTGTGTGCAAGTGTGTATGCATGTGATTCTGCACATGGTTTGAATAGATGACTGCCAAAGGCAGTTGTGTTTGTGCATATATGTACATGTTTATGATTGAAGGATGGCTGTGTGTGAGTATGTGTGGGCGTGCCCAACATTATGACAAAACAGTCAAATTGATAAACCATGCACATGATATAAGAAAAATAATTTAATATCCTCTAGTAATGTCAGTAACTGATTATTCGGGGTGGTAGCTTCATGCATTAAAAAAATTCTGCATTGAAAATTTACTAATCATGTACAATCCAGTTGTTGCAATTAACTAGGTTTTAGCGTGATCCAGACATCAATAATTTGCACAGTTCTGGTTAGTTAATCTCAACAGCACTATGATATTGCACATATAATTAATTTACGTAGGACTGTTCAGATAGAATAGGCTATAGTGTTGAATTTGTGTCCCAAAAAATTATGTCCACATGCAGACCATGGGAAGAAGTTCTAGTAGTGCAAGGTGGCTAAGGAGATAGAACAGGTCTCTCAAGAGAGGATTTAAAAAAGATACCACCTTGCTCAACATGCTAGTATCGCCATCATGGTCTTTCTGTTTCCCCATGAGGAACAAGACGTGTAATGATATAAATCAATAATAGTACAGGAAGAGGACCTTCAATTTTAGCAGCTCTAGTTATGTCAGAATTAAGCTCTGGAAGGCCTAAACCAATGTTTTCCACAACAGAGAAAAAGCCACATCAGCACTACAACTGACAGAATCCACTATACCCTACAATGGATGCAATTACATGCACAGCATTGTATTGTAAGTAGTAAATCATGATCATAAGTTTTGCATTTGATTGAGATATGAGGCATATACTACCCTAGAAAGCATTATCATTATGTTAATCATTGTAATGTCAGTTCGAATATAATATTAGCCAATAGCATACATACGAATAACAGTGCAATGGATTTAACTAGCATGTTGTCTTATGACAGGGGTACGATCCTATGTACCTGTCCTACATTCTAATAGACATGTACACAGGTGTGTGGAATCATAGCATGCTGTATATAATCAATATTTATCTGTTCTTTCAGCTCAGGATCTTCATTTTGTCATCGTTATGAACATCTACATATTCATTTCCAGTATTGATGCTGGAATATTACAAAAGTATGGAAATATTCATATGCAAAGAATCTCATACTTTCAATGTCACTCTTGTATGACACAGATGGTGTGGTGGTCCTCTCATGATGGCTCAATCTTCTACACCTGTCAAAATTGAATTAAGGATGTGTGTAGGGTGCAACTGATGGATCATTAAGTACATTAGTTGGTAACACAGCTGGTGGTCCATTGCTGGTAACATTAGTTGGCAATACACTGTATGGAGCAGGTGTTGTAAAGCTGGATTTCATGGTATTCGTAATGAGTATTTGTAACAATAGAAAAATCTTTGAAACATTGTCAATAAGGCGCAAAAATAACCTGGACATTGCATTTGAGGAATATAGTATTCACCAATACACCCATCCCCAGGAATAATCTGATAGCTTAGAAATGAAATAGCAGAAGTAAAGTTAAATGTATTACATTTTGGGAATTACCCTGTCTTATTTTGGCAGATGTTCAATACTGCCGCATTTCGAATACATGATCCATTGTTGAGAAGTGGCTCCATTTGGTACCCATAATCACTTCAGTAAATAGAAGTAATCAATGTGGTACCCATTTTGAAATATGAAGATTATCATCTCACCATTCGTAATCTTCCAAGGTACACGAACAGTTAGTTGTTGTTATTTCTTGGCTAAATGCAGGTCCATTAAAACATGTGACAATGCTCAGTCTGCGCCTGATGCTGACCTGATAGCCCAATGCACATGGCTAATTTATGTTGGAAATGAAATTCAAGATGAATGCATGCTGCATATTACATCTAACCTTATCTGAGGAATTCCAGGTGTAATAATCCCTTTGTTCATTGTCTTTGGAATGCTGTTGTGAAGTTAATACTCCACACTACCCAGGTATATGTGTAGTCTTCTATGCCAAACAAGCTTTTAGAAGTGCAAATTTTAAGGATATTGAAGTCCAAAAATAGACTGACCAGACATCTGTAGTGGCTTCATCAGGATCTGTGACGACTCCTAACACAATAGCAACTCCTGGTGAGAAATTGAAGTCATTCCAGTGGAGGCCTTCATCAGTGCTGTACTTGAGTGTACCAGAACTACGCTGGTGATAATCATGAGCTGCAACAATGAGGCCGCCGTGGTCCAAGAAAGTCAAGACCCAGGAACCTCCAAGGGACTGCCCGTATAAGTATCAACAATAAGCTACACCATGTACACTATAATGATTTTTAATTACCTCAAACCATGAAATGCCTCCATCTCTGGAAATAAACAAGTTTGGAAGTGGTCTCCGGTACAGTCCTATTGAGCCTGTACCCTGCCCCATGCACACGTTAAAGGTCCACCCATATATGGACATTATATTAACTACCATGAGATGCAACTAGACCAGGAGCGTTGTGATGGGAATACACTCCAAGAGCAGAGTAGGTACTTGTTTGCATAAAGAGGTGAAGGGAGCAGGATGGAAGTGCACAGTTATTGGTATTTCCATTCACATCCCCACTCGGTGCCTGTATCAGGCTCCATCGTCCTCCATTGTTGAAAGTGCATGATGACAGTCCGAATAGGGCTGTTGCTGAGGGTTGGGTCTGATCTTACATACTGGTTTGCAATCATTGTACCATTCAGTCCATTAACCTGGAGATGCATAAAGGATGTGTTAATCATTATAGTCTTAAATCCTGCAGCAAAATAATATGGAAGAATGCATACCACTTTGAAGTCAATAGAGTAACGATCGTGGACAGGGTCCTGTAATGAAAGTGTGTAGTTCACTCCAGTAGAATCAGAGGTGAAAAGGTTCAACTGGCCATTGCGGTCTTGCAGTATTGCTATAGCTTGGACATTGTTAACATCCAAGAAATAAAATCTCTTTGTAGAGTATAAGGGGAAAGACGTAAGCAGTGTAAAATGTGTGCAAAATACATACCTGTGTGTGTAGCAATGGAAAATTTGCTACTTCAAAAGGTTGTCGCTTAAAACTGACACGAAGTATATACTCTCCACTGTTGGATACTGACTGTTTAGGAATAGAGCAGTGTTTATTATCCAAACCATGCAAAGGTACAGCATTGAGCTTAGAGGTGGTTGCTCCAAAGTTTAAAACACCCAGGTTCTTATGCATACAACAGATTAGAATTCTTATTTTGTATTGATACACATCTTAGCTTCAATCATTATTTCACATACTGTTTTTACTTACTAATACAAAGATATAGTGGCCAGTTAAATAAAAGGAACCAAAGCTGTCCAAGTTTGGGTCAAATGCTTGATCAGTTCATTGTGTAATACTTGTTGTTTGAACAGTTTCATTTCATCTTTATACAACCAAATAAATGTGTATGTAAGCACTTAGCCAATGCGATTGTCTCAAAAACTCACTAATCCCATAAGCAGGATCATAAGCACTGTAGTAAACTGTTTGAGCAGGATCTACAGTTGGATCACCCCTGGAGATTTGTGAGATGAATTGTATGGGGTATTTGAATGCATTGTGTTCCGTGTGCACAAATTATGCCTGTAACATTATGGCATATCGATTCCATAATCTTACCACTCAAAATCAACCACGTTGTGAGCAATAGGCATCCATGTAAGCCCAGTGTTATTGGAGACATACAACTGCATAGATGGAGAGAATAATCAGCAGTTTATTTCCCCTAGTACATATAAAGGTAAAGAGCATCATTAAATCTCTACATTAGATTGTAGATAATTCAATGTAAAACATAAGCATATACATGATGTGAGTTGGAATTAATTTTCCATTACATGCACAAAGCAATGACTAAATTATATTTACAATCATACTGAAGTGTGAGGTAGAAATGTATTAAAACCAGCATTCATGTCTTATAAATGTATAAACAATAAAGAATTTACATCACATCAATGTTAATAATGATTAACATTAACCAATAAGTGCCATTTGTATATTATTTCTCTTTTGGCAAAAATACTGGTTTGCATTCAACGTACTGTGTTGTTATTTTGGCTATCCAAACTGAGCAGCAAATTGTGGTCCTTTGGATACCAAGAGAGGGATGAAGTGCTGATGCTAGATGGAGTGAAAATGACCTTTTCAAAGGAGAGGCCTCTGTCATGGCTGAGGTACATTTGCCCTAAGGTGGCATGTGGAAATGCTACCTGATTGTAAAGAGTCACCGGGTGAATCCCTTAAACAATGCAAATATACATGCTGCTGTGCATATGTATATAATATTGTTATGCTTAATAACTATTGTCTATAGAATATTATATAATGTGTGTGCATCCTTGCACTTGTGTTTATTTTAAGTGTTGTGCATGTCATGTGCTCCAACAGGGCTTCCAAATGGAAAAATCAGTGCTGACTAACAATCATGGAATTTTCATCACTGATGTAGAAACTTGTAGATAGGACAGGATTAAGATCACTTGGATCTAATTGTCTGTTAATGCTGACAATTTCTTCTCCATACACAGCACCCCTGCAGATATTGAATGAGGTTGTAATAAAAGCCATGTACAATTGTAAAAGTAATGGAAAAAATTTATAAAAGTGTAACTGACATGGGATGTGCATGCCCTTTAAAAAATTGCATAGCATGCACATGATGTGTATTTCAGGTTGGACACTGATTGAATAGCACGCAGATCACTGTACACGTATCATGAAATAGCAACGCAGCAACCAACACTCAATTCCTAATTATCACAATATTTGAATCATTTATCAAATTCCCCTGCATTTATTGGTTACATCATTGAAAGCAATGGAAGTAATCGTTTTTGTTGGCTGGCTATATCTGATAATGCAAGTAACAACTACTATACATAATGACGGATTTGCTCATAATAAACCACAGAATTTTTCAAGCCCCGGTGATATTTGATAAACCCCGCTTAAGTAGTACTTCTATACAATAACAAGCATGTGTGTGCTAGGACAAAAAATCAAAATGGCTGGCTAGGTATCGGACCGTTAATCTTTATGGTACAACGATGTAATAATATTGGTATGGGGCTGAGGCAATGGTTCTGTTTAAACCTTGCAACAGGACCGGAGGCGGCGGCCCTACCGAACCAGGTGGCGCGATGAATGTGCAGTGGCATTTGCTCAACAGCCTATACCACATCTATCGATACCCGTATAAAGTAGCACTGTTATATTGTCGATTGTAGCGAACCAGAGTGTTATACGAATATAAATAAATGTTCTTCTACTGCAGCCGTTCATCATGTGCATGCTCAACGTGACACCGAATCAGCCCAAACGAGATTTTCCTAAGCGTATACTTTTAGATCACAATGACGTGGCTAATACCCATGGTTGTACTACATAAGATGATAGTGCCCTCTGTCGCTTTTATTGTGCCATGGCTATTCAAAACCGAATCCTGCATGCTCGACAGAACGACAGCGTATAGCTCCAAAACGATTTGAAGTTGGATCCTCCACTCCGCACAGAGGCATCATTTCAAAATGTTTATACAGGCAGTAGGAAAGATTAATTATTGATCATGCTATATTCATTTAATTCAATCAGCCAGTGGATGGCTACAAAGTGCTCAGTCGAAAACTGTTATGCCATACACACCACATTATATTCGGAAGTGTTTGTGCTAGTAAAGCTGCATGATATTAGTCTAATTCAATCAGGGAGTGGTCTTGAGAACCCAACGAATTTATTCACTCATAATTCAAGTAGGCAGCACATTTTATATTTCTATAATTTTGTCTTGTATTAATTAATTGAAGGTACAACTACATGTATATCCCCCCCCCCCCCCCTTCCTCCCAATACATTTTCAGCCGGCACCCCAAATTGTCTACGGCCCTGCGGTTTTGCGAAACATCCTAACATGTAATGAATAAATTTCAGCGTAGTAAGAGCGTAATACGAAATAGCATCTTTAATCTTTTAGTCTTTTAGTAGCTCAAAACGCACCTCTAACTCGATAAAAACGTATCTATTTAATGGACTTTAAAAACCGACGCGGCCAAAAGTTGTAATCGCTTGCTCTTTAGATATACTGCAAATTTGGTAAAGACCGAGCAAGTGTGATGTTTTCCACTGTAAGAAGTATTTACACACAAGCTGAACAATCTGGTTCCAATGCTACCATTTTCTGGCCCCGCTTGGTACACGTGTCTTTGTGTTACAGACATTATTCATCAATTTATCTGTATGTGTCTGTGTATATTTAGCAGATCCTGCATCTATTAGTTACAATTATTAAAAAAACTAACTAATTATACAATGTACAAGCATGCAGGCAAAACGTTAGGGAATTGTATACCTGTACAGTTGAGTTCGAATAACATTACCAGTGCCATCCAGTGCATAGATTAGAATAAACATGACCTGGAAGAAAAAGAAAACAACGGCAAAGAACCATAATTTTAAGCGGTGCATGCGGTCAGAGAACTCGCTTACACTGTCCGCGTAGTCGATTATCCCGTACGGGTCGCTGTCATTAAGCCTCTGATGGACTATTGGTAGGCCTGCATCACCTGCTGTTCTTTCAAAACGTATGGGTCCCTTTAGAGAGAAGTGCGAACGCCAGCGGTCAAGCACACGCAAAACAAAAACCGTCGGGCGTGGTTCGGCTCCTTATCTTGAAACGCGTACTTACCTTCTCTCTAACCATCGGTAACGTAAGATAGCTCCGATAAGGTCGCTCCTTCTTGTTCACATTTTCCTTGGTTAGCGCTGAAGAGATTTTTAGGATTATTAGGGCCGTTCTAGCTATACAGCTTAGAAACAGGAGCGCCATGCCAGTTGTTAATTTACCATGTACATAAAAATTTGTCACTGCAGCCATACATAGTTACTGCAGCCATATAGTATGTCAACAATGACGCGACCTCATTTGGACTAAAATTCAAGATTATTATCTTACCCTATCCTAGCTATCGATCACTACCAGTTGAGGTAAGGAATAGGAACTGTTTAGTTTGCGCTGTACATGCAGTTGGGGGGGGGGGCGGTCGTGAGGGGGAGGGGAGGGGGAAGAGAAGGGGGAGGGGAGCGGGAGGGGGAGGGGAGGGGAGGGGAGGAGAGGGGAGGGGAGGGGAGGAGAGGGGAGGGGAGGGGAGGGAGGGGAGGGTAGAGGGAGGGGAGGGGAGGGGAGGGGGAGGGGAGCGGAGGGGAAGGAGGGGAGGGAGGGGAGGGTAGGGGGAGGGTAGGGGGAGGGGAGGGGAAGGGTAGGGTAGGGGAGAGGAGGGTGAGGATGTCTCGATTATCGTAATTTGGCTCTGGGTACGAAACTTGGAACTGTGATATAAATTGATTATAGAGAGTAAAGATCCTGTGTGGGTTCGTAACGATGTGGCGTCACTCTAATTACATCCAGACTGCATCCAGCAATATTCCAAGCCCCCAAGTTTCAGAGACTAGCTTTGTAGCTTGAGTAAGCGAGTTTGGTAACATGGGAGATGTAGAAATTAAAGCATTCCTATCCAAATACCAGTATCGCAAAGAGGAGCTTCCCAGGGCGTTTAAGGGGCTAACAGTGTACAAGCTTACTTGTTTTAACAATTTTGTATACCGATATCGGCACATGCGGGTGGCGAAAACTTCCTATACGCTACTCTACGTCAACTGTATATTGTATGATTTTAAACCTATAGCTTTCAATTTGAAAAATCAGTTCCATACTAGCCTTCACAATGATATTACACGTTCATGATGGATTGCACGGCTCTTCAACCCCGTAACCACGGCAAAATTGTATAACTTCACATGTATAAAGTTACGCACCAGAGTATATATTTATGCTCTAATTGGTGTGGATGGGGTCGGGCTGAGGTGCTTTAATTACACGTAATCGGAAAGCGGTTATTAAAACGGCCTAATATTCGAAAAATAAATGGTTATTATTCCGTAATTGACTGCATACATTAAGTAATTGAACCATTTCTTGATTTATAGCATTGTGAATAATATTGCATTCGAATTGAGAAGATTTCATTTATAAAGGTCATTTATAATCCGATTTGAAATAAAAATATTACCGCCGATGTAAGGGCGATTGTTTTTCCGTATGTGGCTCGCGTTTCTTAAGAGTATGTTGACGTGGAAAATGAAGGCTGAAGCAGGTGACAGCAGTGGTTTCCTCCCTGCTCACACGCACCTACACACATCCCCGCCGGTTTCTTCAGAATGCGGAGATTAGATGTGTTTCACGTAGCGGTTATAAAATAATCTACTGCTACTGTGAATGCATGTGTCTCGATGAACGTTACCAAGCGTATCAACCTATCAACGTGTACGTCAGTATGAAACGTCACGCTGTTGCAGGATGATTCGTACGTGTCCTCACGTGTGTCCCCACGTGTCTGAAGCCGAGACTGCCATTTCCCATGCACCAGTACAGCTATATACTTGTCAGTTTACGGATGTCACAGCAGATATAAAGGCGCATGTGGATATACATGATTTCACAGCAGCGAAAGATGCACGTGGATATACAGTGCATGAACGCAACGATTCAATTGGATAATATGCAGCGTCTGCTACGTCGTCCGCAATCCTGCATGTCTGCAATGCATTTTACATGCGATGAATTTCCGGAACGTCGACGGTTGGCTTGTACTTCACACTGCCATCTCTATACCCTGACGATCGCTCGTCAAGGTAGCCAAATTCGGTCACCAGTATCCGTCCATCGATAACAGCCTGGGAGTTCGTGTCGATCGTTCCGTCACGGTTTATGATTAGGTCTCCTGACTGGACGAGCGAGCTGCGTTCATCGATGTCTTTGGCTGTCGCATGACGACGGCGATCCATGCTTTTCCTGGTTTAAGATATCGCGCAGAATATGAATGAATAGGAATAATGATAACAGATGAGTATTTATAAGTACTTGTACATCTACTCTGTTCACGTTAGTTCACGTGAATGTCAGAGTCCGATGTACCGGCTGTGAACTCCGGTATATGCTCTATACATCTACTTGAATAAGTGTATGAATTCGTGGAGAAACTTCGTACTGACACTTCAAGGTATTCTCCATGTCGATCGACGGATACGGAGGTATGAAACGTATGGCAAGCTGTTTAGGTTAAAATCCATCTTAGTTGTATAGTTGTACATGGACAAAAACAAATAGATCGATCATAGTCGTTGCGAAGTTCTATTCATCATATGCAAAAATTCAATTTGATCACACACATCCGATGCAAAATTCAAGTTCAATCAATGTGCTATAAATGTTTTTTTATCGATATTCGCGTCATCGATCGATATTGCATCGGTGGAGGTCTGCATCTGCATCGGTGGAGGTTCCGTGTAATTTTCCACGATTTAAATTTCTCGTATTCTACTTATACAAGGAGGGCAATTTGGGCTCAATTGGCAATATATGTTTCAATGTGATGGAATTCAATCTGTGGCCTAAATCTCGCTCGTCGCAACGGATTGAAAACGAAATATCGTCATTTTTGTCAATATAATGAACAGTAGCTAGTGCTCAATCCGCCGAAGCAGAATAATGATCAGGAAGCCGTGCCGACCTGTCTCAGAATCGTACGCGTATACCATGGCATGTAGGCGTGTACGTGCGCATGTATGTTCTATATATACCGGTAACATTGCATCCTTATTTTGTATATCCATACCATGGTGTTATACCACGTACTGTACTGGAAGCTGCCAACAGTATATTTGATGCGGTGTATGACCATGGTGTGGTGTGCTCGTGCGTGTGTGTACATGTGTGTTTGTGCATGTGTACATGTGCGCTCGTGTGTGGTTAAAAGTGTTTTTACCATATCCCCCCCCCCCTTCCCATATGGCAGCGTGTGCCGAACACTAATAATATTATATCGTTAACAGTCTGTTAAAGGGAATGCATACACATGTGCATCATATGAGATGCAAAACTACATGGTTACAACCATGAACGAACAAAATAATGTGACAGCATGCTAAACACTGGCACAGACTAAGTCGATTGCACAAGATCAGAGTATTTTGTTGCCAAGCTGCATGTAATACAGTACATAGTACATTGCAATCACACAATTGTCTTTTCATGGGGTTAGAGTAAAGATCAGAGTATCTTGTTGCCAAGCTGCATGTGACACATTACATACATCACAATCACACAATTGTCTTTTCATGGGGGTTGGAGTAAAGTACATCCTACTGCAATTTACTAATACGTGGTGCAAAGGGTGATATGCAAATAGCAAGTGCCTGAGAATCTTATGATATTGTACACAAGATATATTATTGGTGTACGGTCTCTTTCCATGGCTCAGTTCAGTGGCTAAACAATACTTTCTTTGGCAGTGTATCACCAGGCACATGTGCCACAAGTGCCCAGTTGGCATTGTTTTAAGAGATAACAATATGTAACAATTTCTTTGGCACAAGGAGTAACATGCATATCAACAGAAAGCATTTTCAGTCTCCAGCATGGAACAACTGATACCATAGCTGTTCATCAAGTTGTAGTTCTACCAGCATTATTGTATGCTCATCTCATTGTCCAGTTGGACAAGACACTACAGAGGTATAGAAAGTGAGAACCTACTTCAAGCTGGTTGTGATTGATGTAATGGATGGTAAGAAACACTTTCTTGGATCATTTTACTGAAACTTGAGTTAACTGGTGGTACTGACAACCAGCCCAACTCCCTGCTGCCTTAGTTGATAAAGTCCAGCAACAGTGTGGGAAGCCCATTAATAATGTCAAAGGGGCTAACAGGTTTTATATGCCTCGTGGTTGAGTGTCACTAGTGGTAAGCCACACTTTCTAAGAGCAATGGTGAAAGGATGTTTCAGTTCAAGGTATCATAATCAGTTTTGTGTCAAAGAAGCAGATATGCACAGAGCACTGCTGCTCACTAACTTTCTCCTATAGTTGTCTTGTGACAAAAACTGTGTCATTACATGTAATCAATGCTTCTTCCTAACACCATGCATACTGTTGTTCTCAGATAGTTGTTTTAGCTTTAAAATATCAGCTGTCTTATGTGTTAGTGTATGCCTAAGACAACATGGGACAGAGATTAAACAGTAATTTTTTTTTGAAATCATATGCAACTGTGTTTAACATGGAATATGAGCATATTCATGTAGTGGAGGCCATGGGATAGGAGTGTGAGAGGCCATGAGAACATGTATTACAATACATACGTATAAGCACAAGCAGTAAGGTGCATAATCCAGGTACTCTGGTGTATTGAACAACATGCCTGCAGGGATTGTAAATTAGTACCTTTCTATTGATATGTAGGTATGAAGCACATTATCCTAAGGAGCTGCACATGTTGCATGATGAAGGTATAATAGGGTAGTTGACTGCTCATGTATCCATGTTCTGTGCTATGTTGTCATCTGCAAAGGCAAAATCCCATTGGAAGCCCAGACATACCTCCCTTTCCACTATGCACTAGTGGAGTGTATTAGGATGTACTTTCTCAACAGATAAGACCTCCATCATATTGTTCATATTATATACCATATGGCAACAAGATACACCAATCCTGGACTCTTTAGGGAAGGTGGGAGGGAGAGAGCATGTGAGAAAGAGAGCATGAGAGAGGAAGACAGAGAGAGAAAGACAGAGAGAGAGAGAGACAGACATAGAACCATGTTGAACAACTAACTCAGAGGGATCTGTTACGGCAATGTAAAAACAATGAGTGTTCTCTCTGTGTATCTATATGTCTAACTCTGTGTGTCTCTCTGTCTCTCACCCACCCTCTCAAAAGGGTACAAGATCATGTGGAGTATGCGTATCTATTTGCCATGGCAAATAATAAAAATGTGTCTGTTAAAATGAGTACATTTTTACTTCACTTCATTAGTGCATGGTGCAAAGGGAGATATGTCTGGGCTTCCAATGCAATTTTCATTTTGCAAATGACAACATAGCACGGAATATGGATACGTGATGCTGGTAACAGTCAACTACCCTAGTATACCTTCATCATGATACATGTGCAGTTCCTTAGGATATTGCTTCATATATAATAACACCAGCTATAGAGCATTAACACATAAGACAGCTGATATTTTAAAGCTAAAACAACTATCTGAGAACAACAGTATGCATGGTGTTAGGAACAAGAATTGATGTGTTAGGAACAAGAATTGATGTATATGAGTTTTTGTCACAAGATAAATACAGGAGAAAGTTAGCGAGCAGCAGTACTGTCTACACATCTGCTTCATTGACACCAAGAAGGCTTATGATGCAGTGAACAGAAAATTGCTCTGACACTCATAAACAAACAACACGAAGGCATACAAAACCTGTTAGCTGGCCCCTTTGACATCCTTAATGGACTTCCTACACAGTTGCAAGACTTTATCAACTAAGGCTGCAGGGAGCTGGGGCTATGTCAGTACCACCAGTTAAGTTAACTTTAAAAGATAATGCTTTTTACCTGCCATTACCATCAACCACAACAAGCTTGAAGTGCTTTTCCATACCTCTATGTTCTGTCCCACTAGACAAGGAAATGACCACATGCATATCAAAACCATTTCAGTAACTTAAATCTCCAGCAAGGAACACTCAATGTTTACTAAGCCATATCAACACTATTGTATGGAACAGAGAGAGGGACAACTAACCGCCATCACAACTGCCAGGAAGGTTTTCCATATGGACCCCTTCTTCAGGCCATGTGTTTAAAACTGGTAACATCCCAATTGTTACTCTTTGTGCCAAAGAAATTGTTACATATTGTTATCTCTTAACCCCTATTCACCTGAAAATTTGTCCTTTATACAGGGCATGTTTTGCTATATACAGTACAATGCTGTTGATTTTATTATGAGCATAGAATGATACTTGGTTAAAAGGTCCAGGGCATTGTAATTACAGAAATGGTTAGTGATTATTTTCATGTCATGACCTGATTTTTCACAACCTAGGATTTTTTTAATTTGTCGCTTTGAGATGTTTTGGCAATTTATAATCGAAGATTTAACTTTAAAAGAGCTTTTCTCACAAAAGGAACGTATTTCAGACTTCAAACTCTGGATCGATAACACCAACTAATATGTCGTGCAAATATAAAACATATATTTTTATTAAGGTTTGTATGTTTTTGTTTCTTCATACAGGTTAAATGTATACTAACCAAGCATCATGTTGTTGTCAATATTGAGCATTTTGAATTTATGTGCAATATTCTGTCTCATTTGTTGAAAAAATGTCAATTACAAAGTCAAAAATCATGTGTCAATGCATATACAACACTCGCAAGCAGCATGCTCTTCACAAAAATGCTGCTGCATGTTTGGCTGCACAGTGTCTTCCTGTGGATGGGCCCACACATGTAAAACAATGCTTCATTTTCTCCATGGACAGAACAGGTCTTGCAAAAGAAATATGCCTTTTGACCACAGGTCATACCGGTGTATATCACAACTTTGCATCTGCCCATCATAGATGCTGTTGGCATGATCTAATAAATTAACAATGGCTGAACTGACATTCCCAGAAGGGATCCAATAAAGTGGTCCACAATATGCTCATCAACGTGATTTGTCTTGTCCCCAAGTACAGAATTTGTAGCAGTAATGATGAGAGATTTCAGCTGTCATGGGAACATCAAGCTAAAGTAATCAATCTCTGTATGTATTGTTACTTCACGTGTCATATGAGGCCAGTTCAATCGGGGGAATCACAGTAAATGTATCGGCAATACTCCTAGGGTCTAAGGCAGGGTCAAGCCTCCACACTGGATTACCGACATTGACACAGTCGTCTTCTCCGCTAAGGTCACGTTCTTGAAAGACCTCTTCCATTTCATCTGATGACTGCTCGGTGTCATCTGATGATTCTAATGTAGCATCAGATTCAACCCTTTCGTCTATCTCATCTGGTGTAGATAGAACCTTCGACATATAACTCAATCTAGCGCGTTTTGGCACAAGCGTGTCTTGATCGTCTTTAAAAATGTTGCGCCCCATATTCCCCTATGGGGATGAAAGGAGGTCCAGTCCACTCGAAATTTTTAAGCTTATACATGTTTCACGTTATCTTTGTTACAAACCTACTGATCTGAATCTCTCCCAATTTGTTCTCAGCTACACCAGATTTCCACTCATTACTTATCATGCCATGCCGTCATGGAAGCCTATGGAATGGGAATGATGCGAAATCTTCCAGATGCGCACCCACAGTTCAAACTCTTGCGGCCTCACTTTCGCTACACCATGGCTATAAATTCACGTGCTTGGGAGAGTCTCATCAATATATGAAGGTGGAGCCATTGATCAGGTGTTTGCCATTGGTGGAGAAGGAAAGAGGGAGTTGATGAGAAGGGGCGGAGCAGCATACAATGTTCAGCGGACCAATGTTAAGCACAGCTTAAAGGCAAGAGGAGTGGATGACCCAAACCTCTTGCCAGGATACTACTACAGGGACGATGGACTGAAGTTGTGGCAGGAGGACTATGTTAGAAACATCATCAATCTGTTCAACTCTTCTCATGCTGATGTGAGGGAGGATTCTGAGCTTCAGATCTTTAGCAATGACCTCTACACAAATGGCTTCCCAGCCAATGGCGGGGAGCAGGGTCATGGACTTACCCGGTTGATTGTTAGCAAAGCACAGCTGGTAGAGCTGTGCACTCTCATCATGTTTACTGGGTCAGCCCAGCACTCTTCCGTCAACTTTGGACAGTATGACATGTACAGCTATGCTCCCAATGCAACATCAGGGATGAGGCTACCTCTGCCTACAAAGAAGGGATTCGCAGATTCAGAAACTCTAATACAAGCCCTCTCTGACAAGAAGACTGTGGCTACTGTGATTTCAATTATTTACTTGTTGTCACAGTACAGCAAGGAAGAGGTATGCACATTTTCTGAAAAAACTGCACATTTTCGTTGCTATCATTCTAATTAATGCATCTTGCATGGGCATGCAATTAATTTTGTATCAACTTTCCAATTATAGCACTTCCTTGGCGACTTCCCAGCTGGACGCTTTAGTGAAGCTGCAGCTCAGGATCAGATGACAAGCTCTGAGCTCCATTGATGCTGACATCACTGAACGCAACAAGTCATTAGATGTTCCATATGTATACATGTCAATGCCATCAAGGGTCACCAACAGCATCACTATATGAAGGGCCACATATAGTCACAGGCCAGGATTTAGCATAAGTTTCGACATTCTATTTAAGGTTGTTCGGTGCAGTGCCTGCATTGTATACTTTCATTAACTATTGCACTTGATACAATGTTTCATATGGTTTAGTTTAAACACCCCAGGGTTTGGCTATACAAATTGTCACCTCTCCTTGAGCTTAATTGGATCATGATTATGCATATGTGCATACTTCACTACGAAGAAAATAGAAATAACCCATAATCACAAATCTATATTTCCCACGTCACATGCATAAACAGAGGACAAAACCTGTGAAATTGACTCAGGGTGTATGTTAGCTCAGGGTGTGGTGCATGCATGGCAAATGTTTAATTTAAAAGAACCAACAGCATAAGAAGCTAGGATTGCTGGAAGGTATGGGTTAAGCAGCACAATGGACCATAATCTAGTTACGTGAATCTCAAAACAATTTCAGTTGGTTTAATTAGTCTGGGGACCCGACTGATGGTTTGAGACTATCAGTCTGGTAACCTGCGTGTAACGAATTTGTTCCCTAGGAATGTTAATTGGTAGATATGAATATATTTGCGGGGTTTTGAGTATATATAGCTCAAACCATTAGTCGGGTCCCCAGACTAGTCATGGCGGCGAGCAGTATCTTATGCTTGGGTTGTGGAACTTGTGGAAGCAGGGCCGCCGAGAGAGAGGGGGGGGGGGGGGGGCCGGGGCCGGGGGGCTGCTGACCCCGGGGCCCGTCGTTAAACTTGGGGCCCGGGCCGATACACGAAAGCTATATATTTCCCTCCTGTATGGTATTTTATATCTACCGCACCCATCCCAATGGGGACCATTAACTTCATGGGGCCCAGAAGGAATATGTAGCCCTGGGGCCCGTGCCAGCTCTCGATGGCCCTGTGTGGAAGAGACATTACAGAGACTCCACAAAAACGGCGAGGCCTTGGTGAAGGTTCCTCGAATATCGTGGATGGTGTGGTCAAGTGTTGACGTCAATTAGTGGAGCGAGAACTATCATCCAAGGGTGTGTCAATTGAGAGCATCTTTGATCTTGATGACCTGTCAAATTATGGGAAAATGTGCCGGGAGTGTTTTCATCATTTCCAAAAGTAAGGAAGGCATGCGTAGCACAGGCTGTTTCCGTATCCAGTAGGAAGAACAGCTAATCCAATTACAACATCCATCTGTAAATCTTTAAGACCGCTATACCCAAGCTTTAAAGCAGCATTCTGTGCAGCTGCTCTGAGATCCTCCATTTTGGATACACGCGGTTAGCTAATTCAACATTGGTCAGACTTTAACATATTCATGCTTAAGAGGTAGGGCTATAACAATATTCATGCTGCTGCAAGAATCTTGCAGTAGGGAACAAATTCGTTACGCGCAGGTTACCAGACTGATAGTCTCAAACCATCAGTCGGGTCCCCAGACTAGGTTTAATATTGTAACTCGGAGGAATTTCATCTCTTCGACTTCCGCTGGGCGGGGTACTGTCACTGGAAAACTGGTCCACGGTAATTTTGGTCAGCTCGAACCAAACCTACCAGATTTTATAGTCCGGGCTGAAAATTTTGGTCCGGATAGTGAATGTAACCCTACAGCTGCCAATGGTGGCCGGGCGAGGCCTCAAACTACAGAAAATTGTATGTCCGTCCGAACCAAATTAACAGAAATTTTGGTCCGGATGTTGATTGTAGCTGGTTCATAGAGGCTTCACGTAGCCAAATACAGGTAGTTTTATCGTAGTGTACACTAGCTGTATGCACGAGGGCAATGATGGCCGGGCGAGGCGCCATAGGGATAAACCAGTTGGTACATATACACTGTGATATCGAGTTGTTGCTGGTGATCGATCCATAGATGCTTATGCTTGCTGGTAACGTGGTTTGCGTTGCACCATACGCCTATAGTTCCGCCCCCCCCCCCCCCCCCCCCCCCCTCTTAATAGTTGGCGAAGTTCTGAACAAGATGTCAGCTCAGTGAGAAATTGGTTCAACTAGAGTCGGTCCTGACAAACTGAGATCCTGCCAGGCAGGTCTGCAGCCCGGGATATTACTGTTCATGACGTGTACATGAGTTGTAAAAACAAGTGGGAACCGGTTCGATCGCGACCGGAAGGCCAATCCGCTAATCTGGAGCGCGCAGAACCCGGCCTACTGTTCCATAGCCTTCGTAACTTAGGAAAGCAGCTCCCATTCTAGCTGAGTTCAGAATTCGGAGTTGTGTTAGAGATGGTTCATCTGGTTAAGTATACATTGGTCTGGGCAGACCAATTTATACTTAACTAGAGCAAAATTTCCTGATTAATGTTGGTCCGCGCGGACCAATTTTCGAGGGACCAAAATTGTGGTGACGGGCACCACGATTTATCGGAAATACCGTAAATCCAATTCATATGATCTAATTTCAAAACCTAATTTCCTGCCGAACTGTCACATCAAACTGAACCGTACGGGGGGGGGGGGGGGGGGGGGGGGGGGGGGGAGTTGGTGGTGTCCGCACCCCCCCTCAGATCTGATGATGAATAAAATTAAGTATCCATACTATTAACGAAAGCTACACCCCATGCACGTGATATAGCGTATCATCAAGTGCGGGACCCCCAAAAGCTTCCGCTCCCTCCCCCTGTTGATTATTCATGTCGGACTCCACACCCCCCCTACCCCCACCCTTTTCAAAATTCCTGTATCCGCCCCCAGACCAGCTTGTTCCACTAGACCTTGCGAATGCGGGTGACGATGTTACCCTCTTACTAGCTGAACTGCTCAGGCCATGTTGCAAAGTACTTCTCTGATCAGACCGTTAACACTTAGAATAATGCTTGGTAATCCCATGACGGGAAATAATTTATAATAGAATATCATAGAGAAATACAAAATGCATTACTACCTTTGCATATGTCTTCTTCATATTAGACACTCCCTATGAAATACAATGCCCGGACCTAATTGCATGGTCTGCATGCATCCTGGCGGGCGGGCATGCCGCTGCACTTTCAACTTTGTTATCTTCTTCCTGTATACGGCTACGCCACTGACTGTAACAGGGAGTGGGAGATATTCAATTCACTGTAACTGAGGAAATCAAAATTACTTCACCTCATTAGCCATACATATACACCCGGATGTTACCGCAACACGAGGCTATATAATGCATGGTATCAGCTAGTACAAGCACCATGCAGCGCAACTCAATTGCAAGCAATATAAATGGCTGAATTCAACGTACCTGAGGCCACGTGCTACGTCGTTAAGAGAGAGCAGTTTTGGGATGAAATAGACGGTCCGTCGGCACACGAAGCACCTAAAGGTATGTATGTGCAAGTTCCCCCTATGTATGTATGCGGGCTTAATGTAGACATTAGTTCAATTGCACAGAGCATCGTGTCTTTTGGCTGACAGAGCGCTATAGATTGTAATTTTCATCAGATCTTAAAGGTAGGGGGGCTGCTTAATGTAATTATAATTAATGTACATAACTGTACTAATTACACCTCTCACGTGAGCACCATTGCTTGTAGGTGTGGATAACGTCTATGTATTATTTTCATATCACTGCATGACTAACTCTTTTTTTTTACCTGATTTGAAACTGTCCATCAAAGAGCCGAGGTAACGGATTGGGATAGTAAGAAGCAACTATAACCTAGCCCGCGAGTTTTTTTCCCCTCCTATTTAGCAGAACTAACAAGCCGCTTATTTCCAACGCATAAGCGATAAACATTTACCCGCGCGGGAATGGGCTCAACGCTATTTATACCTGAGACATCAGTTTTAAACCAGTCGTATAAATGGCTTCGCAAATGCCGCCGGCAAAACACATTCCATAGATCCCATTTCTGTAGTTAATTAAAGCATTAAAACTATTCATAATATTATGGTAAATAGGTAAGACTGGTTTTGTATTAGGTTGCTGGGTGAGATACAAGTTAGTACCAATCCTGACGACTGGACCATAGATACAATGTATGGTTCTCATGCATGCACAGAATAAACGATCGTCCGGGTATCACCCCTTGCAGCTTCACATTTCTATTATGGAGTACGCATCGCTACGGGATCGGAAGTCGGAGCGGGAACACCAGACAGCGACGTGTACGTAACGCTGGTAGGCAGCAAAGCCCACACGGGGCAACTCGCGCTGGTTTCGGGATGGTGGAGTCGTCCATTGGCTTCTAAAACCTACGTCGACTTGCTGATAGAGTCTAACCAAGACATGGGCGAGGTGGCTTTTTTCTGTTGCATCACCGTGGTATGGGGACTTCGTGGACGTCATTGACCAACAGTCAAAGGAGAAGGTAGTTCTTCCTTGTTACCACTGGATTAACGACGGAGATGCTATTAGCTTCACCTCGAAGACGAGTAAGTTAAATTAATGCTACGTTGCGCATGCGTGCGCATTGGTATGCGCAAAATCAAACTTTAATGCATCGCTGAATTAAACTGATACACTCCACTCACACCCCCACCCTGTAGCGCTACTGAAGGATGTCACGTCTAACAGCATTCAGACACAGATCGCTGTCGACCAGAGAAAAAAGAAATACAATTGGCAAGTGTTTCCCGATTCAGGGATGCCATCGGCTATCGATATGCGGTCGAAGAACCTCACAAGTGACGAACAGTTTGGTAGTGTGAAGGGAATCGACTTTACCAAAGACGCGATCTCCGCTGCGGTCACTCTGCAATTCACAGCCGCATTTACAGAAATCAAATCTCTTAGCCAGTTCGAGCAGCTAGCCACTGCCATGGGAAAACTTGACCAGTTTCCTACGTTCGAAATTTCTCGCTGGACACACGATGAAGAGTTCGGTCGACAAATCTTGAATGGCGTGAACCCAGTGATAATAGAAAGATGCTCTTCCCTTCCTCCTAACTTTCATGTCACCAATGCGATGGTCGATACCTCCATGGATAGGAACCTCAGCCTTGACGATGCAATGAAGGTAGATTGAATAAGGCTTGTAGCTGCACGAGTTGCACAGGTGAATTTGTACGGCTATGGTATTGAGGCTTATATGGATATGATATTGGTAGTTGTATGTAGCAAGATGCACATTAATTATGAATATGGCATGGATAGAAATTTATTAACGAATTTCACTGGGGGTGGGCATGGAAGGTATTTGTTACCATCGATTGTTAGGCTAAATAACAACTTGTACTTCAGGCTGGTCACCTGTACATATGCAACCTGAAGATCCTGGATGGATTGCCATGTCGGGAGGGTTACTACTGTCCTGCTCCCCTCTGCCTGCTGTACGTGAACAAAGCCAACAACCTGGTCCCCATCGCCATCCAGCTGAAATGGCAGCCTGGGGAAGAGAACCCCATATTCCTCCCCACTGACACCTGGAACGATTGGACCCTGGCCAAAATGTACTACCAAAGCGCACATGCACAGGTAAACCCTATATACCTTCCTTGCATGTCGGCCATGGATAGTTGACACCAGTGCATGTGTACGTAACTGAGACTCCAATGTACATGTAGACCTGTTTGGGGAAGTATATAGCAATGACAGGATTGTGATGCGTACTAAAAATACTAAGACAGAACATTCCAAAGCTAATACATGTTTCACGTTATCCCCATTACAAACCTACTGATCTGAATTTCTCCCAATTTTTTCTCAGCTACACCAGATTTCCACTCATTACTTATCATGCCATGCCATCATGGAAGCCTATGGAATGGGAGTGATGTGTAATCTTCCAGATGCACACCCACAGTTCAAACTCTTGTGGCCTCACTTTCGCTACACCATGGCTATAAATTCAAGGGCTCGGGAGAGTCTCATGCATCAATGATGGGGGAGACATTGATCAGGTATTTGCCATTGGCGGAGAAGGAAAGAGGGAGTTGATGAGAAGGGGCGGAGCAGCATACAATGTTCAGTGGACCAATGTTAAGCACAGCTTAAAGGCAAGAGGAGTGGATGACCCATACCTCTTGCCAGGATACTACTACAGGGACGATGGACTGAAGTTGTGGCAGGCCATGGAGGACTATGTTAGCAACATCATCAATCTTCTGATGCTGATGTGAGGGAGGATTCTGAGCTTCAGATCTTTAGCAATGACCTCTACACGAATGGCTTCCCAGCCAATGGCGGGGAGCAGGGTCATGGACTTACCCGGTTGATTGTTAGCAAAGCACAGCTGGTAGAGCTGTGCACTCTCATCATGTTTACTGGGTCAGCCCAGCACTCTTCCGTCAACTTTGGACAGTATGACATGTACAGCTATGCTCCCAATGCAACATCAGGGATGAGGCTACCTCCGCCTACAAAGAAGAGATTCGCAGATTCAGAAACTCTAATACAAGCCCTCCCTGACAAGAAGACTGTGGCTACTGTGATTTCAATTATGTACTTGTCACAGTACAGCAAGGAAGAGGTATATCAAAACTACACATTTTCGTTGCTATCATTCTAATTAATGCATCTTGCATGGGCATGCAATTAATTTTGTATCAACTTTCCAATTATAGCACTTCCTTGGCGACTTCCCAGCTGGACGCTTTAGTGAAGCTGCAGCTCAGGATCAGATGACAAGCTCTGAGCTCCATTGATGCTGACATCACTGAACGCAACAAGTCATTAGATGTTCCATATGTATACATGATGCCATCAAGGGTCACCAACAGCATCACTATATGACTGGCCACATATAGTCACAGGCCAGGATTTAGCATAAGTTTGGACATTCTCACATAGGCATAGGAACGCCCCTAATGGAGTGGGCCCGAAGTCATTTTATTCATAGAACTTCTAATATGGTATCATCTATTACCATGTACGGTGAAAATCAATGAATAATATGACTTCGGGCCCCCCTATTAGGGGCGTTAATTCCTACGCCTATGTGGTAAGGTTGTTCTGTGCAGTGCACTGCATTGTATGCTTTCATTAACTATTGCACTTGATACAATGCTTCAATTGCATATATGGTTTAGTTTAAACACCTCAGATTTGGCTATACAAATTGTCACCTCTCCTTAATTGAGCATGATTGGACCGTGATTACGCATTAATATATACGCTTCCTTCCAATACCTAAGAACTTTCCTTCTACTACACCTTCCGACCAAAGTGGACCAAAATTTTTCATCAAATTCCTTCTTTTTTGTGACATTCGTACCTCGCGCGCATATGCTTTGCCCTACTTCCCAATCTTTTCCGTTTACCTTTACAAAAGACGCACCACCAGCGACAGTAACTCGAGAGCCGTCTGCTTTCGCCATTTGTAGTACAAAGTTTACTGCGGTCACGTATAACAAGGGCTTCAAAAATTGTCCGTTAGACAAGACATTTGTCCTTCGTACTGGACATCAGGTGAATAGGGGTTAATTCTATGCCGACTATGATGGTTTGGGCATTTGTGGCACATGTGCCTGGTGATACACTGCCAAGGAAAGTATTTTTTTGCCACTGAACTGAGTCATAGAAAGAGACCGTGCGCCAATAAAATATTTTGTGCACAATATCAAAAGACTCTCAGGCACTTGCTGGTGCCACAAATGCCCATTTGAAGTCCAGACATATCACCGTTAATTCCACGTACTAAATTTTAGTAAAGTGCAGTAGGATGTACTTTCCTCTAACCCCATGAAAGGACAACTGTGTGAGTACTGTGCCTCGATCACGCAGCTTCTCATACTCATGGCAACAAGATACTCTGATCTTGTGCAACCAACTTAGTGCCGGTGTCACCTTATTTTGTCCGTTCATGGTGCATCTCATATGCACATGTGTATGTATGCCCTCAGACTGTTAAAGATGTAATATTATTTTAGTGGGGGGGGAGGGGGGTTTATTAATATGGTAAAAACACTATTAAGCACACACGCGCGCACATGTGCACTCGTACAAACACACATGTACACACACGCACGAAGACACATATACTGTGAGTACAGTAGGTGCTATCACAATGGATATAATATAATGTTACAGCTACAGAACATAATATTATACTGATACATATACACACGCACACGCATACATGGTATACGCGCGCGTTCCGTGCGAGAGGTCGATTCTGTGCTTACAGACCTTTGGTTCGAGCACTGTTCATTATATATTGACAAAGACAACGACATTTCATTTTTCATTTTTAATATGTTGCGACAAATTGAATTCCATCACGTGAAACATTGCCAATTGAGCCGAAATTTTTGCCCCCTTTTTAATCTTTCGTATTTGTATGAATAGAAACACGAGAAATTAAATTGTGGAAAAAGTACACGGACCGTTGAATGCACACTGAGAAGATAAATTATGTCTGCAAAGAAAACCACCTGGTCTCACACCCAATCTAGAGACATATGTGTTTGCCAAATAGAGTTGAATAAATCGTATGTCTTTACGTGAACTAGTACATATCAATACTAATGTAAACCTAACCATCCAACAATAACTACTGAGACCAGTCATCACCATTAAAAACTCACCCTACATCACCTACAATCATGTACTACTCCACTTACAATCATCCAAAAACACTCAGTTCACGTTCCCGCTAAATGCATATGAATTAAAAAATTTCCCATTACGATCGCGTAACGCTCTCTCCTAATTCCTACACATCATACCGTTTGAGTTAAAACAACGGGGCAGCACACGATCTCCTAAAGTGCATGCGCAGAGCCAAAAGCAGACACGCGACTCAGTCAAGCGTGAAAGGTCGGGCAACAGCACAAGTTCGCAATATTTTCTTTGATGGCAGACAAGGATGACCAAACCAGCGGGTAGGGACAGCAGGATGCGAACATTTCGCACCCCCAGCACTCACAAGGGCAGCGGGACGCTACCACCTTAAGCCAGCAAAAGAGCGTGGAGATCACATTGGAAAATCTCAAGTACGTGATGTGTTCCGTGGCAAAAGAGGTATTTGATGAACACCGTGGCCAGCGACCGCAGAGCGAGTCATCACTACAAAGTGGGATGGCGGGTAAGCAATAAAAATTATTTTATTTTATTAAAATTAAAAAAAGGCTGGGCGGAGGCCAGTAAGTGCGAAAGAAATAGCTGGGGCGTGGACCCCACAGCGGATGTGGACAGCTGAGTGGTTGTAAAATAAATAAAAGGCTAGGGTGGTTGTGGTGAATGGCTATGGGTGGAACCCTAGTGTTTGCTAGGGTTGGACCCTCTAGTGGTTATAAAATGGCTAGGGGTGGACCTTTAGTGGCGTTAAAAATGACTAGGGGTGGACCCCTTAGTGGTGTGAGAAATGGCTAGGGGTGGACCCCTAGTGATGTTAGAACTGGCTAGGGGTGGACCCCTAATGGTTATAAAATTGGCTAGAGGTACACTGGTACAGTGGACCCCAGCTAGTGGTTATAAAGTGGCTGGGGTGGACCCCTAGTGGCTGTGGAAAATGGCTAGGGGTGGACCTAGTTGCTGTAGAAAATGGTTTGGGGTGGACCCCCTAGTGCCTGTGAAAATGGTTAGGGATGGCCCCTAGTAGAAATGGCTAGGGGTGGTCTCCTAGTGGTGTTAGAAATGGCTAGGGGTGGACCCTAATTGTTATAAAGTGGCTAGGGGTGGACCCCTAGTGGTTTGAAAAATGGCAAGGGCACGGTTGTTCGCAGTACGTTAGAAATTAGGTTTATAATTAGAATATTACGGTATCTGTCTAAATAATTGTGAAGAAACTCCTCATTACCATGTACACACGTTACTCTAGATACATCTTGAATGCGCGTAGTATGGACTCGGCGCTGTGTTTGAGTTGTCGCAAAGGTACTAACCGCCCGCATGTACACTTTTAAATTTAATTTTTATTTATTGCAGTGCTGAAATTGAACATGATAGAACCTTTAAATGCCATGAAAAGGGAATTTGCTGTACAAGAATACACCTCTTCCATTGTGCATAGTACGTTGTAATGAGTATACGACCTCCACCAGATAAAAGGATCCCCAACTAACTGTGTCTTAAATTTTGTGCTTGAAGAATTCGGAAATATTGGAGATTTTGCTCCAGCCAACTGACCTCTGATTGGTTTTTTGTATTGAAACTGTAGCTGTAATTGAATGAAAGTTTCCCCGCTATAAATTATTACTGGCGTATACACGCGTATGCAGGTCCTGCGTATCTTCAGTTATGCAGATTCGTAGATGCAATGTAAAGGATTCGAATAGATGATGTGCACAGAGTCTGCATAGGTTCAATATATATAATATATGCATGCCAACACAACCAACATACCAATGGTACAACACTAGGATTAGATAGATATCATGAACATCTCCTTGTTGTGGTTCCACACGTACCTTGCATCTATGCATGTATGCCATCCCTTCCATGTGGATGTTGCATACCATATTATCAACATTAACCTTATACCTATGCAAGGATGCAATGCCTTCCACATGTTTAAGTGTACCTCCTTACCTTGAACATGGATGTAACTTATGCGTAAGCACTAAATAAATGCATATTGTGGATCTATCATGACAAGTGCAAGTTATAGATATCTGATATCAGATCTCATTTACAACCTCCCTGAACACAACATTATATTACATGCAGTTCTATGTCTCACTCATAGTACAAAAAGTCTACAATACAATCAAGTACAATTGTACCCACTTGCTCTTGGCGATACCTATCTCTGCTAAGAAAGGGTAGCAAATATACTAGAACAGAAGTTGAAACAGGCAAGATTGCTTTGCTTTCCACAGGCAAATTGAAAAGAATCATTTCCTTTGTGAACCATAATTCAAAGCAAAAATCTACTATCCCAGGTCGTTCGTCTCACTTCCCTAACCAGGAGACACTATATAACCTCTCTGATTCCAATAGGCACACATGAGTTAAATGCTTTGATATTCAGTTGTTCTGTGTGGCACACACACACACACACACACACACACACACACACACACACAGTTGTATCATCCATAGCCGTTTAGATAGACCTATGTAGTTTTTGATAGCTGTGCATGTTCCTGCATGGGAACTATTTCTCTATACGTGCATGCATTGCATTCCATGTTCGTATGGTTCCCTGTGAATTATAAATAATGACCTAGTTCTTTGCAAGCTTAAAAATAGTATTTCGTTATGACCAGCCATCTATATGTTCTCTATCTACTAGAAGTGTTTCTTAGCTGCACACGCGCTAGCACACACACACACACATACACACACACACACACACACATGCACAGTTGTATAGTCATCCTTAGCCGTTTAGATAGACCTATGTAGATTTCGATACACACACTGTGCATGTTCCTGGAAGCTATTTCGCTATTACGCTTGTCTTTCTTCTGTTTTTGCTGCTGTGAATTACTTCTCAATCATCTGGTCATCCTTGCATACATTGTCAGGACACACACACACACACAGTTGTGTAGCTGTCACTTGCTATTTATATATGTAGGTTGATCCACAAGCTATTGCATGTTCCTGGGAGCTCTTTCTCTGTACGTGCATTACATTCTTTTTACCTAGTTCTCTTTGCTTATAAATAAGTGCCTCCTCTGTTGGTTGGTTCATTGAAAGAACGCAGTGTTTCCTTATGACCAGCCATTTGTAAATTCTCTAATCTACTAGGTCACACACACATACACACACAAATGAACATACACACACATAAATGACACAAACACACACACAAATGACACATACACATGCACATACATACCCACACGCACACACACACAGACACACACACACACAAAGCCCATTCAGGTATATTATCAACTCTCATTTTTCGCTTTTACACTTTCTTCTTTTTTTGCTATTGTAAATTATTTCTCTATCATCTGGTCATCTTTGCTTAGATGTCAGGACACACATACTCCCACTCATTCACGCACATCCACACACACATGTACAGTTGTATGGCTGTCACTTGCTATTTTTATATGTAGGTCTTAATCCACAAGCTGTTGCATGTTCCTGGGAGCCCTTTCTCTGCATGTACATTACATTCTTTGTGCCTAGTTATCTTTGCTTATAAATAAGTACCTCCTCTGTTGGTTGGTTGATTGCAAGAACACGGTGTTTCCTGATGACCAGCCATTTGTAAGTTCACTATCTACTAGAAGTCACACACACACACACATACACTAAGCTCATTCAGGTGTATTACCAACACTCACTTTTCACTTTTACACTGACTTTCTTCTGTCTTTGCTACTGTGAATTATTTCTCAATCATCTGGTCATCTTTGCTTAGATGTCAGGACACACATACTCACACAGACATATACAGTTGTATGGTCGTCACTAGGCATATGTAGGTCTGTCAGGCATAGTTGTTTTTCATGGTTGTGCCTATTCATTTCAACAATCATATACCATGCACGTGCACTGTGTGTTTCCTCAAAGCATTTTGTTCTTTCATGTTCCAGCATGGTACTCTATCTGCTTGTTTAATGTTTTTCCCTTCATGCTCTATTCCTCCTGTGGCAAAGGATGCCTTTGCTTACTGAAGCTAAATTAAGGTATGCTATCAAAATGAGTTACACCCACAATAATATCTCTGAATGTTTACCACCAAAGACAAACATGTCTGTAATGACTTATTCTAACTGTATCTGGCTGAGGTGTGTGGGAGATAACAATAATATAATTATAATAGCACAGTCACAAATGCATCCCAACAGCTGTTGTGGCATTGATATTAATTAAAAGTTAGTTCCAAAACCAAAGAAGAATAATGTAGCATAAACACACTCCATTCTTCACTGTTAATGTAACTAGTATGAGAGACACTGTTTGGTGGTACGTGGTCTACTACCACGTCCAAGCCTTGAGATATGCGTTATTGGATCACAAGCATGGCATCCAACTTTTCACAGACAATTTTTCTGATAAGATGCTTGACCCCCTTTGCATATGCTACGAGTAAGTGCAATTATTGGCTATACTTAATGGCATAGCTCACATGCAAGTTCACTTATTCATCTACACAACCACTTCATAATATTGATGTCTCAGATTGGTTTCCTGCACTACAGAATTATTTCTCCTGGCTTAACTCTATAATCTGGAGCTCATGCGACCCCTGAGCTCATTGCCATCTTCAATACTGTGCCTTGTAGAGCTCTACCAATGACAGGAGTGATTGAAAATCACACATGGAGATCAATAGTAGTAGTGGGGATGCTAAGGGTGAGGTCAGATAGGATGATTATGATGTCAATTGGTTGGTATCCATATTATACATGTGTACGGACCAATACTTTGAAATTGAAACTTAATAAAGGTATAGTACCGAAATAAATCTTCCCCATTACAATTTAGACCTCTTGCACATATGAATGGATAGCGCAGTATTAATGCCCAATACGTTTAGGTTTTATCGATTGATACAAGCTTTAAAAACCTAACTTATCAATGATCTAAGTAAGCATATGCATGTTATCTTCAAATCTATTGAATGCACGCATGAAGCGTACATGTATATGTATTTGCAAGTTATACACTCGTCAAACATTTGATCGATCATGCAGTTTTCAGAAGCTTTTTCCTCCACTGATTACTGAAGTATCGATTATCGCTGTCAGACTTGTGACCACAACCCATGCTGCTAGCTTAGTTCAGTTCAAAGACTTTTGTCTGCAGTCAATTTCCAATCCATAGTAAGAGCGAACTGAATTGCTCCTGATTATTGAATATCTTACCCCTATGCAGATTTGCATGGACACTAATGAACTCGAGTTTTACAATGATGAGGGCTGTGTTTATGATGAAAGCGATGCGATTGATGGCGACTGTGAAGATGATGTGGTGTGAGTAAATGATAGTTGTGGTAATGAAGTAGAGGATAATGACGACACTGATAACGAAAAGGTTGATGACCACAAGTATGAGAATGATGAACGTGAATGGTGTGCTGTAGTGGTTATGCTGTATATCTATTAGGGTGTGGCTAGGCGCAGCGCATGCGAGTTCTATGATTTGTATTGATTCATCACGTGTGGATGGTTTTTGTGTAATTCTGGAGAATACCTGAACAGTTGGTTGCCCGCGAACTCTATAAATGGGACAAGGAACATGATGATGAGGATGATGAAAGTGACCAAGAACATGATGAAAATGATGAAAGTGATGAACATGAAAGCGACCAAGAACATGAGAATGATGAACGAGATGAAGAAGAAAGTGACAATGAATATGATGAGAGTAACCATACAGGCCAGGCAGCTACAAGCTCAGCAGTTTGCTTGATGAGTACTTAAACAATGGAGGGTGTTGTACCAATAATTGCATGGTTAAGTACAAAGAATTGGCCACAAAGCGTGCGTATGCAATGGCCCAGCTAACCAAGAAGGCAGTGGTGTTGGGGATGCTGGCCATGATCCACAATGGGTCATAAATTCGTTTACCGTGGTGAACGTTCCCGAATGGTCTTCCACTACTGCCTTGACTGGTCGTCTCGAATTTGCAAAGCAGCATTTTGTGCAGTAACTAATTGCAAAGCTAAAATAATTAAGTTATTGCAAAAATCCTTTTCAGATAGGGATGTAGCACCTCGAATGCAAGGTAACAGTAAAAGCATTCCTTACAATGCCATTTCAGTAAAGGATAAGAGCATTGTAGTAAATATCATACAGAAACATGCAGCAATACATGGTCTTCCTGACCCCGGACATCTTAAGGGACCCATACAAGATTATGTGCTCGAAAGCAATGTTACAAAGAGAGAAGTGTACAAGAAATATTGCCAGGCAATGTTAATTCAAGCATCCCCACAATCTAAGCCAACATCAATGGTACAACCAAAAAGTAGGCTATACACACTAGTACACACTAATGCTAGCCAATCAGTGTCTACTAGTACAGCAGCTTCAAGTTAACAGCAGTATAGGTGTGTCAGCTACAGTGTGTTTATTTTACTATGGCACAGGTTTTGCAACAATACAAAAATCTGTCCCAGCAAAAGTGATCTATGTGATGTATGTGATCAGACATTAGTGTCATTACGACACAGCTTAAGGGTGAAAGAATTAACATCAACGCAAGCTACATAACTCAAGCTAAGACATTATGTGAGGCTTACAATATCAACACTGCAAATGCTATACTTCTATGGAAGGCTTTATGCAGACTTGGAGTTAAAAATGATGAATTTCAGAATCGATCTTGTTATCCCTACTTAAATACGCAAATGCAATATTCCTTCAAAATATATCCATACAATACAGTTCCCAGCAACGAGACACATTCTATTTTGTATCTCCTCGTAAAGTTCAGGTATTTGGTGTTGCTGTGAGCCTTTATGCAGGCAGGTTTTCTTTTTGATTGACGAGTCTGAACAGATCGGAAAGGGATCCAATTCAGTTGTCAGTTTATTGCATGCATTCTTCAAACTTCATGGCATGGGTGAAACGTATGCAACATTACAAGCTGGCAATGGTGTTGGACAGAATAAAAACAAAACAATAATGTGGTACCTGGCGTGGCATGTAATAACAGGTCAGCACCATCAGATTGATATACAATTCATGCTACCCGGACAGACCAGACTCCTATTTTGGGTTATTCAAAAACTATTACCGTGTACAGAACAGCATTGACACACTTGAAGAACTAGTGAAATGTGTCTGAATGTGTGGAAAAGATGTAACATGTGTACCACAGCTTTGTAGGGATAAGCAAGTATCACATTTTGATTTCATAAGGATAATCCAGGAGTTGTGTTGATGAAACAGACACCAGATGGTGAAGGTAGGGAAATGAACTTGCTCGAAAAGGGAGTCAAGATTGTTGATATTGTTAATGCTTTCAAACAACAAAGAAATGCTTTCCAAAAGGACTTACACAAACATGGGCACAGTACCATTATGGTAAAGTGAGAAAATATGTGCATTGTGCATCAAATAGAGAAAAGGTTTGCCCTAAACCAAATCACAGAAAGAGAGCCGGTAGTTGATGTACCAGGACCATCAACCCATACTCAACACAGACAAGCATGTATAGTACAGAAATAACAAGAGGCAGACAAATTACTCAAGATGAAGACAGTGATACCACACAGTCGGGGCGAAAAAGATGGAAGAAATCCGAGAAAGCGACACATGTCATGGGGTTTGCTGGTATTTATTTATCCCGGGGCAGAGCAGCTGCGGTCAGCGCGAACACGGTGGTGTCAGCTGGCATGACTGCGCGCGGCTCCATAGGCAAAACGCAAAGCATCATGTTTAAAAAGAACTTACTCTCAGTGTTGAGCTGTGGGGACTGGGTCGACGATGTTCCCTGCTGGGGCACTAATGCGCCCTGTTGGGTCGTGCCAGAGGTTGACTGCGTCGGCGTCTGGGTGCCCACTTGCGGGAAACGTTTCGCCAGCCATGCCAACTGGTCGGCAGAGAAAGGTGGAGGCTGTTCAGTTGCGGGCGGGTCTCCCGTCGTGAGGGTAGACAGAAGGATAAGGATGGTCAAGGGTTTCGCGCTTGTTGACTTGCGCAAAAGGCGTGCTATAAGAGTGGAGGTCGTTATGCGCATGCGTAGGGATATGACGTGCTTTGTTAAGTACGGTTAACTTCGTTAACCGTCATGTAACTAAAAATAGTTGAAGTCATAGACAGGTCCCTTTTCGCTAACTCGACCCCATATATAATTATATATATGTCAAGGCCCGATTTCAAACCGCTGGCCCGCTTTAAGGCGGGCCAGCCCATTTTAAAGCGGGCCAGCTGGACCGTTTTAAAGTAATACATGAAAGTATGAACCTTAGCATTCTAGTTTCGATTTGTGATAACTACCACTCTTTAGAAGTAAGAAGAGCGTCGGTAGCGTTAAACCGGGCTGGCTGGCCCGATTTAAAACCGGCCAGCCCATGCATGGTCCGCATGCGCACATGAAGGTGTAACATCTTTATTGCCTGCACGTGGCCACCTGCAGTATTGAGTGTCTTTCGAAATGTTCGTCGTTGCTGTGGTTTGAAATGTTGAAGGACAATTTCAAGGAGTATGTGGCGAGGACCTCCCCTGACGATGATGAGAGATCTACCAGTGGTGTCATACACAGGAAGCTAGGTCAGAAAATCAAGGATTGTCTTCTAGGAAACGGGTCTTTTGATAAGAATGGTAAAGAGATATGAATTTTCGCTGTTGATTTGCCAAGTGTGGGTATGAGGGATGTACTGGTGGTGCCAGCAAAGATGAAAAGATACAGCTCAGTTGACTCTACAGGCATATGCTTTTCACTTTTAAAATATATCATAGATTGAGGATAACTCGCTTCTTGGGAAATTCCGCATGGTAATTTATGTTGAAGACTATTGGAGCACCCTTATAGAAGTTCATGAGAAACAATTGTTTCATGCTGGCTACAAGAAAACCTTCCATAAGGCATGCTACAGTAGTATTGTAACTGTGATTGAGATATTAAGCGTATTTCTGTATAAATTAATTCAGGTGCAAAGCATGTATTGTGGACTTCCTCAAAGCGTCGTTTTAGAGTTTGTGAAGGCCTGCACAACGTGTCAGCTGTGCAGACCACAACGTGTTTCAGCTCCATTGAAACCAATCCTTGCTTTGGGATTCATGAGTCAATTACAGGTATTTATTGTCAGTTGCTTATTGCATTGAGTTATGTACTGATACATTTGTAGTTTGATCTCATTGACTTGAGGCACCTGCCCGATGGTGAATATCACTGGATTTTGCACTGCATAGATCATTGGTCTAAGTTTAATTTTGCCTACCCTATTCCATCAAAACATGCAAAAAATGTGTAGCAGAATGCCTATAGATAAAAATGTGTTCCCATATTTTGGCATTCCACGTATTCTGCAATCAGATAATGGAAGAGAATTTATTAATCATGTCATTAAAGAGCTAATAGATCAATGGCATTCAAACATTCCGTTTGTAAGTGGACAACCTCTACACCTCAATCACAGGGAGTGGTTGAAAGAGCTCGTGCCACACAGGAGAGAAAACTGTCAGCAGAAATTAGCAATGGCAAAACGAAAATATCTCCACCCTGGGCCAAACGACTTTCAAAAGTCATATGTATGTTTATAAGATAATTTGTATAATTTAATCATACTTCAATGTGTAATATTTTCTATGAACCCCCAAGTTCATGACACTACTGGCAAATCTCCATTTGAGTTAGTGTTTGGTCAGATGCCCAGAGAAGTTGTATTTCCGTCAAGCAAAAAATCTGCTATTATTTTGGAGGACTTGGAGGCTGATGGAGTTGTCCTTGACAGTGTTGATTGTCACAGTAGTGCCCTAAGTTCCAAATGTACAAACGACAGAGAAGAACCTTGTCAGGAAGGTAATATCTGTATTGGTTAAAATCCAGCTGTGTCTAAATGTGATGATGATGATGATGATGATGATGATGATGATGATGATGATGATGATGATGATGATGATGATGATGATGATGATGATGATGATGACGATGATAGTGCTGGTGAGCCTGAGTGTCTTCAAAAGGATGATGATGACCAGTATGATGAAACCAGTGGTGTTAATGAGGGTTTTAGAAATCCTGATGGAGATATGGATTGTGGTAATGATGGTGATGGGGAATTTCCTAATGTAATTGTGGATGCAGATGGGGAGCATGACAACGATGAAGCAGCAAGTGATGTACATGTAATTGATGCAGATGGAGTTTTTCATAATGAAATTGAGGATGTGCACAGTCTGATACATACCAGTGGCTGTGAAGATGACGAGAGAGCTGCTACCGATTTTGATAATATTGGTGATGAAAAAGAGGTGGATATAAATTCTGATAGTTTGGTGCTAAGAAGGTCTAAGCATTTAGCAACTACCAAAAAACACATTCAGGTATACTAAGTTATGGCTACGAATATTAATGTCTATATATCCCTTTCATCTCAGGTACAACAAGCAGCTGATACAAAATATCTGACAGTGGCACAGAAAATGGCTTACCATTACAACAATAAGAAATGTGTGAAGTCATGTGGTGTGGGGGATAAAGTATCAGTGAGGATACCACAAATTGACTGTTCATGTTCAGATATGCTTAGGTTACCATGAAATATAGTTGAAGTATTAGGGACTGTCCAAGGTGTCTATCACTTACAGTAAGCAGTTTTGAATTTTTATATAATGGAATGACTTTTTTAATCACTTATGTTTTTAGGAGTGAACATGGAATACTGTCAACTTGTTATCTTGCCAGTCAGCTTGAGGATTTGGTGGTCCACTTTGTTGTGAATTTAAATAATGGAAAGAGATGAAGAAAATATCATTACGAG
Organism: Eunapius fragilis; assembly: GCA_963681505.1. Lineage (NCBI taxonomy): Eukaryota > Metazoa > Porifera > Demospongiae > Spongillida > Spongillidae > Eunapius > Eunapius fragilis. The sequence continues at coordinate 5,817,495 of OY811976.1, read as the reverse complement.
AAGCAGCCAAACACCAGGCACCATGGAATTTATTTACAGCAAATGCTTGTAATTGCACCACTGGCTGTTGAACAAAACAATGCCAATGTTTGAAAAAAAAAATACAACATCAAAAATTTGATAAACTACATGGGCTCCAATCAACTCTCCTGGAACAGGTTGGTACAGCCCCAGGATTTTCTCCAGTTGATGGAAGAGGTGAAGGTAAATATAGATTGAAATTAATGAGGGATAACTAAATATTGATTTATATTTTGTTGACAGCAATCCAGATATTATATGATTGCGAACGAGGACATTGGATTACCACATGGTTTTCAAATGGTAAAGTATATTTGATGGACTCACTATTTGCTGAACATCTATCAAAAAGCATCAAAATGCAAATATCTGAAATGCTGACAAGGGAAATGGAATATCAGTCACTGCCCTTCCTGTTCAGCAGCAACATGGTTCAACAGTCTGTGGTGTGATGAACATTGCATTTGCATACCATGCAGCTGCAAGGAACAATGTAGCTGAAATAACATTTGATCAATGTTTGATGTGGCAGCATCTCATTGCTTGCTTTGAAAAGGAATCTTTTAGTCCTTTCCCAGCTGCATCAAACACCAATGAAATCAAGTGAAACGTGCTGAAAGAATTCATCATCCTGCTGCATTGCCATTGCAATCTACCTGATTGTTATGATAACAACATGATAGAGTATGAAGTTTGTGGCAAATGGTTCCACTACAGATGTGTACAGCTGAAAAGAGCCCCTAAAATCATGTGGAAATGTTCCAATTGCTAATTAACTCTTTGACAGACACTTCACATTTATCAACTACTTCATATTACATTATTATCGACTGCAAACACTATATGCAATGCTATAAAATAATAATAATAGATAATGCTTGGATATGTTCATTTTTGTCTTGTTATTAAAAACTGGTCAGATAGCTGAATTTAAGGTGGACTAGGCGGCCCACTTTAAAGCCAGCTGAATGGACAGTTTAAAAGCCGGCTATGTGGCCCACTTTAAAACCGGCTGGCCTGGTTTATAGCAGGCCAGCTAGCCGGTTTTAAAGCGGGCTGGCCAGGTTAAAGCAGGTCAGCTAGCTGGTTTTTAAGCGGGCCGGCCAGCTTTAAAGCCGACAGCCCGCTTTAAAGCCAGCCAATATTCAAATCGGGCCGTAACACATACATACATATATATATATATATATATATATATATACAGCATTATTTTTTGATACGTAAGCATATATATACTGAGCAGTTTGCACATGCATATCCATGTGCATCGGATGCCTCTACCCAATGCATATGAGCTGCATGCCTCTACCTATGTGCATAGGCTGCCTCTACTCTATATTGGCTACCACTATTTTGAACAAATCTAAATTGTTTTTTTTTTGGAGCACGCTTACTCGCTTGTTTTTAAACCAAGTGGGTTGGGGTACAGCATGGAGAGCTTTGAATCTATCTATTGATTACATTGATGTCTGAACAAATGTGATTGCCGTGTAATTGTGCTTCATGTATATTGTTTCATTTTACAGATTTATGTTTTGAAATTTGCTCACTATATTTATGGCAAGCATATTCATGTGCCGTTAAAAAATTGTAGAACATTCCAGTGCATGTAGTATATACAAGTGTTGGGAAGAGAACGATGATACACAGTGTACCCTGTAAGGATGCCATCTTGAGGGAATTGGACAGCCAGCCAGGACACTCTGACAGAGAGATTGCATGACTGTAGATCCTGATGTTTGTTTTTTTACTGCACATCATTTTTAATCACAGTAATTTCTCAGATGCCTGCCAATACTTCTATCTGTTTGGGATCTGTGTCTGAATTAAGTTGTTCTTCCACAGATGCTCAAACAATTTTTTGTCTTGTCAACAATACGCCTGCTACTCAGTTTTTGGGAATCAATACTAGTGCACCGTATTCTATTGTAAATCTGAGACTTGTAAAGCTCACTGTTTGGGGTTACTGTTTGGGGATATGAGCTGGTGTGTCTCAAATCCTGTCTCAAATCCTGTGCAGAATCCTTCTGACAAATGGAGCATTTATAAGTAGTAGTACTGCATAACTTACATAACTCATTATTATGAATACCAAATTCAAGAGTAATTTAGACACTCCTTCAGAAATATATGATTTTAGAAGTCATAGGGGTACTGGTAATACCCTTTGTATGATCCGTATGAGGGACATAAGGATTATACCTTTGAGTTTGATTTGTTTATAAAAGGAAGTGAAATGCAGATAACTTGGAGCAACTTTGAACACAACAAGGCCATTTTATAATGGGACACTATTTTTGTGGAAACTGTCTGATATATTCAATGAAATTGCATTACGGTTCAGAAGTGTTCAAATGAGTATAAGACCTGCCACTATTGATGTGCCCTACATTGTTAATTGTTAGTTTTCCCTTATGAAGATGTGGCTGTCCAAAATGGTAGTGCCCATTGTTGTAAGGAATAAAACAGAGTGACATTATGTGTTCAAAATAGAAATCTGATATATTTATGAAATCATTAAAAAGATCAGTGCAATTTTCATAGAAACTGACGCTCTGTTAGAATTGTCTTAATGTTGGAACGATTAAAAGCCATTTACCCTTATATCAGTAGATAACAAGCAACCTCATATGCCTACCTTTTTGTATGCCAAAGATTTGTGTATTAAATTTTACCCCACAGATCTCAACATTCAAATTCCACTTTTCTTTAGTTTATTTAATCTGTACCACCAGAGTTTGCTTATACAGGGTGATTGAAAAGTCGTGCATGATCTTTGAATTGGTATAACTCCAGAACTGAACAATGATGATAAATTTTGCTGTTTAAACCAAAAAATATACCAATGACCAGCTTAAAGTTATTGATGAGTAGTTATTAAAAATCATTGCTCAGTTTATTAGCACCTTGAAAATGCTTTGATCAACATTCAACACCATCCAGCTGGGTGATGTTGAATGTTGATCAAAGAACTGAGCAATAATTTTTAATGTTCAAGATACGTGACTTCACTAAAGCAGTTGTGCATGAAAATCAAAATAGTAAGTAAACATTTATTTTGCTTCATGTCTATTGTCCTGACTGTCCACCCGGGGGTACAATTGGACAGCTACGTAAGGTAAGTTTTTTTTTTGCCAACGTTCATACAGATAGTAAAATAGCTGTTTCTCTGGACTAGTGTTTGTCAAATAAAAGTGATTGAGAGCTTTCAGCTGTCTGTTTAGGCCTATGTTTAAAAGGTCATGTACGAGTATAGTCTATACGCGTACATGTTCTTTTAAACATAGGCCTAAATAGACAGCTGAAAGCTCTCAATCACCTTTTGTTGACAAACACTAGTCCAGAGAAACAGCTATTTTACTATCTGTATGAACGTTGGCAAAAAAAAACTTACCTTACGTAGCTCGTATACGATATGTACGTACCGCACGGAGCGTAATGGATAGGCCCGCTAGCACGGCTCGTTTTACGGGTATCGAAAGGATTTCAGCCTTACTTATCTCGGCTCGATCCTAAAAAGACTTGTTCTATAAGCCAGTACCGTTAAATGCAATTAGGCCACTTCCATGACCGAACGGCAAAAACTTTTTTTGCTGTCCACCCGGGTGTCCAATTGTACCCCCGGGTGGACACTCAGGACAATAGACATTAACTTACCAATACGTGGTTTATTTATTGGTAACAGGTGCAACAGGCTTAAATAAATTATGTGACCATGATTTATATATATAACCTTGGGCAGATTCTTTTTGAACTAATTTATTACATGAAAGAGGGATGTTACCCTGTGAAAATGTAAGCAATAGATTTGAGGTTACAGTGGCTACTGGGAAAAAAAAACAACGCCCATTGAGGTCAGTTTACTCTTTTGACATGCATACATATATTAATAAAGAATTCATTGTAATAGAAAGAAGTTATTGAGATTCTTTGTGGTAAGGGACCTGTCAATCCTGCTGAGTTGAAGGGCTATAAGGCGTACAGAATTTGGCAGTAAAAGTGCTTCAGACACATGAAAGTTATTTCTCTACAAAATTTCATCTTGCATTGATGAGATAGATGTACTATGTTTGATTATAATATAACGTACAGTTTAGCTTATTCACTACAACATTCCTGGCCTATATATTTACTCACAATCACAGTACATAACTACCAATAAAGGTTATTAGCTCTGCTAAAGATGGCCCTGATATTTGTCCTAAGGAGGGTCAGAACCAGCCTTCCATATAGAGCTACAATGGTTAGGTTGTACATGGCCCCATGTACAAGTGACAAACATGGACACATACATGTGACAAACATGGCCACATACATGTGACAAACATGGTCACATGTAATAAGAGTGTTAGGGGATAGATGCGGACGTGCGAGTGATCAGGACTGCAAGATATCAAATCTCCAATGTTCCCTCATCAGTGTTAAAATACAAAACAACATGTATAGTGCATGTGCGAATTAATATACGAATACATGAATTAAAGTGTGAAACCAGCTGAACAAAAAATTAAAAGTGTCGCGCGGTTATTGGTCTAAATTAGTGAGAAATGGACATATTCATATAGCATATCCACTGCTGGTTTTGCTACTGCCTTGCTTTTACTTTAAGATAAGCGCGCCCCCTGGAAATTCAGGGACAAATGTACAAGGAGCGTGGCAGCGGAAGATATAGGGGTGGGGGGCGGGTTATCCACAACTACCCCCTACCCCCCCCCCCCCCCCCTCCCACAATACATCAGCTACTGAATGTTAGCGGTAGTTACGCAAACCGTACGCCGCTTTTTTCAGTTACGGCTGCTTTTAAACCACCGATTTTCGTTCTCTGAAGTGTTTTTTTTTTGTTGTTGTACATGATAGTTTATGGATCTTAGATCACTTAAAGTACCTTCATAGTTTTTTTAACAATGTTATGGTGTAGTATGAAGTTATGCAAATAGGAAGTCAATAGCGTTTACCTTTCGGGATTTTAAAGTTAATCATTTTTATAGCTTACTGATATAATTATGATATACGCGAAGAGCCACTTTGAACTGTCCCAGTTAGATATATCGTGCACGGCCGTTTTTAAGAGGTGCTATAGAAACTTGTGCGATAAATATTTTAAATACATCAACGTATATACATGTACAGTCCCATTTGATCAACCAAGCGTACGTCGAAAAAGCAGTCTTATACTGGCCGACCGGATATGCATATCTGCACGTGACATATTATTCTATCGTGCAAGGAACAAGTATGCTTGTGGTGTGGGCCGTGCTTTTTCTGCTTTACACACCCTCACTCTGCCAAGGTGAGCTGTATAACTATTATTACTAAATTGAGCAACTTGAACTGTAGCCTCGTTTGCTTTTTATACTACGGTATTTGCACACGTAAATACTACGGTAACAGGATTAAAAACGTAATTTGTCTTAAATTCGTGCCGGCTGGTTCATTCACGAGGTCTATTGCTGTACTTAACCTGCAGTTCTTTTGCTTGACTAGCTTTCATTTATGTTTGGTAGCAAAGTAACCTACCGCATGCAACTCCGACTGAGGCCAAGAACCCTCTCTCGTTGCAACTTTATAAAATGGATTTTAGGACCCCACACACGTAGAGTGTTGCAATAATGATATAAGCGCTCTGCATGCTGTAACATGCTAGTACTGCCGCGCACCATGCAGTTCAACCGTATCTTTGTCAGCGATTCGTGCTCATGCTCCTGCACGTATGCATATAAGTTTTTCAATAGCCATCCGAGAGGTAATGCCTGTATATTCAATTATAGTTAGCTGCAAAGCGTATTGAAGAATGAATGGACATGGGATTGATGGGTGCGGCCTCGTGAATATGGGACCGGAAATATCAAAAGCCTAGGGCGAAAATCACTATGGCCCTTGCTAGTAATAGGCTGCTGACGTACCCATATTCCCAAGCCCTTTTCACACATGCATTTCGTTGCTATGCCATATAAAGAGCTCGTTAGAGGTTCGTGAATATTGGCGTCTGTCATTTTTAATTTGCATTTTAGATGTACTCCCTTATGAGCTCTGTCAGGACTGTGAGGTGGCTCGCAATTCGCATACCCCACATAGAAACTAAATGCCTATTCCATTCTGATAGTCTAGCTGTCGGGGTCGATGAGATCATAGGTTAATAACCTTATACGGAACGGGAGTGGAAACGCTATATCTGTACTTATTCATTGCAATGTTCCATGCATCATCGTTTCGCATGAATCTAATTAAAATTGCTCTAACGGAGCCAGTTCACAATAGCCCATAAGAAATCAGACCTAAGGTACATTTAGGCACAGTACGATTTCTAAAGCTGTTCAGATGATTTCTGCACCCGACGAATGTGTCGGGAGAGCCAGTTTCTAAACTGTTTGTGTTGTATAATTTGTAATACATGTGGCCTGGGTTTGAATAAGTGTACCAACGCGGGTTCAATTTGAACTTCGCTTGTTGTAAGAAGAGGTTACCGGTTACAGCTTGAAGCGCTGTGGCGAAGCCATGCAAAACTGTAGCGCAGAGAACGAAGCATTGCGAGGTAGTCTGGGGACCCTAGCATGATGTAGGGTCTGGAACCACGCGTATACCAAACTGGTTCAGATTACTTTTTGTTATTTGTGTACGTTTATATGATATTCATGATCTACAAAACCACACTCCCACGTGAATCTAATCAACATCAATCACCTTGGCCCTTGTTAATTATTTCACGTGAGAGTGTGGTTTTGCGGATCATGAATATCATATAAACGTACACAAATAACAAAAAGTAATCAGAACCAGTTTGGTATACGCGTGGTTCCAGACCCTACATCATGCTAGGGTCCCCAGACTAATTGCGAGGTGCTTGTTCAAAAACGTATGTCATAATATAGTACTTGATTTTGTCTATAAGTACCTCATGCGGCTCGCAGATAGTTGTAGGGTCATGGGTAAAGGACGTGCGCTGCACGCACTGGGCTGAAACGAAGTTTTATAACAAGCCAATAGGTAAAGGCGTTAATTTCGTGCAAATTTGTTTTTGTCTTGTCTGTGCGTTTTTTGAGACACCATACTCGTGTAAGGTAAGTTATTTCTTGTAGCTGCGCAGGTTTACTCAGACTCGACTTTAAACTGTTTCTCATTTTTTAACCGCTTCTACTGCTATCTATAAAACGCTTGCGGAACCTAAGGAGGCTAGATACCAACCTTAGATAAGCACTGTGTGTTTGGCTTCACGGGAGTTTGCGGCCATATATTATGTGGACACTACAAATGATTATGTCATGCGGGAGTCATGCCCTCAGCAACGTCTTGACAACCAGAGCTAATAACGTGAGCTTATAAGGTACAAAAATACATCAACTGTGCATGTATGATCGGTGTTCCCTATCTTGATCAGAGGACTGTCCATGATGCAGCATGGACACTTCACTCTACTGCATTTGTACGAGGATACCATACAATCTGTGCAGACTGATGCCTGGCAATACAGCATGCGTTCCAGGGGGGTTGGTGTAAGATGTACAAGCATAAGGAACACGTCTGTTGGTCCGGAATAGTAGGATTATTAATGTGGGCTATTGTGGGCTGGTCTGAGCTGTGTCAGGGGATATATCTATTGAGGCGTCCACTAAAAAGGGTGTACATACAGTTTGCTGCATGGCACACATTAAACGTACTTGTTTTCACTGCCAGATAAAAAAAAGTGCTTATATGGTTATAGTATATCATCTTGGGAGGTGTTGAGTGTTCAATGCTTCTGAAAACTCTCAGCAGTTGTATGAATACTCCTGTTCTTCTTGTCTCTAGCCTCACCCAAGAAGCGACCACGTACTTTGCAGCGCTCATTATCCTTCGCTGCGTGTGTCTCCATTCAAGCCACGCAAATTATTCATAAAATACTATTGGCCTGATCAACGGTAAAAAAAGGGGGCTACTTCTGAGTGTTCTCCTATTTGTCCTGATGAATTGAATATATTATTTGCTTACCGATTTCCTCGGGTTGGTTCCAGCACTGGAAGCGCTGAAGTGCCACCCGTTCTTTCCCGCCAGATTTGCATAGTTAGAAAACGAGCTGCGCAGAACTAGAAGTAATAACTCAGCCCTAGTGCATTGATGGTTTTGTGTAAGCTATGGTAGAATATTTTGATATTTTTGATTCTATAATGTCATAAGACATTTTATTATACGTGGATCACAAAACAGATCAAAACAGATGTTGCTTAATGAGATGTGGCTAGAATAATTACGGTATCGTTATTTACCCAACCCATTGTCCAGCCGCAAACAGCCGTCGCTTATGTCTTATGACGTCATACACACGTGAAGCGATAATAGAATCATGCAATGTACAGTGTTTCCAATAGGCTATTAATCAATGGTGAAATGAAAGGCCAGCACCGACAACCTGGTAGAAAAATATTTACTGACTTGTAACGCCACTCGGGTATGCGATCAATTTGATCATTATTTTGGGTCAGTAAAAAAAAGTTATAAATGAAACGATTCCCCTCCCCCCCCCCAGCTCTTATAATTAGTTTGAGTAATATAAGGCCGGATTCAATGAATATTGATATTTTACTAGCTATTACTATGGATCCGCCCTAGTAAGGTAGGGCTACGCCCTTACTAAAACCGCCCTAAATGCACAATTTGTCGGATACCAATTTCATGTCAGTAGTGCTATCAAGAACAAGAAGACTCAAGCCTGATGTCAATTTAAATTTTTAGTGTGTATTTTTTTGTAAAGAGGTGTGTTATATTTAGCTGGGCGCCCGAACGTCTAGCCACGCCCACCGACGTTATGTTCTTAGTAATTATTTTGAAGCGTAAAACATGCGTTTAAAAGGAAAGGAAAGCACGTATCCCTAAAATGTCCCATTTGATTTACAACAAAGCAATCAGTATTGCAAGCATTTTTTTGAAAGCATATTACATATCAAATTGCTCAATAAAAATCAGAAGGAATTATTGATCATTCGAAATGGCATTTGTATACCATGCATGTCAGGATTGATCCATATGATTACATTTTTTGCAGTGTGCTCATATGGAGAAGTAAGACTTGTTGGAGGGGTTAATCAGACTCAGGGAAGAGTTGAAGTGTGCACTTCCAACACTTGGGGCACTATCTGCGATGATAATTGGAGCACGGAGGATGCCATGGTGGTGTGTGCTCAATTAGGTTATCCCAGTGGAGGTGCACAACCATATTCATTTGCTGTCTTTGGGCAAGGATTGGGTCCTATTTGGTCAAGTGATATTCGATGTAGTGGTGTTGAGGTCTCTCTGCAGGACTGCTACAAGGACCCTTTGGGTGTACCATACTGTTCACACCAGGAAGATGCTGGAGTAGCATGCAAACGTAAGCATTTAACCAGGATTGAAGGTTTACTTACATTGCATATATTACATCACTATAAAGCTACGCTTGGTGGCCTAAAATTTCCCACCCAAGGTTGGTTCTTAAATGCACATTGTATATAGCACTATTATAATGTAGTTATATCTTTATCAATCAGATAAAGATTACCTTCCATTCATAAGTCTGGGCACGACTGTTGGAGTTCCTACTCTGTCAACACCAAACGTTGACGATGGTTATTCGAACCCAATTTACATATCAGGAAGCTTTCCATTTGGTTCAGCATCAGGAATACAGTATATGAGTACAGTTTATGTAAGTTCTTATTCATGCCTACATTTATGTAGTGCTTGCTCATTACAAATTCAACTCTATCACACTGGGCTGAATGTGTATTCGGTTTAGGCATACGTGTCTACAATTATTTTTAAATTTTTTGAGTAAACTTTGAAAAAATCAGCCACATATGTGGCAATATCAAGCACATGCAGCTTATTTAGAATTCATTGTTAAACGAGTTATCTTTCTTCGGAAATGTATATTTTCACTGTTGATATAAGTTCTAACGTCTTACATTCCAATGCTGATAAGTAAAAACATAATCAGGTGTTCCTCTTGGGGGTTTAATTTTAATTGTATACTGTTAGTTTTTTGAGTGTGTACATTTCCAACTATGATACAATGTAGCTCCTTTGTAAACAACATATAGTACATATGATTTTAAACATTATTAAAATTATTCTTATTACACAGGTTGGTACAAATGGATACTTCTCATTCAATATGGGAGTTAGTGACTTTGAAAGACAGTTATTTCCATCATCTACTCCAAACCTAGTTGCTCCATTTTGGGCAGACATATACATAGTTAATAGCCCGGGTCGAATCTTTTATGAAGTCCATGAAACAAATGCCAGCTTTGTCCCCCTAACACGTGTGAGTGGATTTATCAGCAGCCAGCTTGGAATATTGTTTCATGGTAGCTGGATGCTAGTGGCTCACTACAATAATGTTCTTCCGTTTGGATATACAGACCCAACTGCTGTAAGTTTAAAGATAGGAATATCGCATACAATAGGCATTATTCTATTTCTGCTGTAATTAGACTAACACATTTCAAGGGATTTTAATAACAGATGGAAGCCAGTCTTACGCAGTGTACACTTACAAATGTGGGTTGATGAGTTGGTCAGGTTATGCCACTATTGGTTTTGGAGCAACTGGGAGCATCTACAAAAATTTCCCTCTCTCTGGAATGTTAAATGTTTCTTCAGTGGCATGTTTGAACATGCCATCCACTAACTGGAGTAATCTAATTTACCCTTTATCTGGTACGTAAAATAAAATTGATTGCATCAAGGATACTAATGTTGTTGTTTTTGCAACAGATGCCAGAATTCAACCACCTGTACTTGAGCTCAGTAGCATTGGTGCTAGTTTGGAAGATGAACCAGTCTCCATATTTGTAAATGCCCAAACTCCTGCTTATTCAATACCTCAAAGCTTGTCCATCATTATGAACGTATTTCCAAATACAGCAAGTTTTGATAGGGGCTATTTTGATGGAAACAATTGGATCTTTAGCCCATCAGATTTTGGAGTTGTAACACTAAATCCTCCCCAGCATTTCATTGGTTCTTTACAATTGAATGCAACTGCTTTCAATGGATTCCAAGCCAGTTTAGGATACCTCTCAATATATATTGAACCATTTCCACCACGTCCAGACCTTGTGGTGAACAGCCCATTGTGCTTCAATCAGTCGGACCAGGTCATATATATTACTATCAATGCTTCATTGGATTCAAATACATCACTGCTCTTTGTATATTTATATAATGTTCCAAACACAGTCACAATATCCAATCTGCAAAGGAACAAAAATAATGAATACGTTTTCAATGGAACTCACACTGTCTTTCTGCAGCTGAGGATAGTTTCTAATTTTCTAACACTCCGATCCTTAAACATAACAATATCTGCTCAAACAGTTCAGCTTACAAATGGAAACAGAGCATATCGTAATGTATCGCTAAACCTTACTACTTGCGGTAAGAATGCATTAGGCATCTCCTTTATTCATCATGACTGTGCCCATGCACTAAACGTTTCTCAATGCTTGCATTAAAAATATAAAGTTAATTCCATTTGCTTAAACACATTATGAATGTTTGTATGTATTTTGTTTCTTTACATGAACAGGAATTTGCAATGATGGTGATTTGAGACTTGTTGGAGGGTCATCCCCACGTGAGGGCAGAGTTGAGGTGTGTTATTCCAACACTTGGGGTGGAATTTGCAGTCCTAACTACTACTACTGGGGAGATAGAGAAGCTGCAGCAGTGTGCAAAAAGCTGGGATACTTCCCATATAATGCAATTGTATATAACTACCCCTTCTTTGGAGTAGGAACCTCTGTTTATTATCTGAATGTTAACTACTGTGATAATGATGCAGAAGGACTTCTGGACTGTTACTACAATACCAATTACTATCCCTTTGTCGCCACTCTTGGATCATACACATGCTACAATGGACTTCAAAACATTGGTGTTACTTGCTCAAGTAAGTTGCTTGTAACAGCAAAATATGAATATTGTGTTGACCATAACACATTCTCCTAAATTAAGCTTACATTAATAATGCCCTCTGTAGAGGTTACTTAATGAATGTCAGGAACCTGCTTCACGTGATGCTGTTTTATAACAGAATAGGAGAGATAATTATAATACTGACCAGTATCAGACATAAAATGATGCTTTCTAAGTATCAGACAAACTCCAGTAACTTTTCTAGGCAGTTCATTTGGACCTCATTGGATAATTAGGTTTAGCGCAACAATATGCTACAACACAAACACTATACAGCCTGAAAACTGCAATGTTACTTGCCAGATCCAAGTCCTGAGTTTTGCTCTGGACAATGCACAAGGGGTACCATACGACTGGTGGGCGGTCCCTCTGCAAATAATGGAAGAGTTGAGGTCTGTGTGGGAGGATGTTGGGGAACAGTATGTGGGAACTACTTCGACAACAATGCTGCTCGTGTGGCATGTAAACAGCTGGGGTTCCTGTCTGATGGTAAGGAAGCAACACTTAGTAATAAATTGATTCATTATCAGTCCATATCATTCTACATAGGAGCATATGCTCAATATTACAGATTTGGATCTGGTTCAGGACCGATATGGCTGAATGGTTATCAATGCACAGGAAATGAGACTTCAATTTTTGACTGTCCAATCACCTACAATAGTTATGATGGTCTATTTTACTGTAACCATAACAATGACGCCGAACTTTTTTGCCCAGGTAAATGATAAATTTTCATAATCTAATGATGAAAATCCATTCTTTGAAATTCTAACAGTTCTTTCGAACTGCAGTGACGGGGATGTTCATCTGATTAATGGACAATCTGCATTAGATGGAATAGTAGAGTTGTGTTATTCACAACAATGGGGTAGTATAGGTGGAGTTTACTACTGGAGCTCAGACAGTAGTGCTGCTAACACAGTCTGCAAACAGTTGGGATATAGTGGCAGCAATGCTGCACCATATAATACATACAATTCTGGGTCACATCCTCCTATTTGGGCCAACATTAACTGTGATGCAAGAGTGACGAGATTGATAGACTGTACCTCCATCTACAGCATAGGCTATCAAGGCAATTATTACTATTATTATGGTGGCGTTGCTGGAGTTACTTGCCAAGGTACCTGCTGTTGAGCATTCGATTCATGCAGCACACACTTGAAATTAAATTGTGTTTATGTTTCATGTTGCCAGAAAATGATGCATCTATATGTGATGAAGGATCTGTGCGGTTGGTTGGTGGGTCTACTCCTTATAATGGAAAAGTGGAAGTGTGTGCCCGAGGAAGTTGGGGAACTGTATGTGGAAATAACTGGGACTCTCTTGACGCAGCTGTTGCTTGCAGACAACTAGGATTTTCATCATTAGGTACACTATTCATCTATCTAGTCATTTGTTCTATCATTGTATCCTGCAGGTGCTATTCCATATTCGTCTGATGGATATTATTATAATGAATATGGACAACCAATATGGTTACAAAACCTTAACTGCACTGGCAATGAACACAATTTGTTTAACTGCCCTGTTGTCAAAGCCACATATTCCTACTGTGACCACTACCCTGATGCAACTGTTCAATGCGCAGGTAGGCTTACACAACTAATGTCATTTTGAAATCTATGTCATGATTCCTATTACAGTTAATTTGCAATCTGAACAATGCACAAATGGAAAGATTCGCTTGGTGGGAGGGTCTATACCATCAGAGGGTAGAGTTGAAATGTGCTACAATCAACAATGGGGCACAATGTGTGGATATAATAGCATCTCAACATTCTCAAATGTCATCTGCAGACAGCTAGGATATTCACCATATAATGCAAATGTTTACCAAAACTCATACTATGGACAGGGAAATGCAGGAATATTTTTGTACACACCCAGTCTTCTTTGCATAGGAAATGAGAGGACACTTCTGGACTGCTACCATGCTCCAGTTGGGTATCATCGTTGCAATGATCATAGCAGTGACTTGGGTATACAATGCCAAGGTAAGTGTACAATGTTCTTTAGAGTGAGATTTAAAAATTTAAATTCTGCACCTGTAGTTAGCTACCCCAATATTTCTGCTTGCAAAAGTGGCTCTATGAGGTTGATAGGAGGAGACTATGCATTCCAAGGAACAGTAGAAATTTGCATTGGAGGCACATGGAACACGATCTGTGGATATCCATCGGGCTGGAATGAAACAAATTCCATAGTTCTCTGTAATCAACTTGGCATTAATACTACAAGTATGTGTGTACAGATTATGATTAATTCCTGCTCTGATAACTTCTGTTTTATTTCAGATGTAACAACGTACTATAATAGTTACTTTGGTCAAGGACATGGTTATGCTCTGCAGTTGCAGGCTGCATGTACTGGAAATGAATATTCAATATTCATATGCCCACCATATCAGCCAGAATTCTATTTCCAGCAGTACTCATACAGATGTTATGACCACAATCAAGACATTGGAATTCATTGTATTACTGATACAGGTAGACCCACATGAATAATTTTTATAAATCAGACCTCCGATTTTTAATATGTAGGTTTAAATGGTTTAAATTATGTATTTCTGTGCAATATTATAACATCAGCAGGTCCCACATATGTGTGCTCGGATGGTGATGTTCAACTTCTAAATGGAGACAGTGCACAGAATGGGATTGTTCTTGTGTGCTACCAGAACCAATGGAGTGCCATATGCGGTGACTATGCATGGACCTCTGATACAAGTGGTGCTATTACTGCCTGCAGGCAGCTGGGATATGGCACAGGGATTCCAAGTGAACAGTATGGGTACAATGGGCGGTCTTTCTTGCCATCGTTCCTGTCCAATGTGCACTGTGATGTCAGAACTAATAGACTAATTGACTGCCACCATGACACTTCATATTCACTGTGCGTTTATGTTGCTTCAGTTACATGCCAAGGTATATTATGTTTGCAAAATTATATGCATAATTCATATTTGATCACCTTTGTGTCAGAAACATTCTCAAGTGAGTGTGTAGAAGGGTCTGTATCTCTGGTCGGAGGACCCAATCCTAATGAAGGAAGAGTGCAAGTCTGTGGCCATGGAGTGTGGGGAACCGTGTGCAACAGCTATTGGGATAGCTTGGATGCTTCTGTTGTGTGTCGTCAGTTGGGATATGGCAACCTAGGTATGAACTTTTTTTTCTGAAAGGCACATTTGATCCTGATACTTCTGCAGGTGCTATTGCATATCCCTACTACTATGGTTATGGTCCATCATATGGTCCAATATGGCTCTACAGTCTCAATTGTACAGGACTGGAGCAAGAGATATTGAATTGTTCTGTTATCAATTATACTTCATCTGTTTACTGCGACAATTACTATGATTCTGGTGTAATGTGCATAGGTAAAAGCAACATTTGTTTTAAGTGTAGTGCAAATAATGCAATACTTTATTTCCCCTAGCATCTTCACCTCCTCAAAACTGCACTGATGGTGATGTTCGTCTGGTTGGCAGTCAAATTCCGTCAGAGGGTCGGGTGGAATTGTGCTACAATGGGCAATGGGGTGCCATCTGTGGGCAATATGGTGACCTCACTGCGTATTCAAATGTCATCTGCAGACAGCTGGGATATTCACCATACAACGCATATGTATACCGAGGCTACTTTGGACAAGGAACAGGAGGAATATTTATGTCCACACTTACCCTCTTTTGCATTGGTAATGAGAAGACACTGTTAGACTGTTACCATGCCCCTATTGGATACCATGAGTGTGAAAACCACAACAATGATCTTGGACTGGCGTGCCAAGGTTAACTGTATATACAGCCTTTATATTGATGCCAATAATTGCATATCTTTTCAGATAATACAGTCAACATCTCCCAGTGTGCAAGTGGAGATATTCGGCTGCTTGGTGGATATACTCCCTATGAAGGCAGAGTGGAATTTTGTATTGGAGACTCATGGACAACACTTTGTGGAGTAAATCCATCAGCCTGGGGACCATTGGTAGCCTCTGTGATCTGCCATCAATTTGGACTTCAGTCATCTGGTAAATTTATTTAAGCTAGTTCTAGTTATGAATCGTACTATCTCTCTCCAGGTCCTGAATTGATTTTCAATGCATACTTTGGTCAAGGAAGTGGAATTGGTGTACAATTGAATCCTTCCTGCACTGGCGAAGAATATTCACTTTTTGGATGCAAATCAATTGATGGAAACAATGTTATGAACTATGCACATTACTACACTTGTTATTACAACCACTATTCTGATATTGGAATCAGATGTGGCAACATATCAAGTAAGAATGCTGCAGTTAATTATTTCGTAATCAACATCATTACTGTTACAGCATTGCCTGCTAACTGTTCGAATGGTGACATCCAGCTTAGCGATGGTAATTCAGAATTGGAAGGAAGGGTCGAGGTTTGTAAAGGAAACCAGTGGTATTCACTGTGCGGAGACACATCCTGGATCAGAGACACAAGTGGTGCTATTACAGTCTGCAAACAGTTGGGATTTAGCTCCATCAATGCCACTCCTTATGAGTCCAACTCTCTTGGATCTAATGTACCTATTTTATCGAATGTCCACTGTGATGCAAGGGCCAGTAGGGTGTTTGATTGCTCTTACACTGAAACAAGCTGCGGCTTTGGTATTGCTGGTGTAAGATGTCAAGGTAATCAAAAGGATTTGACCTGATACATAGTGATGCTGCATTTTATTAAAATAGCAACAAGCAATGGAAGTGAGTGCATTGATGGATCTCTCCAGCTGGTTGGAGGACCCACTTTGTATGAAGGACGTATAGAAGTATGTGCTAATGGTGTTTGGGGGAGTGTCTGCCCTGGTTATGGCAATAGATGGAGCTCACTTTCTACATCTGTTGTGTGCAGACAATTAGGGCGTCCATCAATTGGTAATGAAATAATTTGTTTTGTGCAGCATCATATGCTACATTGCTATTCCTTAGGTATACCTGGTTATTCATACAGTTTGCAATATGGTATTGGGTCAGGCCCAGTATGGCTTCATAACATTGAATGCACAGGAGATGAGTTTAACCTGTTAGACTGTCCCAGTGTCCACTCAGACTCTGCCTACGGGTATTATTCCATCTGTGATCATTACAATGATGCCAGTGTCATTTGTCCAGGTAAATATAGCTGAAGAAACAACTTCCATATACTATTAATTTTTTTTTTCTTCACAGCCCTGCCGCCCCCACAAAACTGTACAAATGGTGATGTTCGCTTGGTTGGTGGCTCTGTTCCATCAGAGGGTAGAGTGGAGATATGCTATAATGAGCAATGGGGCACCATCTGTCGGTCATCTGGAGATTTCCCTACTTATTCTAATGTCATTTGTAGACAGTTGGGATATGCACCATATAACGCAGGTGTATTTTATAACTCATATTTTGGACAAGGTTCTGGTGGAATTTTTTTAGATACTGCAGGCCTCCTGTGTATAGGAAATGAGACAACTCTTCTAGAGTGTTACCATTCAAAAGTGGGTTACATTCAGTGTGATGGGCATTATCAAGACATTGGAATAGCATGTCAAGGTATGTAGATGTCACAATAAATAAATTTTAAAACCCATTTTAATCGCTCTCTGTATTTAGCTACAACAACATTTGTTCCACAATGTGAGAGTGGGGCCATTCAGTTGGTGGGTGGTGCTGAGGCATATGAAGGAAGAGTTGAATACTGCATTGGTGGTACCTGGACAACATTGTGTGCTTATCCCAGGGCCTGGAATTCACTGAACTCCCATGTAGTGTGTAATCAATTTGGGATAAACTCATCGAGTGAGTAAATCTATTTAAAATTCCTTATATCAAATTCAGCATTGAGTTCATCCTTTAGGTGTGGAATCATACTACAATGCATATTTTGGCCAGGGCAGTGGACCATCACTTTTAATACAACCAAACTGTACAGGAAGTGAATTATCCCTGTTTAACTGTAGAAGCTCTGACATGAGTAACTTTGGCCTTGTGTATCAAAACTGTGGATATCACTACTATGACCTTGGAGTACGGTGTGCACCTCAAGGTATTCATAAATTTCAGTGGTCATGTTTCAATATCCATTACTTAACCCATACTCTTGCACAAAAGGTAATTGCCAAGATGGTGATGTAAGATTGATAAATGGTACTACACAGTATGAAGGAAGAATCCAATTATGTTATAATAATCACTGGGCACCTGTGTATGGTTATCCACAAATGCCATGGAGAACAGCTGAAGCAATTGTTGTGTGTAGACAGCTTGGATATGCTACTACCGGAGCCAACGTGTACACAGATAACAGATTTGGTACTGGTGCAAGTCAAACATGGGTGACAGACGTTCGATGCAGTAGCTATGAAAGCAAACTGCAGTTATGCCAGTACCAACTTAATGGATACTACCAGTACAACAATTATTACAGTGCAACAATGCGTTGTCTAGGTGAGAAATATGTAGCTGAAATTATGTGCACTTTAAAACTTGTTTCATGAAACAGAAAGTTGCAATGAATGTCTAAATGGATCCATTCGTCTGGTTGAGGGAACTACAACCAATGATGGCCGTTTAGAAGTATGCTCAGCTGGATGCTGGACAAGCGTGTGCATATCACAGTATCGTTGGGGTACAAAAGAAGCAACTGTAGCATGCAAGCAACTACAGCTGGATCATAGTGGTGAGGCTATAAAGTCCCTCCATAACCCATTTATGACACACACATGCACATACACATACACATTTTTTCATATATATTGTAATATGCATACAATACACACATATAAACATGATGTCTGTTTTCCTGAGGTCTCATAATTTGCCTTTCATTTAAGGTGCTGTACCTCGCTACTACTACTTCAAAAACCCTACATTTGGTTTGGCTCCTCAGTGCAATGGAAGCGAGACATCTCTGTTCCAATGCATGCAAGGAACATGTTGGAAAGGAAAATACAATATTGCTGGTGTTCAGTGTTTAGGCAAGTTGCTATTAGCAATTGACTATAAAGTGCATAATGAATGATATGCTATGAAGGTACTTAGGGTAGTTATATACCTTCTGTGTTTGTCATCTTTTAGCAGCAGTGTTGCCCACAAGCACAAGTACAAAGTCTGGAACATTTATACCATCCCCCGAATCAACTGGCATGTTTTTATCATCAATAGCGCAAACTGCTCCTAATGCAATTGATGCTACCTCTCATCTAACTGGATTAACACAAAATATTGCAACTATGACGTCTAGTCTCCACAACAGTGCAGTAGGAAGCCTTTATTCACCGTCTATAACAAGTGTAACTAGTATTACACTTAATATTCAAAATGCATACACTATATCAACTTCCAGTGCATCCCGTCAAATTGGAATTTTACCATCATCTTCATTTCAAACAAACACAAATATATCTGGTGGCATTCTTCAAACAGCAAGCACATTTACAGCTGGTGCTAGTATTCTGACAAGTACAGATGCATTTGTTGAAACTGCTCTGACAGCAAGCACAACTGCTGCTAATGCCATTCTTCAGATAGCAAGCACAACTACAGCTAATGCCATTCTTCAGACAGCAAGCATGACTACAGCTAATTCCATTCTTCAGATAGCAAGCACAACTACAGTTGATACCATTCTGCAGACTTCGAGCACAAGTACATCCGATACCAAAATAACTGCAAGTATATTTGATTCCATTATTCTGACATCAAGTACAATTACATCTACTGCTATTCTTCAGACAACAAGTTCAAGTGCATCTGATAGTACTGCTATTCAACCAACTACATCTGGTCAAACCATTATTCCATCATCTTACACCATGGATAATTCAGCATCCATATCATCAATGCAATTCACTACAACATCTTTGCAAGGGTTATTTACATCCTCTCAAACAGCTGATATATCTCCATTGCCACCTACACCTACTAGTACATCCCCTCCAGTTCTAACGTTCATAGTTAGTCCTTCCTATTCCAATGAAGGCATATTAATTTCCTGGTCATTTGACAAAAAAGCATACACTCAGTGCACTCTGACAACGCCCACATCAGTTCTTTATCCAACTTGCAACCTGTCATTCTCTGCAACAAACCTAACTGAAGGAATATACACATTGATTATAACAGCAACTGATTCACTGGGCAACACAGCTCCTCCTGTTGCTCATAGTTGGACTGTGGGTATGTTGTATTTATTGTAGAAGAGTTTATAATTTTGGGCATACAAAATTATTGGCATGTTTAATTTAAAAAATATATATCTTAATAATAAAAAGGGTACAAAATTATCATTTGGAATATTGCATGACAGTAACAACACTGAAAATTCAGCTCTATGGTAGAGGAACTATCTCCTAAAGAGGATAGCTGTAGCAATAGCCCTGACCAGGTGGAGATTCAATCAGCCATTTTTATCTTTATTTTTTACATTTATTGTTTAAACATAACATGAGAAAGATTTGAGGAGGGAGAATCAATGTCACTTATAGTTATAAACCCCTAAAACAAAATCCCCTAAAAGTCATACAGTCAGAATATGTGCTAATTATTAAAGATTTGGAAAATAATTTAGTTTCATACTTGCATACACTTAGTATGGTTTGTATATTTTGGTATTTTTAAATAGGCAGTTAAATATTTTTGTTTTGGATCTCTAATAATAAGCATTACATATAAAAAGAATAATATACCTGCTAAAATTGCTCTTTCATTGACAGACTTATCACCTCCTGTTGTCCTTCTCACCTCCTACCCAAGTTCTTCTGCATACAATCCAATGTGGAACTTTACATTTAATTGCATTAATGAATGGGCATGCAGCTACTGGTGCAATTTGGAGACCTCAGATATTGTGGACAAATTTGTGCCATGTTATGAAGGATACTTTACAGCTCAAAACCTTCTATCTGCACAAGACTATGCTTTTTCAGTTTATGCCATTGATGGAGTTGGAAATATTGGCAATCCAACAGTTTACAGATGGAAATTCAGTAAGGCATTAAATGTATTTTTAAAAATCTGTAGAGCAAAAAATACTTTAAAGTAGCTCAATTGTTAAGGCTGCATTTTGAGAACAAGTATTTAGAAAAGGTGTGTATGTCAAAAAAATTTGCATTCTGAAATGAGTGCATATATTTGCATTCCTGCAGCATATGCACCTCACCTCCAGCATGTGACCACCAATGTGTAAAAATTAAGATTGAACAATTAAATAAATTATAGCTGCATTGATAGATACATGTACTACTAATGCCCTGATAAATACATCATTTGACTACTGAAATCAGTATGTTTTGCTTATAGTGTATAATTAAAAGTAGTGTTAGTTATGATGAAAAAACCAGAGTAATCTAGCAGCATAATTTTGTCATTGTCTGTGGGTGAAATTACTGCATACTTGTGTATTTCTGTTGAATTAAGTGTCCAAGACTATACTTCATATTCAGTTGTGTTGGCAGCAAACTTTCATAATTAAAACTAAATCATATGTTATTCACTTTAATTTTGACAGGTTCACTACTTGTAACATCCGAAAAAATAGCAAACCAGCAGTTGTATGGAGCAGCAGGAGGGACACTTGCGGGTGCCATAATTCTTGTGACAATCATTGCAGCTCTGTGTGTGCTAGCGATTACAAGGAGAAAGTGAGTTACATAAAACCGATCCAACTTACACATGTGACCTGAAGTGTGATCTGCTGCCATACCAAATATTGTGTATGTGCATTCACTACATTTACAATAACATAAGTTGATGCATACATTTACTCAATACTGTTTGATCCAAAAATAATATTTCTATCCCAAAGGCCAAAACATGTAATGTTAACAGAAGGATTAAGGTAGGAGATTAGATGATATACAAGTCTTCTGAGCCACTATTATCACTTTCTTTTCCATTTCCAAATTAAAGGCCAGAGCATTTTACAACACAACCATCAGTAAAAAGGTATGTTTTTTAAGAATACTATTAATAACGTGATCTCACATCTGAACAGATCTAGTAATAATCATTGTAGAATATTCTTTACTGATCGGGATACCTCATGTTCTTAAAGTGAGAATGCATGCATACCCATCTTTAGGCACAACAAAAGCCCGATATATTAATTCCAATACTGTTTCAAGCCCAACATTGTTTGGCATATGAATCAATTCAATTTAAAATTATTTTTTATCAGCATGCAAAGCTCTTTTCTAACCTGAATTTGAGACCATTAAATGTATGTGTGATGTGACATGATTTTCCAAGGTCAACTGTATAAAATCATACCATTTTTGTACATGCTGAAATGAGACATTTTCAAATACATGTTCAATAAACCACACATGCAAAGGTATTAGTATTGAGAGGAGATGGAGTGATTTAGATGTGGGGTCGAGGCTGCAATAAGGGACCTAGTGCATATTATAAATTTCCCTCAAAGTTGACAATTGCACATGTAATATTAGGTCACTGTAATCCCATGCTGACAGACTAATTTCCAGTACATAAGAAAAAAATTGGTAGAGGACATAGGCTTCTGTTAGAACATGAAATAATTTGACAACCTGGTTTATTAAGCCACAGCACTCCTTCAGACCTTGGGTCATCTATTATTATGCTTGTGTTCTATTATTATATAGTGTATCAAGTATACAATATTAATATTGTAATTCCAACATCAGAGAACATGTGCTAGGTACCAGCATAAATACCAGATTTAACATGAGAAAATGTAAAGGCTTTGCTAGGCAGAGTTACTTTCATTGTAGTACAAGGACTTTTGGTTAATAGTATTGTAGAAAGTTTTCCTGTTGTTAATATCTTATAATAATGGTAATAATTATAATTATAATTAGAGTGCATAAGTTCACTAAAATGATGAGGCACATAACTCCTGGGGTTTGCATTTTCGAAGTACGCATTCACATGATTATGTACTAAAGTTACTCACAAGTGCAAAGAGTATCAATACCTTTTATTAGATCATACATTTGTCTTTCAGCTCAAACACAGATAAAGCATGCCTTGAGGAGGTACACAAGAAAGACAACAAGGAAACTGACAAAATATTACTTGTAGATATGCAAAAGACGGATTGTACTATCATCCCCAACGAATCAACTGAAGCTATTGATGCTGTGACTAGACTGTAGATAAAAAGCAATTACTATAGTGCTATTGCATTTTATATATTGTGGGTGCACAGATATAGCTAGAAGTGCTTAGTATATATGTGCATAATTATCTGCAGGCGCATACATGAGTAATATATTGTGTGCAGTACAAATAGATTGTTATCATTAATGTGGACAGCTCACGACTTCAAAATGTCTTCTGCTGTGTAACTTATCCAGGTCTTAATTTAGTTGGGCGTAGCCCGATTTTTGCTTTATGGCAGAGGGTCGGGTATCAAGCTATACCAAGATTTGTACCCGCCTTAGTGGCGGATACGGTTGCAACCTTTCATATAGGGTCCCCCCCCTCCCCACCCCTCTCCCTCCCCCGCCCCCCAACCTTTCGTATGGGGGTATTATTCCATGTATCCAAATTGCGTGATGGCTGCCACCGAGCAGACAATGTTATTAACATCCTAGTGCCAACACAGGATAGTAGAAACGTTTCATCTGGCCAAATAGACGCGTTGATACTAATGGTTGAGCTGGCATATCGCGAGATTCTATTAATCGAGCATACAGAGGGTCTGAATGTCAACGATAAAAGTATCAAACAATATATATATATATAAGGATGGCGGTGAATGTGTCACGAGAGGCTATGGACACTGCAAAACGTCATCTATGCTTATCGACTACAGGTGGAAACGAGTGGAACCGCTGAGTGGCCACGATTTTTTTTTTAACCTTGAGACGTAGTCTCGTCCCCAAACCCAATATGCGCAGCAGCCGCGCGGGTGGATTACATATCACGCCTGTGACGAAAATTTTGCCCCCCCCCCCCCCCCACCCCCCAAGAATTGGTCTCCCCGGACCAATTTCTATGAAAAAGCTGGTCCCCCGGACTAATTCTGTCTGAAATATTTAGTCCGCGCATGCGTGTTTTGGTCCTCCCTTTAAACAATTGAAGTGCTCGGATGAAGAAGCAAAAGAATTTGTCACCCGTGTATCAAAATAAAAGCGAGAAAAGGGCTAGAGATGGTATGATACTATATGCATAGGCTTCGGCTGTAGATATGCGATTCAGTGCACGTTCATGCCCGTATTGTTTAGATGCATGACGATGGCGTTGGTGTCTGTGACGACGGTTACTTTGGAATGAACGATGGCTTTTGTGAATGCGATATTAGCACTGGCGGAGGCGCTGGAGAAGACGATGGCGATGGTGAAGACGTTGAAGATGGTGGTGCTAGTGAAGATGATGGCGAGGGTGAAGACGTTGACGATTATTACACAGGGAAAAAACGCGTAGAATCAATTTTTGATTCAATAATTGTTTTTTCAATTGTCGCTTGTGATTTGTAATTGATTCTAAGCTTAGAAAATCATATACCATGATTCCTTAATTGATAAAAAAGTAATGATTTTTTAACGATCAAAAAATCACGTAATGATTTCCCAAGTGTACATGAATCAATTGAAGAATCCCACGACTAAGTATTTGTATGCAATGCTGCATGTATGTATTTGAAACTTGAATCTGGTTATATATACACTGACAAACTTTATATCACCAATTCACATTACACAACACTAATACATATACTACAATACAACTGATCTTGATGGATGTATATACTGACAATTCATTATCTTGGAAGTTCAAGAACATAAAAGGATGATCCTTTTCCTGCTTGAGCTAAGGCACATTGGCCTTCAAATTTTCTGGGACTTATTATCCTTACTAACCATATAAAGCCGACTTAATTTGTCTACCTCAGGAGACTTAAAGCACATCCATTTCACATATGATCAAATGCATTCTTTTATTTCTTCCTGCAGACCTTCTTGCTTTAATGTGATGCAGATTCTGAAAAAAAAAATAGAATGCAACCATAGTAAGGATGGAGTTCATTATTTTCTTTCATTAAATGCAATGCTTTCACAATAGAACCTCTATCTGTGGAATTGAACTCTGATGTGTAAATTAGGTCATTAACCACACAGTACCCAAATTTGTCCATCCTAGGATGTAAATATATACATCTATGTCATATGTATTCTTACAAAACTCTATTATTTCTTTATAATAAATGGAGTCAATCTTCAAGTTGCATTTACTAGGATGCATTAGCTCAATGGGCCAATCTACGACTTCACCTTGGTCAACCTTACGTTGAAATGCAAAACACATAACTGCAGGCTGCAAATGTATTGATTTCATCAGGCTTGTGTGAAAAGCGTGATGACTTTCTTAATTGTGACACATGTCAGGCCCTTAGGAACAGTTGGTAGCGATGGAATTACAGGTAGAGTAGAATTAGCATATGAAAATTGCAACAAGATTCTATTCATAATTTGTGGTTCAATATTTATGTTACTGTTAGGAAATTCAGCAAGAAATCCATTTATACGTTCATATCCAAAACACCAATAACCATGAGGAGGTCCAAAGACTGCTATTAAATCTGGAATGTGTAATGCCATATGATAATTGATTGACACCTCCCATTTTCCATGTGCAGCTTTAAAGCATTTATGATGGTCATGAAGCAGTTTATATAGTGTTGCAATGTTTTCATCACTCATAACAGGTTGTAATATAAGCTCAACAATTTGACACAGCAAGAGCATTGACAGGTATGCTCTGTCAGGTATCAATTCAATGAAGCATGGTCTAGCATAGATGCATGCAAAGCCTACCATTGTTGTGCTGTTAGCTCAGCCAGCCCACCTGATTTGTTGAATATATTGGTCAGTAGCCTTCCAAGATCGTATGGAATTCTTATTTTTTAAATGCGATTTTGAAACTCAGTGACATTGTTTGCTGACATACTTGAAAGGCACACTTTACCTTCATTATGCACCATTTCTAACAGAAAAGTATGCATGGGATCAGTTATCATCATTCGAATGATGTCAAAATACTCAAGTCAGAGCAATTCACTATATCGAACACCATTTTTCTTTTGAATGGTTTGAGCTTCTGCCAATGCATGAGCATTCTGATACTCTTGAGCTTGAATCCTAACTTGCTGAATTGTTCTGCTTTGAGCTTTTGAGCGTGTAAAGTAGCTCATTTTACCACTAGCAATCCTAGTTTAAGGTTCTCTTTCAGCCATATAAGTGCAACAGGAGCACCAAGATCTGCTTTATGACCCAAGAATTGAGAAACCTTCCTCAATGCTGGCATATCAAAGGACACACCAAGGAGTGCAGCTCTTATGACTGATCCTGACGGATGTAACGGAACAAACCATTCCACAGGAGTATCAAGTCATCAACTATAGGTTTCAGAAAGGTGTTGATATTGCCTTTTGGTTCTGTAGGGTCAGGTATCACACCCAATATCATTTTCTATTTGCTCTTGAAACGCTCACTTCTTGGCAAGTTAAGAACCGTCATCATTATGGCAGAAACTTTATACTCACTACATTTAAATGGCTTGAACCTATCTACATTTAATAGGAGTTCAATGTTATTATTGCCACATAGTAATGGAGATGTTGACTGCAAAGGATCCATTACAAATTCTTTCCATACTTGCCCATCAAATACATCTTTCATTTCATTACCAGTTGGATCTGATATATCCTTGGGAGCACTCAGAAGCTTACAAAATGTTGTGTCATTAAACATATGTTTCAGCCATTGGGATGGAGGTACAAAATGAAATTTTTGGTGGGGAATCCATTTTTGTCTTGAAAAGGCCATGTGTTTATAGTATCCCAATTCATGACCACATTTCTTACCAAAAATGACATTGAAACATGATTTATTCTGTGGAACTTCAGTTGGCTTGTACAGCTGATTACATGAATCATTTGGACAAACAATGTAAACTGTCTTTTCCATTCTACTTGAATAAACAATCTTATATAAGCAACTCATGGGCGTCCCCATAGGGGGGGCATTTGGGGCAGATGCCCCCCCCCCCCCCCCCCCCCCCCCGTTTTATGACGCATGCACTCACAGACACTGGCACGCACGCAATCCTCGATCGTCGATTGTTGTGATGTATTTTAAGTTCCCGCTTGTATTACATCATTCACAAATACATGTACGTTACCGTATACATGTATATAATAATTTCGAATACGCTGTTAAAATGTCGAACACAAAGCGAAAGCTGAGCGGAGCTGAGAATCGAAGATCCAAGTTACAACGTCAACTACTTTCAAGCGCACAATCGGTTGCACCAATTAAGTCATTTTTTGCTATATCAAGCGTGAACGAAACAATCGTTCCTCCGAAGTCTTCTGTTTCTGAACTCATACCATCGTGTCCTGCAAGTATTTCTTCTTTTCCGGCATCACCAACCATTTTGCCTGGTACACCGCCAATCGCGATTGATTCTTTTTCTCCTGTCAGTGCGATGTCTGTCTCATCACTTTCTGTCGACAACGTTTTGCCAATGCATGATTATCTGCCATCAAGTACTTCTAAGTTAACCAATTCAATTTCTCTATCCATGTCTGCTACTATATCAGTTTCATCCCTTTCATCTGCCTCAACCATTGATCCTGGTTTATCCACTATTGATTCTTCTGTACCGGTAAACACCTCTGATGTTACTCCACCTGCATCATTGTCAACTAGCTCAGTCATGCAGTGTAGTACCTCAACTGCTCCCTCTGCCATAACATCATCATATATGCCATATGATATTGCCAAAGTCTTGTATCCTAATGGTACAGATGGTCTTTCAAATGCAGACATGTGGAATCGTTGCGAACAATCACTTCAGTCTCTCACAGGGCATGAAAAATACATCATCTTAACACACCATTTCAGACCTAAAGATGACTTCAAGTTTCCACTGGTACAAATGACTAATGACAGTAGACGATGCTGTACAACAATGCTTAGCAACAATTATGTTTACAGCCAAACTACAAACAGCATTTTCTGCCTACCCTGTTCACTATTTGTTCCGATTCATTTTGGTAAAAAAGGTTTTAAGGACAGGCATCAGCTATCACAGTTTGTGAACCAGGGTTGCAAAGATTACAAACGAATGCATGAAAAGCAGCACAGCCACAATGACACAGAATATCATAAAGATGCAATTTTTACTTCTATGAGCATTAAACATCGATTCGAACAACCAGAATCATCAATTAAGGCAATGGTTGACAGTGACTTAAAAGTTCGATACAATACCTACAGACATATATTTAAAAGAATAGCTCAGGTAATACACTTTTGTGGCAAGCAGGGCATTGCCCTAAGAGGTCATAATGAAGAAAGAGGTCATAATGAAGAATCAGAACCTGGGAATTCAAACCCAGGGAATTTCATAACCCTCTTGGAAATGTTTGCACAAGAAGATGACACTCTGAGAGATCACATGAGAAAGCCATTGCTGAAGAATGCTACATATATTCATCATCGTAGCCAAAATGAAATGATAGAGGTTATAGGAAAGCATATCATCCAGCAAGATATTATTGATGAGATTAAAGCTGCAAAGTTTCATACATTGATCTGTGATGAAGTAACATCAAGTAATGATGAAGTTCTTTCATTGTGTGTACGCTTTGTTGACTCCAAAAGACAAATTAGGGAGGAGTTTATTGAGTTTATTGATGTGGACAGGATAACAGGAGAAGTTTTGTTTGATGCCATAGACCAATTCTACCAAAAACATAACCTTGATGTTATGGATTTACGTGGACAATGTTATGACGGAGCATCAAATATGTCAGGAACTAAAAAAGGCTTAGCTGGGAGAATTCTTGAGGGAAATCCAAAGGCTGTATATTCACACTGTGCTTCCCACATTCTGAACCTCTCAATTGTATCAGCATGCAAAGAGAATAATATACAAATGGTACTGACTCAAATGACAAGCTTGGCTATATTTTTTAATTATTCCCCAAAGAGAGAAAAACTGTTGGAGTGTGTTGTAGATAAAGGGAGCAATGACCACAGTAGTAGTAAGAGAAAAGCAATTCTTGGTCTCTGTAAGACTCGTTGGGCAGAGCGTGACAAGGCATATGAGCATTTTTATCTGAGCTTTCCATTTATTATCAAAGCTCTTGAGATAATAAATGGAACATGTGAGGACATTCATCAATACCCAGATGCACTCATAAGTGGGTGGGAACCTGCAGCTAAAAATGACGCAACATCACATCTCCATGCCCTTTGCAGTTATGGAACTATCATTGCAATAGTTAGTATATACAGGCTATTGCACCCTCTCACCATGATCACTAAGTGTCTTCAAGGGAAAACAGTTGATTTAATCAAAGCATTTCGTGACATTGAAGCTATCAAACAGGACTACAAGGTGCTGAGAGCAGGAATAAATGATGAGTTCCAGAGGATATATGAACAAGCCGAACGTTTGTGTA
The DNA here is from genome assembly GCA_963681505.1 of Eunapius fragilis. Taxonomy (NCBI): domain Eukaryota; kingdom Metazoa; phylum Porifera; class Demospongiae; order Spongillida; family Spongillidae; genus Eunapius; species Eunapius fragilis. The sequence goes on along the minus strand of OY811976.1, from coordinate 5,788,085 downwards.
GGCAAGTTGGGACAGAGCCTTGTATGCCTAGAACTGCGCAGAAGCAATCTTACAGGGACAACACACAAGCTGACACCATACAAGAGTATTATCGCAGAACTCTGGCAATTCCATTGCTTGATTGCATTACTTCAGAGCTGGATACGCGATTTTCTGCTCTCTGCAATAAAGCTTCAAAGATATTGTTTCTTGTTCCAACTATTGTGGTTCAGGATGAGTTTAATAGCGATGTCGATGTAAACAACGTCATTAGTGTTTATGAAGATGATCTCATCGACAAGTTTCTTGTAGACCAGGAGTTGGGACTTTGGAAGCGCAAATGGTCCATGTGTCCAGCTATTGATCGCCCGGATACTTTGGCGTCGGCACTAATAAATTGCGATGAAGAGCGGTTTCCTAATATTTTCCGCTTAATTAAAATTGGTTGCACCCTTCCAATCACTAGTTGCACCTGCGAGAGAAGTTTTTTCTACCATACGCCGTCTGAGAAACTGGCTAAGGTCCTCTATGACATGTAAACGGCTTTCTTCTTTAGCGCTTATGAACATTCATTATGCGCATCCAGTTAATTATGACACGTGGAGATTTTTTCTTAAGATGCACCCAAGAAGAATAGAAGTATCAAATCTACTTATGGAGTAGATATATGTCATGCACAATGTAACCATTCTGTATCAATTTGTTCTGTGATTTTTAATTTCATTTGCTCATTTGCTCCAGAATAATCACTGTATGTCTAATTAATAAGTCAAAGCCACTCCCCCATGGCGCCCCTTGATTTGGATAGCCCCCCCCTTCTGAAACACCTAGGGACGCCTATGGCAATGAAGAGTTGTTGGAAACATTGCACAATGGATGAGCAATGTGATGCAATAGAACTGATATGAGTCCACATACTGCCAAAAGTGCAGCTTTTGTTAGCTTGAACTTGAAGTATATGCGAAATAAGATCATGCGATCCAAACCAGTAGACCTTCAATATGCTCATTTTGTGATTGATTCTCTGCCATAGGAGCAGTCATTTCATCCCCAGTGTGCTCTATTATTTCATTTGTCGTTATTTCATCTGCTGTTGTCATTCATCAGCAGGGGTATCAGATACTAATATTTCCTCATTCTCAGATGACAGCACTTCATCATGGGAGATATCAAATGTCATTGCCCCTTCACTCTCAGATGCATTATCAGTGGACAGGTGTTCTATAAGGCTGACAAGTTGAAACTAGTTATTTAAAACTAAATATAAGCTTACCTGATAGTTCCTTATCACAATCATATATTTCAGCTAATTCTTCCACATCACTTGTACTGATACACACAGAATCATCACATGAATTAAACATAAGCTAAGGTGTAGTTTATAAATTACCAAAATTACATGCCTTTAATATACACTCAATATTAATAAATGAATTTAACATGCTACTAATGCATAGATACCTATTTTTATGCACCACACATACTGCAGCTGCAGACAATCTCATGCAATTGATCCAAAAACATCATGCAGAAATGAATATGCAAGGCATTTATTTTGTACATAACCTACCCATATTCATGTCAATGCCTGGCTGAACCATAGGCCTGCTCTCCTCACAAGCTTTTTTGCATTGATCCCAAAATTTGAACGGTGTCTTCGAACAGTTCCATAAGCATACCACGAGGTGCCCTTACATTTCGCACAGTCACAGACATATTGCACCATGTTAGAACTGCTTGAGTAAGCACTTTTATTTAACACTATATCCTCGTTTCGCGCCATTATGTATCCAGTCAATTAATGCAAGTCTCTAATTTGTGCACACTGCATGTGCTTAAGCACTTTCATGTCCAGGCAAAGCGGTACATCGGATGCAGCATTGCATACCAAAGTAAGATTGATTGAGGAGCGTATAGTCGAGCTAGAAACGTTATTTGAACGCATAGATGTTCTTGAAGAACAGATGCAAAGGACAGAGCGTAAGTGTGTGCGCATATACCGGCTCGATCGGGAGAAGTAATTTTTTTCTGTAGAGCAAAACGAAGCTGATGTAAAAATACCAAGGAGCAAAGTGCTAAGGCCATCATACCACTAGTAAGTGACATTATGCTAAATAACTGACAGAAATGCACACCTTGCACTCAAACATGCAAGGCGAAAGTTCAAGATGCATTTCACGAGCACACCAGTGAGCTCGGTGATTGTACGAAGGACAAAATTCGGAGCCATCTCAAAAGGGAGCTACAAGACAAGCTAGTGAAATCTGTCAAAACCACTGAGGACTACAATACCTCCAAGAGAACTATGGCTCTAATTAAAGGAGACCCTGAAAAGAAAAGGCAAAGGCGCTTGTCTCTTAAGCGAAGTCACCTCACATTGGTAAGTCAACGTCTTGAGCTGTTGCACAGTATATTTATATATATGTCACTCATCACCAGGCTGCTCGTGACAAAGCGATTAAGGAAGCATTTGCCGCTGGAGTGATTAAAGACGACGGCATCGATGGCATCAAGAAGCTCCGTGCTTCCATAGAGGCTGTGCCGCTTTAATGAAGTCGAACTGCATCCAGTAGATGAAGTCGAAGAGCGCTCCGCGTACGAGAAAAGGCGCTTGATAACCATAGAAAAAGCCCGGGCATCTCGTCACATCGCAGCTCCCACAGAAGTAAGTCATATTCCAGACGACAGCTCTGACTGACTGACGATTATACATGTACTTATTGTTCTGTTGTTGTTAGTCACGAGACAATAAATCATTAGTCGAATCAAAGTATGATTTGGATATGATTTGCAGTGTATTTTACAATTGATTTAGAAAAAGAATCAGTTGATAAATCTCTCGTTGATTTAAGTATGATTTTTCAGTGTATTTTATGATTGATTTTAAGGGGAAATCAATTGTGAAATCTCTTTGTAATTTGTGCACGATTCAGCAATGGATTTTTGCTTGACTTAGCTGACAAATCAATCATTGATTTGATGGTGATTTTTATAACATAATCAATTGACAAATCAAGTTTTGATTCACCACATTTTTTTGCTGTGTAATGGTGCTAGTGATGACAATGGCGAGGGTTGAGACGTTGAAGATGATGGTACTAGTGAAGATGATGGTTCTAAGACGATGGTTCTAGGGAAAACGATAGCACTGGTGCAGAAGACAAGTTAATAAAAAGCCTTCTCTATGAGAAAGATGGTGGGATATAGGATTTGAGGGCAATGGTGGTGTTAAAAGCAAGGAAACAAGGGTCTGTAATAGTAAGGGAAAATGTCATAGACCTATATTTTGTAGCATATACTATTGTTCGTGTGCTAAGTATAGGACAGAGAAGGTTTGTTATTTACTTCTTTCATTCATTTTTTTCTTTGACATCTATGGCAGACTCAACCTCCATCTAGTGAGGGCCAATGCCACTGCCATCCTCACCAGATGTATTTTGAATTAACATTAACTATAGGCTATGTTTAAGATTGTACCCATGTGTATAATTCATTGATGTCCATGCACATTATTCCGATGCGTACTTGATCTGTTGTGCATGTACCCATGCAGACTAAAAAAGAACAGGAGTTATCATTGGGACCAAATATTATCTACGAAATAGTTGTGAGTACGAGCCCGATAATATGCAACAAGGCACAGTAATATAAATGGTTAATACAGCACAGTACTTTTAATCGTAATAATAATATACGTAAACTAGAGAGTTCAAAGAATAACTGCATGCACTGATCAGCAGCTGACACTGGAATGAAACTAAAGTCTATTTCAACATCACATAACGGCACTGTCAAAAGGCAACGCTGATGCAATGTTCAACCACCAATGTCATATTGTAAACCAAGCTTAGTAAGAGAAGGTAGCTTAAATTTACATACCTTTATCGGTAACTCTTTCGATGGCTCCATTTGGTTTTTTAGGGTACGCTTAGCCTTCCCGTACCAGGGGCGTATTTAGGTGGGGGAGCTCAGGGGGCTCGGGCACCCCCCTCCGTCTCAAGAATGGGCGTGGTTGCCAAAAATTGCGCGCGCTAGCTTCTCAGCACCCTCCTCCAGCACATTCTGGATACGCGCCTGTATTGGGCCAGAGACCGACAGCACCCCCCCCCCGCTTTTCGTAACGGGCCTGAGCTTAAGCACCCCCCTCGCTGAAATCCTGGATACGACACTGCGTACCGCACTCTCTTCGCCAAGCGAGCAGATTCAGGACTCTCCAGCCTTATAGCGGACCGTTTCTTTTCTGGGTTTTCTTGATACCGCTCGCGTTCAGCGAACCGTTTCTATTCTGGGTCCGTTTGATATCTCCCATTCATTTTAAAATTATGTCTTACAAGTCATCTAATTATGCGTCTTGCATAGACCGTATAGTCGATTGTTTACCAAAATATAACCTCGACTATTTTATATGAAAGCGGCTCTTCCAGCCTATTCTGAAGCTATTGGAGAAATTATCATTGTTTAAAAGTGTTCCTATCCCGAGTTATGCGTGGTCAAAAAGAAAAAGGAGACCATGTTCCGGGACTGGGTACGAGGACGGGCAGTACCCTTTTGTTCTCTACAACCCTTACCGCGCTGTTCTGTGACATCAAACAAAGACGAAGCCGCTCATTTTTGACTTCTAGTTCGATTGCTATTAAAAAGCAAAACGATCCGATCGTCGGGAGTCTTGTTAGAGACGGGTCGCGTATTTTATATAATCGGGGTCAAATCCTACATGGAAGTTTCCAGCGAAACTACCGATATTGATAATGAAGCCGATGGCGCTGGTAAAGAAGACGGAGCTTCTGAAATTGAAGACGATGGTGGTAGTGAAGACGGTAGTTCCGTGGAGAATAGTCAGGCAAACGATCTGCGCATATCCGTGACGAAAGAGAAGAAAGGAGGAAGTCTCACTGCTCTTGATAAGAACAAACCTAACAGTCTTCCTGATATTCGTCCTACTGCAGTGGGAGAAGCTTTACGCTGCTTGGTTGGGAAGTGTTTATGTGCAGTTACAAAGGAAAAGGCCAGTGAATATTTTGCCCCACTCCAAATGGGAGTAGCGTGTCCATCAGGAACTGAGAAAATCATCCATGGGCTAAGGCACTGTGTGGAAGGTCATTAGATGGATGAAGATTTTGCCATAATAAAAATTGATGTGCGCAATGCATTTATTTTGGTATCGCGTCAGGCCCTCTTAGATGAATGTAGTGCCCACTTCCCTGAATTGCTCCCCTGGGCCCATGGTGTTACGGTCAGCATCCTACTCTGTGGCGACCCACTAGGCCCCATGTTCTTCTGCCTTGTGTTGCACAAGCTGGTCACTGCCATCGCTACTGATAATGAGTGTTCCAGTTTGCTATTCCACAGATAGTACATTGATGATGGTGTGGTTGCAGGGACTAAGCCTGCTTTAGCAAAGGTATTTTCTATCATCGAGGAGCTGGGTCCTCCACTTGATCTTTTTATCATGCTGGAAAATGTGATTTGTTTGGCGTGGGTGATCTCAGCTCATTTTCACCTCTGATGAAAAAGTCTAGTGTTCCTAATTTTGACATTCTTGGAGCTCCAATTGGAGACATAATCTTTTGTGCCAAGTTTTTTGCACACAAACGTGCAGATGCTTCCAAGTTGCTTGAACAGTTGGAGGATGCGGGTGCTGTTGTTCCACAGGTGGCTCTGCTCCTGCTTAGGCAATGTGGTGGCTTCTGAAAGTTGGTGCACCTTGCTAGATCTATCCCCCCCCCCTCCCCCCCCCCCCCCCCAGCCTTAATTGGTGAGGCTTTGCAATTCTTTGATGATGATGTCCGTCGCTGTTTTTCTGAATGCACCACGATAGACACACCCAATGTGGCATGGCAACAAGCCCAACTCAGCCTAAGCAGAGGGGGCCTTGGGCTCCATAGTCTTTCAGAACACAGTTCAGCTGCTTACATATCCTCTTTAAGTGCTTCTGGTGTCTGCTCATCTTCTTGCAAGCACCTAGCTGAATCCATCAAGGATTTTAATGAATTTGTCTCCTCTGATGATGTCTTAGTGTTGGATCATCTTGATGTTGTGATGCACCAAAGATCTCTGTCTGGAAAAATTGAAGATCATGATTTAAGTGTGTTACTTGATAAGGTCACCTTGCCTGACAAAGCACGTCTGCTTTCCATTTCTTCACCACATGCAGCTGCTTGGCTCTCTGTGATTCTTTCCCTCAGGCTCAATCTCCATCTTGAACCCGCTGAGTTTCAGATTGCTGTAAAGTGGTGGTTGGGCATTGCTGTTACTGATATTCCTGTTTGCTCCTTTTGCCCGTCCCATGCGTTGGACCCTTTAGGCCACCATGCCTTAACATACAAGCACGGAGGAGATGTGGTGTTGCGGCACAACAGGCTCAGGGATGTCCTCTTAGAATCTTGCCGACGGGCCTGTTTGGGTCCTCAAGTTGAAGCAGGAAGTGGTTTGGGGCATGAAGGACATAGAACACGGCCAGCAGACATCCATATCCCTCAATGGGATTTGGGCAAACCAGCATGACTGTCACATCTATGCTAAATTCAAGTACGTTATTGGAAGCGGGTGTGACAAGTGGATCTGCAGCTCTGGCAGCTGAGGTGCGCAAGCACAATGCTAATGATGCCAAGTGCTCAAAGCTTAGCTGGACATGTATCCCCATAGCAGTGGAGACTTAGGGTGCTGGGGTGCAGAAGCCATGCAGACTTTATTACGCCTTGCCTCGATCTCGCCTAGCCACCAGGGGAAATTGCTCCAAGTCCCATGCTACCTGTCTATTGTATGGCAGGCTTAGCCTGACTTTGATGCGAGCCAACGCACAGTCACTCCTGTCTCGACAGGATTATCTGTGAAAGATCTGTAGAACTTATTGTATATTAGTCCTTTTGTTTGTAATGTATATGTGTAACAAGATTCATATTATTATTAATAATTAATAAATATAAAAATTTACGTATAGATTGCCACTTGTGATAGCTATAGCCAACGAATGAATCGTAAGATGACTACTGGTGCACCTGAGTTGCATCCTATACATGTTAAATCACCAAGATACCATATTGAGATAGATTTTGTTGGCCCAATATCACCTGCAGGTGACAATGGCAGTCGATATATTTTCACAATGTCTGACTACTTTTCAAAGTGGGTAGATGTTGTTCCAACAGTGGATAAGTCTGCATCTACTGTGGCAATGGTGCTTTTTAAGGTACTTTGCATATGAATATCTATATTGTATTGATGTTTTATTTTTTCATGAAAATTGGGTTGCCAAAGGTAATTACATCTGACCAGGGCACATAGTTTAATAATAAATTGGACCGTGAACTCATGAAACTTCTTAAAATCGAACACTGTCTTACATCTCCTTACCATCCACAGGTAATAATTAATATTTTAGCATGCATACATTTGTATTTGGGTGTTAAAATTAATTGTATTGCAAGCATATAACAACTTGAGATTTTTAAATTTTAAAGATGCACTGCTTTCTATATTGCTCAATGTAGGAGAAAGAGTGGTTTATTGGAGCCAAATCTAATAGTTACAAGTAAATAAAAAACCTAATAGTAAGGGAAAATGTCATAGTCTTATATTTAGCGGCCCGTTTGTAGCATATACTATGTTCGTGTGCTAAATATAGGACTATGACATTTTCCCTTACTATTACAGACCCTTGTTTCCTTGCTTTTTACACCACCATTGCCTTCAAATCCTATATCCCACCAACTTTCTCATAGAGAAGGTTTTTTATTTACTTGTTTCACTCATTTTTTCTTTGTTCGTGCACATTGATCCGTAATGTTTAGCCACCAATGTCATTTTGTAAACCAAGCTTTGTAAGAGTAGGTAGCTACATTTACATACCTTTGAATAACTTTATCAGTTTTCTCTTTCTATCACCTTAACAGCACGTTCCATTGATTGGTAACATGGCCTAAAGAAAGTATTTGGGAGGCTCATTTGCAGGTCGTTGGTGATATCAATGCCAAAGGCCCTTTGCAAATCGACTGCATGTGGAGCGCAGTCAAATACGCGTTTAGCCTTCACTATTCCCTTTGCTTTCTTTATCTTGAAACCACAAACTCTGCAATGACTGCTCAGATCGCATAACAGGTCACCTTCATCCTTGATTTGTGTGGGTACACCGTTCAAGTGGTTCGTGTGGTTTGATGGCATAAAAGAGAGGCCAAGAAAGCAACGTACGGCCACAAAAAAAAAAAACATGTTTAAGAGACTGTACCTGGACCACTGAATGGATGCTTATAAAGACAGTTCGAACCCTCTGGCGGATTGGAAGCAAAGGGCCTCTCCAAGTAAGTCACCGAAATGGTTGTCTATACGGTACACCAATGCGCGGGACTTCTAATTTATCAAGAGGGTACTTTTTAAATGCGGTTTTGAAAGAGTTTATGATTTTACTACTTTGTGAATAGGTTCATATAATTCTTTTGGCATTTGGTCGTTGTGCGAAAGAACTATAAGCATGGAAAGCAGCCGTCGACGAAAATATGAATGTACGATTACGTATACGGTATACCGCAATAGAACTATTCGTTCTAATTATACAACTTAATATCCGCGTTTGGACCACCTTGAAATAGAACATAGATTAATAACTTAAAAGTATTAATGTTTGCATTGAACGTGCGTGCACAGCTACAGAGAGTATTACAGGAATATTAATTCGCGACGAATCTGCGGACGGTATATTGCTCAGCTCGTTCTTCATGTATGCATAATCTGTGATTTGAGACAACAGTGATATAGAATTTGAAGGCAATGGTGGTGGGAAATAAGGGTATGTAATAATAAGGCCATGACGATTTGATTTTTCGTTTCACGGACTCCGCCGCTCGAAACTAAAATAAAATTTAAAAAATTCAAAGCCATTGCCCGCGTGACAGGAAGTTTAATACGAATGGCGTACTTAAGTTGCATAGTAGTTTGTGCAACTACAAAAGAGGTTGTATTCCCTCGGCGTATACATAAATGTGAATGGGAGGAGACGTTTGGCGGCTTATTGATCGCACAATGGCAATGTCATGATCGACTGTCGTGAACTCTCCCTCTCATCTCGGCGCACATCACATTGTAGACTTGGATACTCCTACCCATGTTTGCCAGCAGTTTAGCTGTTACAATGCCCGTTACTGCGTTACACAAGAATCAGAATGATAAAATAATATTAAAGAAGTTTACGGTATACACCCCTTTCCATAGGGTAAACACGGAAATGGTTTGTTATCAGCCCGCCGTAGAATTAAATTCACTTATTTTTATTTTTATTTTTTATTTTTGCCGCCGCCGCACACCCGACGTCTCATCGGGAATCCGTGAAACGACTTATCAATTCGTCGTGGCCTAAGGGAAAATGTATTAGTCCTATATTTAGCCCGTTTGTAGCCCAGGCCCGTTGAGAGCCAGGTTGGGGCCCGAGGAAGGACGCTCACGGGGGCCCCCTGACCCTGTAGGCTGAAACTACAGGGGCGGATACAGGATTTCAGAAAGGGGGGGTACTGTCCATTTTCGGCCGGTTCAACGAGCGGGGGGGGGGGGGGGGTGCTGTCCATTTTCGGCCGGTCCAACGAGCGGTGGGGAGGGGGGGGGGGGGGGGGGGGGGGGTTGCTGTCCGCGTACAACTGCGTGCGAAAAATGGATAAAAGAGGCGGTTGCAACCTCCAAAACCCCTAAAACTGCGTGCAAAAAAAAGGATTTTGGACATAAGGGGGGTTGCAACCCCCAAACCTCCCCCCCCCGTATCCGCACCTGAACTATCAGAGATTGTTCAGACCTTGCCGGAATTCTATTTATCATTTATCATCTACTACGATCCCATTTGCGTCAGGATTGTGCAGTCAGTACAGACTAACAGTGGCAGTGAGTGAAAAATTCAGTACTCGATCGAAGACGAAAGGGTCGTCGCACACAATTGGAAAAAAAAATTATTCTTACGGATCGCGGGGCCCCCTTTGTGCCGCGGGGCCCGGGGTAGTGTACCCCCTTACCCCCCCCCCCCCCCCCCTCTCGACGGCACTGTTTGTAGCATATATTATGTTCGTGTGCTTCAAATCCTATATCCCACCAACTTTCTCATAGAGAAGGTTTTTTATTTACTTGTGAATAATTTCATAGCCTGCTAAGCGGTTAACATCATATCGGACGACCCCCTTGGCTTTATACGGGCCTGTGGATAGTAGATAAAAGGCCATACAAGAAAATCTGATTGTGTACTGCTCTTCACTAGCTATCGGTTAGCATTAGTTGGCTTAACTGAGCTTTATCAAATGTACATTCCTCCAAGCAAACTCATCATAATGGTAATGGTTCCTTGTAAAATCAAGTCCTCGATATTTAACATTGCTACAGTGGAAATCTTGATACTTGTCGTTATAATTTTTTGGGTGTGTTTTAATGTTAACTTGATTTTTTAACATTAACTGTATGCAGTATTGAAAATCTGACAACACATTGTTGACCAAACATTTGCAAACAAGTACCGGAAATAAGTAAGTGTCACGTGACTAACACGTCTGTTTGTTTTTGTTTTTAAGTGTCCCAGTCCAAAAAACGGATTTGTAGCATATTTCTCAGCTCTGAGGCAGCAGATCAACACAAAACTTGGTATATAAAAGAAAATCAAACTTGCCCAACGTTTGGCCGAGTCATATTTCAAGCCTGGGAAATACTTCGTGTGTTTTCATGCGAGACACGTTTGTTTAGGTCGAAAAGTGTTTAGCATGCCGTTTTGCACAGTGGGTGTTATATGCGACAGTACATCGATTTATATACCGAGGGATGGTTATTGCACCATAGACACCTATGTTTACAACGTTACAGTTAATTCTACCGTCAAAATTCTGCTTGCAAACGTTGAAGCTTAGAAAACACGCCATTTTCGAGTGAATCTCATTACAATTATGACGTTATTGGCAATTAATTAAAGGTTTTGTATTATGGCTGAAGATGGGAACGGCGAATACGAGAACCAAGTATCAACTAGCGTACAAAAGCGGCGAGCTATTAAAGAGGCAAATCATGCTTGGGCATCGTTGAAGCGAAGGAAGGCTCCGAGGGGTAATCCCGAAGCTGCCGCTTTGAAGCGGTGGTCGGTCAGCGAAGCAAGTTCCTCAAAGAGCAGAAGGACGAATGCTACTATCGCAGAGAGTGCAGCCAAGGAATTGGAGTCCCTCGCTGTACACATGCCAAATGTGTCCGATAGTGAGGCAAGAGCGTTTGCATTACGAATGTACTACATAGAGGTGTCCAACGGAATGTCTCCCACTGATGCCCAAACAAATGTGAGTCAGATGTTTTTGGTATGCTCAAGAACGGTACAAAGATGGGTCGAGCTGTGGGAAAGTATTGGAGAAGAGGCCTTGCTGGATGGTCACAAGGAGCACCCTGCTTAACTGTACTCCCATCCAATTTTATTCTATTTTATATCTCATGCTTTATTATTAAAGAATTGTACAGAACACAAGTACACTATGCATTCATAACTATGGACATGCAAAATGAGTAATATTAGATCTGCATAGGAACTGGAACCTCTTTATTGCTTCCCCTACGATGGTGGCAATGAGTTTTTTTCAATGCCTTTAATGCCTCATACACTGCAAAGCCATTTGCTTCATTACAATAGGCTTCAATCCACTTCCAGGCATGATTGGAGAATGCTGTGTGCAGCTGTACTGTTAAGTGATGTTGGGAGAGTGCATGCTCAAGACTAGTTTGAAGAGCCGTGATGGTATGACCACAATGCTGCCTGCAGTACTTCTTTACGTGTGCCCAGCACATTTCAATGTGCATATGCATGCACTCAGGGTGGCATTTAGGTCCAAATAAAAGGATGTGCCCACGGCGTTCAACTTCCTCTTGGATCTCGGGTTTGACGTTGGCAAAATCAGGCTGAGCAGCTAAAAGTGTCCGAAGTTCATCGAGCCTCATACCATCAACACCAGGCAAACCACGCTCTGTACATATCCTTAAGGCACCCTTTGCAATTTGTTCTCCATTTGGCCCAGGATACCACATTTGTTGTTGCACCTGGACAATGGCCCCAGACGATGGATCAATTGTATTATACCAGCCCATTTGTGTTAGGATTGGTTGAGCTCCACCATCGGTCTTATTCATTTTAGTTGTTGATAGAGCGCCTTTCCTCTTTGCCACAAGGCTTGGTGCATTGTCATAGGTGAGAAGTAATTGACACCCAGGATACAGGACTTCAAACTGATCAATTATTGTTGTTACATTTTTCATGATACTGACATGATTCCAGGTGCCATCAGTTTTGGGTTCAATTGTCTCAAGACCCAACCACCCATGGCAGGCAACTGACACACCACTTCCCATGATGGTTGCTCCATCACCTTTGGGTTTCAGATGGTAACTATCGTTGGAAATCCAAGCAAAACGATTGCCCTCATTAGCATATAAGATGGCTTCATCACGATTTCCATGCATAAGTGGTTTCTCTCCTGCTGGTAGATTGGGCCATTCAGGCCTTCCAGATGTTTCACATAGGATTGGGAGACGAGGTCTTAAGGCCAGCATTGCTTCTACCCACACCATACAATAGGCAACTACATCTGTATCTTCATGCTGATCACAAAATGGAGCTGTTGATGAGTCTGCCCATTTAAATCCTAGCTTGTGTACCCATCGAAGAGCAGTTGTATGAGACACCTCTTGAGAATGGTATCTTTGCTCATGCATATCAAGTAGATCAGTTGGTACAATATCTTCATCCTTCAACAGATTGTCAATTATGTAACTCTGTACCTGCTGGATGGTTAAGTAACCATCTTTGTGCTTGCCACCTTGTGCCGATCTCTTTTTGATCCAGTATTTCAATACAAACACAAGCCGGACAAGAAAAAAGGATTGATGGATCACTTTCTTCAGTTGAGCTGCGACCATCCAGCAAGGCTTCTTCTCCGGTACTTTCCCACAGCTCAACCCATCGTTGTACCGTTCTGGAACATACCAAAAACATCTGACTCACATTTGTTTGGGCATCAGTGGGAGGCATTCCGTTGGACACCTCTATGTAGTACATTCGTAATGCAAACGCTCTTGCATCACTATCGGACACATTTGGCATGTGTACAGCGAGGGACTCAATTCCTTAGCTGCATTCTCTGCAATAGTAGCATTCGTCCTTCTGCTCTTTGAGGAACTTGCTTCGCTGACCGACCACGGCTTCAAAGCGGCAGCTTCGGGATTGTAATAATATGACACGTGATCTGATCACGTGAGGACTGGGAGATTGGGTCTAGCGTGTAATATTTTAGGAGGTAGCCATTGAAAGAGTGTGCATCCGCCCATCGTGTGATTGGCAGTGGTCTATTGACACATAAGAATAGTACATGGTGTCAGAAGTGGGATTTTGAAATGGAACACATCAAACCTCCAAACGAAATGGACTTCTCAACAGTGGACGGCACCTCGGTAGCGGAGAAATGGCGACGGTGGCGGATGACGATGGAACTATTTATTGAGCTAAGTATGTCCGACAAGTCCGAAAAGGAAAAATGCAGTGCGTTTTTTTATATCATCGGTCAGGCGGGACGGGACATATTTAACGGTTTTGTCCTAACAGCCGAGGAGCGAGATAAGAAAAACGTCCTTTTTGCGAAGTTTGAAAGCTACTGCAAACCAAAGCGCAATGTAACAGTGGAGAGGTACAAGTTTAATACTCGGATGCAAGCAGCCGAGGAAAGCATTGACCAGTTTGTTACTGCTCTAAGACTAATTGCAAAGGACTGTGATTTCAAGCTACTCGAGGATGACCTTATCCGTGACAGGATCGTCTGCGGAACAAACTCAGATAGGGTGAAGGAACGTCTACTGCGGGAACACGACCACACTCTGGACAAAGCCATTAACATCTGTCGCAGTACTGAGGAGTCAAAGAAACAGTTAGAGTCCATGAGTGAAGAGAAGGCAGACCCCAAGGTTCATGCAGTCAAACCAGCGCCTGCAGGTTCAGAGGAAAAATCAAGCATACCACATGGGAAAATGACAGGTGTCGGAACTGTGGACTCCAGCATGGCAGAGATAGTTGTCCAGCACGGGGAAGGAAATGTCATAAATGACACAGGATGAATCATTTTGCAAAACTATGTAGATCTGGACAGGTATCAACCATAGGCAAAGATGAAGAAACAAGCGATGGCAAACAGCAATACATGGTTGGGACTATCAAGGAGACTGGTGTGGTGGTCAGCAATAATGAATGCTTCAGTACATTCCAAGTAAATGGAGTTTGTATCAAGTTCAAAATTGATACGGGATCACAAGTGAATGTACTGCCCTTGAACATTTTCAAACAAATGAGTAAAAGACCTCACCTTGACACTGCAAAGATTAGGCTCATAGGCTACACTGGGGATGCACTATCAGTAATAGGACGATGTGAGCTGATAGTACAGGGTCACCCATTAGGGTTCTACATAGTGAGGACCAACCAGAGTCCAATTTTGGGGCTGAAAGCATCCCAGGATCTTCATGTCATTAAGGTGATAATGAACGTTGGCTGGCAAAGTATCATCGGTCAATATAGCAAGGTGTTTGAGGGTTTAGGATGCCTAAACAAATCTTACCACATCAAAGTGGATCCGGATGTGACACCAGTAATCTGTCCTCCAAGAAACCAACCAGTAGCAATTAGGGACAGGTTGAAACACGAGCTGGACGATATGGAATCTTTAGGAGTCATCAAGAAAGTGGAGGAGACAACAGACTGGGTGAATTCCCTGGTAGTGGTGGAAAAACCCAAAAGCAAGAAGCTTCGCATCTGCCTGGACCCAAGACCATTGAACAAAGCCATCCTGAGAGAACACTTTCAACTGCCGACTCTGGAGGACATTGCCACTCGTCTGTCTGGGGCCAGAATATTCTCCAAGCTAGACGCAAATCATGGCTATTGGCAAATTCCTCTTGATGATGAAAGTCAACAATTGGCAACATTTAACAGTCCTTTTGGCCGGTACTGCTTCACACGGATGCCTTTTGGCATCAAGTCGGCACAGGAAATCTTCCAGAAACGTATGACACAGAACTTTGGTGATTTGGAGGGTGTCGAGACGGACATTGATGACATCCTGGTATGGGGTAAAACAGAAGAAGAGCACCACAAAAGATTGAAAGCAGTACTCCAAAGGTGTCAGGATATACATCTCACTTTGAACATGGAGAAGTGTAAATTTGGTGTACCCCAAGTCACCTACTTAGGCCACATCATAAGTGCAGCGGGAATATCTCTGGACAAGGATCGAGTGAAAGCCATAAGTGAGATGCCACCTCCCACAGACAGGAAGGGTGTGGAACGAATACTAGGAACTCTCAACTACATGGCAAAGTTTGTTCCAGACATGTCAAGGATTACCCAACCTATTCGTGAGCTTCTTAAACAGGACACACAATTTATCTGGGAATATGAACAGGAAGCAGCATTTGAGGCGATCAAGATACGACTATCAACTGCTCCTGTACTTGCTTTCTTTGATGTGCAAAAAAGGTCACAGTTAGCTGCGATGCGTCACAGTCAGGCCTTGGTGCAGTGCTGCTACAGGAAGGACGGCCCATCGCCTATGTATCTCGCGCACTCACAAGTACTGAGACAAGATATGCGCAAATAGAGAAAGAACTATTAGCAGTTGTCTTTGCACTGGAACGATTTCACCAGTACACATATGGCAAAACAGTTGATGTGGAATCGGACCACAAACCTCTGGAGGCAATCACTCAGAAAGCACTATGTCATGCCCCACCAAGACTACAACGTATGCTACTTCGTATCCAGAAATATGACTTCATTTTGCGATACAAACCAGGAAAGGATTTGAACATAGCAGACACACTTTCGAGGGCGTATATACCAGTCTGTAGTTCAGATCGGATGGAAGAAGAGTTGACCAGTGCTGTTAATCTGGTTATTAGTAACATTCCAGTTACTGACAAAAGAATGCAAGAAATAAGGGATGGAACAAAGAATGATAAATCCTTACGCATCCTGCAGAGAATGATCTTGAATGGTTGGCCAGACAACCAGTCACAGATTCCAGAGGAGGTGCGTCCGTACTGGAATTTTAGGGATGAGCTATCCTAAGCAGATGGAGTTTGCTAAAGGGAGATAGGCTCATAATACCGTCATGTCTGCAACAGGACATCCTGCAGCGTATCCACATGGGTCACATGGGTATTACCAAGTGCACTAAACGAGCCATTGAAGTTGTGTTTTGGCCCGGCATGAACAAGGAAATCACAGAAATGGTGGAAAAGTGTGATGCATGTCAGAACTACCAGTATTCAAACCAGAAGGAACCAATGGTACAAGGACAGATCCCTGAAGGACCTTGGTACATGGTGGCTACAGACCTGTTCCAGTGGGATGGTGCTGATTATCTATTGATTGTGGATTATTACTCCAGGTTCATCGAGTTCTGCAGACTACCAAACACATCCAGCAGCATGGTGATAATCCACACAAAATCCATTTTTGCCAGACATGGGATACCCAAGTCAGTACGAAGCGATAATGGTCCACAATTCTCAGCAATGGAATACAGCAAATTTGCCGAGGAATGGGGTTTTGCCCATATCACTTCTAGCCCTTACCACCCTCAATCTAATGGACTAGCTGAAAAGTTGGTGCAGATTATTAAGCGAATGTTGAACAAGTTGAAAAGGGATGGACAAGACTCTTACCTGAGCCTGTTAGAGCTAAGGAACACGAGAGTGGGTGACATTGGCTCTCCTGCCCAGAACAATTAACCCTGATTGTGTGAAGTCACACCTACAACAGGAACAACAGAAACGGAAGCTCTACTATGATGAAGGATCCAAACCAATGATACCTCTGCAAAAAGGTGAAAATGCGTGGATGCAGATCCAAGGCGAGTGGAAACCTGTTAAGGTGTTGGACACAGCAGAAGTACCTGCATCATACTTTGTTAAGTCAGCTAGTGGCAAAGTTTACAGACGTAACAGGAAGCATCTACGACCTCGCAGAGCTGAAGATCAATCTGAATCAGATTTGGAAGTGGATTCAGAGAGTGGACAGGAACATGTGAACAATCAGACGCCTGATGATGATAACAGTGGGCTGCAAGGACAACCAGGTGTGCCTCCTGCAACACTGGAAGAAGTCCCCAAACGAGCTCAGGAAGTGGAAGTCCAGAACAGACAACAGGCAGAGGTCAGGACATCAAGTGGAAAACTTGTGAGGAAGCCACAACGCTACAAGGACTTTGTAGCTCTTTGACAGGAGGGGTTGTAATAATATGACACGTGATCTGATCACGTGAGGACTGGGAGATTGGGTCTAGCGTGTGATATTTTAGGAGGTAGCCATTGAAAGAGTGTGCATCGTGTGATTGGCAGTGGTCTATTGACACATAAGAATAGTACAGGGATTACCCCTCGGAGCCTTCCTTCGCTTCAACGATGCCCACACATGATTTGCCTCCTTACTTGCTCGCCGCATTTTTTCGTTGGTTGATGTTTGGTTCTTAGAAGAACCGTTTTCGCAATTGAAACCGTTCCCGTCTTCAGCCGTAAAATCGAAACTTTAATTAATATTATGAAATTGTTACAATAACGTAACAATTGTAATGAGATTCACTCGAAAATGGCGTGTTTTCTAAGCTTCAACGTTTACAAGCAGAATTTTGACGGTAAAATTAACTGTTACGTTGTAAACATAGGTATCTATAGTGCAATAACCATCCCTCGGTATACAAATCGATGTGCTGTCGCATATAACGCCCACTGTGCAAAACGGCATGCTAAACGCTTTTCGACCTAAACAAACGTGTCTCCCATGAAAACACACAAAATATTTCCCGGGTTTGAAATATGACTCGGCCAAACGTTAGGCGCAGGTTTGTTTTTCTCTTATATACCAAATTTTGTGTTGATCTGGTGCCTCAGACTCAGAGCTGAGAAATATGCTACAAATCCGTTTTTTGGACTGGGACACTTAAAAACAAAAACAGGCGTGTTAGTCACGTGACACTGACTTATTTCCGGTACTTGTTTACAAATGTTTGTTCAACAACACTTGTTGTCAGATTTTCAATACTGCATACAGTTAATGTTAAAAAATCAAGTTAACATTAAAACACACCCAAATAAATTTAACGACAGGTATCACGATTTCCACTGTACATGTATAGCCATTAAGTCTAATTTATAACCAACAATAATTTCGGCAGGTGTATGCATATACACCAATACACACATAAGATATAATAATACATTTATTTTCATGTTACAACGGATATAAATTCTTCAAGATAAAGACGCTCCCAGAATCTTCTCTTTGTCGTTGTTGAAGTCATGAGAGTTGTCCGTAGTGAGCTCTACAACTGAATTACAAGGATCATAATATAATGAGCTAAGACACTACATTAAAATAAGAAAAGTTGAATAACTACACTATCTATTTCACATCCAAGGATTATTACATGGCCTCATATTATCCTAAGTTTCCTAACCTCCATTCTTTGGTTGATAGGTTGCCCGACCTTCAGATGATATTCTTGCTCTGCGAGAACCTCCTGCCATCTTAAAGCTGTAAGCCAGATAAAACCTTATTCTAATTAGTACACACTTGGGATGCACTTACAGTATGAATAGTCCCAGCACAATCACAGCTGCAGTTACTATAATCACAATTAGAATAATTACAGAAACCGCCACTGCTACAGCAGTGTCTGCTTCCGCTGCACAAAAGATTATAAGATAAACAAATAAACTCCAAGGATGCAATCAATATTTTAACTTGCCCACATACCTGCTGAACATTGCAATGGTGTGAAAATCAGGTCTCCTGTGCATATATCTCCTGGGATCTTCTGGTAGCTGAATAAAATCTATGATATAAGGAGGAAACACGGTGCAATATCACACAGTTTACCCTGCCTCATTACGGCATGAGCTCAAAACAGATGTATCCCTCTCGCATGACCCAGCAGGGGTAGCAGGTGATTTCATCTTGTATCCATAGGCACTATAGTACATGTATGAAAAGACAAATGAGGTCTGCAAATCAACAATCAGAACAATGTTAATTCACTAAACTGCTTTGGGCTTATTAAACATACATGTAGATTGTTGATCCGATTCTGAATGTAATGTTAATGATATATCGAAGAAACGCCTGCATGTAGGCGAAAAGTGCCTACACGTAGGCGTTTTATTGCGATCCTCGCATTCGATGGCATATAAAACCTAAACTCGAATAATGTAACACTTCAGCATAGAGCGTCGTTTTAAATCCGCTCTACCATCGGCTCTTTAGATACACGATCGAGATGATGGAGCATATAAAAATTGCCCACAATCTTGTCAACAGAGAGTATGAAAGTTGGAAATCGTGTGTGGGTGGCAAAAAGAGTTTAATTTATAACGAAGAATGTTTCTAGTCAGTAATTTTTGTAAATCGGAACAACTCGAGCTAAATGGGGGGCTAGCCCCAGCCAGAGTGTACGTAGCACTAGCAGCATGCTGGCGTTGTTTTCTGCCACCACTTGGCAAGTAGCCCTCTTTGTTATATTGATCGTTGTTACTTCAAGCGTTGGCTGGCTGTTCATTTGTTGGAATTAAGTGATTTGTAATGCCAACATGTAGGTTAACGTGCCTACGCGTAGGATACGATCTAACATATTGATAAAATATAGTTTCCCCATACTAAATTCCATCTTGTTCTTCCAGCACACCCCAAAATAGCTTTTAAGGCCTGGGGACATAAGCACTTCACCCAACAGCCAATTCTTTTCCATCACCTCTTAAACCCTGGACAATTCAGCATATTAAAACACGACTCAGCCAGAGTGAATTGCATATGTGTACCACATTGATCTAGATCACTTTTAACACTTGTTGTGATACATATCAGTGCCCCCAGGAGCGATACCCTGGGCATGGGACATTACACTTTCATTGTAATACATCATCCAAAGCTTTGTTGTATAAAAAAGCAATATAAACCGTAAAAAGTGTTTTGACCCAATAGAAAACAATACAATAACACATGGCCTTGTACTACATTGATATCACAAATACACATCCCACCAATCAATATTGTACCACAAAGGTGAGAAATGCACATAAACACTGAATTATGCATAAGGCCTTTCGGTCATGAATCATCTCACTGTATGAAGCTAGTATAATCTTTTAAAATTCAAATTCTCCTATCTGTTAATGTGCCTTATTTATCATGTTAAAAGCCTTAATGATTCGATAGTGTTTAAATTACGGATTGCAGAATTGTGAATTGGGGCAAATTGCAGATATTTAACAAAAATGAAGGGACCATTGATAATTATAATGTTCATTTGAATAAAAAAGAAACCACAAGTGTGTTATCCCAAAGCTGTAAGCATTGTGGTTAGAAATAAATATTGTCAAATAACAAACAATTAGTTATGCAGAGTTTCTGGTGTGGGCAATATACAAAGTTTTATAGTGGTTACTTTTTACATCACAATCAACATAATACCACCAACTTTCTTGTAGAGAACGTTTGGATGTATTGATTAAAAAAACACCCCAGCGTTTCTGTACTAGCAAGTAAGAATGCACTGGCATCAACACCATCGCGTTGTCCTTGGTGGTACCAGTGGCGTGCGTGCTTGGTATTAGCCGATGGATGGCAGGACATTCATGTGGTAGGCTGCAAGCAATTTACTGACAGCCTCCACATCATATTTAGGTGCACATGATGTACGAGCATTTTCATGTAGCACATGGATTCAACTGTGTCAATACCTGCATGTACATGTTCGTGTACTAGTTGATGCAGACACTTGCCCCTCCCCCTACCTCCCCACCTCACCATCCATAGTCCGCTAAAGAACAGGAGCAGCTGGTGCTGCTGATGTTAGGCGAATAGGTCGGTCCATTTAGGCACATGACGTCCAATTTCCGCTGTACACTGAGCTGGTTGCCAAGTCTACATCCACTATTCTGCATGCAAACACACATACACAAGCAAACACTAAGCACCTCACACAAGGCACATTCACCATATGTACCCATGCAGAGTAGTCACTGCGCCCACACTTCCTCGGAAACAGAGCGGTGAAGTTCACATTCCATACCACCCACTGGTAGCTCCTATCCTCAATGCCAAAGAGGCTTTTGTGCCAGTGTCAAGATAATAGTAATTACAGTGGGTAAAATTATTGCAGCGCACAAAAAAAACCCGACTGACCAGACATCAGCAGTGACCTCAAATGGATCTGCAATTACTCCAAATATTATGGCATTCCGAGGAGAGAAGCTGAATTGATTCCAACTGCGGCCTTCATCAGTGCTGTACACCATGACCTGAGAGGCAGGCTGGTGGTAGTCCTTGGCAGCAACAATCAGACCTCCATGATCCAAGAAGGCTAAACCCCAGGTACTGGGCAATGCCTACAGCAGTGACATGATGAGCACTAATAAGAATGACCAGTGTGCAAACCATATACACATGTATGTTAAATTAGCCTGCACACCACCAACACAATAAGCATCTTGTGATAACATTTCACCCGCTTCATGAATATAACACACACAGACTCACACACATGTACACACACACACACACACACACACACACACACACACACACACACACACACACACACACACACACACACCTGAAACCATGTCAAGCCTCCATCTCGCGACATGTATAAGTCTGGAGTAGAGGTAGTATACGCTTCAAGTGTGCCTGTAAAATAAGACATTGAACGGTTATCATGATAGGTGGAAATAATATTTTTAAATGTCATATTGAAACTCTAATACAACCATAAACCATTTCTCAACACTGTCTTCAAGTGGGATATTTTAGTTTAGCATGGCAAACTGCTCCGTATTTGTTGAGTGCGGCACTATACAACTGATGTGATACACCAGAAGATGTTGGCTACACATGGAACGAACCCATGATTACAAGGCATCGATCGATGCAGTGAAGAAAGCTTCAAGTGTAAAACTTGATGCTGCCTTTGCTGCAACATGGATTACCCCTTTCCTTGCTCTCCATCCTCTGCTCAGTAGTTGCTGGTTGAATTGGTTTGTAAATAACTGATTTCACTATCGTGCTATTCCCACCTCTAGTTATAAAGTTATAACGTTACATTTGTAACAGAATTCCAGATTTAAAGAAGCATGTTTTAAAGCTTTAAAAATTCTTGCAACTATAGTTTTGAAGGTGGTTACATGTGTACATAGTAATCATGTGATAATACGACATGTAGCCACTGTCCCTCCTTAGATCAATTGATATATTGCAGCATGCAACAACATGACAGCCAAATACTACCAACATGTGATGTTTTGCTTGAGAAAACAAATGGTATTATCTCCCTGTTTACACACTGATTCGGTATAAAATCATGCCGGTTTGTCTTCCTCTTGTATGATTGTTGAGAGCTGTCCGATATGCTTTGTAAGCCGGGGGACACTATTCAAAGCCAGGACATGTGGTAGTCACACAACGCGTTTTGGGCTCAGTATTTGAGACATGTTTTTCACCATCACAGCGTTGTACTGCTGTTCATTATCACTGACTTAAATAGTCAAATACAACTCCAGAAGATATTGTGGACAGGTATCATGATATCTACTGTATGATCGTGTACATGTACAGTGTACATGTAGATAGGATTTCACCACAGGATACACATGCAGTTCATATCTGTGACTATTCGCCCGTTCACATACCGTGAGCTGCAATTAGACCTGGAACTTGCGACTTTGAGAGCACTCCCAGGGCAGAGTATACACTGGTATCCATGTAGAGGGTGACAGAGCAGGCTGGGAGACTGCAGCTAAGGGCATTCCCATACACATCCACACTCGGTGCCTGTATCAGGCTCCACTGTCCTCCATTGTTGAACGTAATGACCGTCTGAACAGTCCTGATGGACTGCGATTGGACGTAATGGTTTGCTACTATGGTGCCATTCACGCCAAGAATCTAAGGACCATGTGTGTGTGTGTGTGTGCTGGAGGTAGAGTTTGTACATACAGACATCACCAACATACCACATCAAAATCGATGTTATTGGTATCATAGACTAAATTTTCCAATGAAAGTGTGTAGTTGACGCCAGTGGAATCAGAGGTGTATAGGTTCAGCAGATTATTCTCATCTTTCAAAAATGCCAGAGCTTGGACATTGTTAAGATCAAGGAAGAAGTAATCCTTTGAAAAGATACGCATTTAGATCAACGTCAACCAAAATGCATCATTTAAGTATTGATGGTCTTACATGGGCATGTGCTGGAGGAAAGTTGGCGAGTTTGAACATCTTACGTTTGTAACTTACGAAAAGAATGTGATCACCATTGCTTTGCATTGACTGTGGGAGTTTACAAACGGCTATACAAGTAATTAATAATTCATTGTACTACATGTATGTGCATGTACAAACATTGACCACACATGGCACCGTTTCCATTTTCCCACTACATCAAATGCCGCAATCTCCAACAACATTAAACAGGAACAGTATATAATAATTTATTTGCTTCCTAAAATGGAACAAATTAACTCAGTTGGAAAATATTATTACCACGTATATCAAGGATGGGTACATATAGAAGATGCAACTGCATGATGCAAACATGTATTAGAAATCTTTGTCCATTCAAACACAATGCATGCAGCAAGCCATAAATATCATGCAGATGCTCTTTAATAAAGAGTGAATGTTTCTAAATACCAGTTGGAAAGGGGAAATAGTTTTTTCAAACACAAGGCCAGATTGCAATGCAAGGCTCTATTCGAGCCATCTCACCAGACCAACAGAAATACATGGTACCTTTGCACATGTACACATACATTGTACACATCCCAAGCCACAATGTACACGTATATACCAGTGTGCTCTACAGTGTCCACACCCACCCCCCTCCCTCTTTCCATATCACTCCCACAGCTAAGGGGCTTTGGTCTGCACACGAACCTCTACAAAGATGTAATGGCCGGTCAGTAGAAAGGTTGCAAACCAGCCCAGTGCTGGGTCAAACTCTGGACGCGATAGAGATGAAAATGGTGGCTGCTGGCTGTAGAGGCGCACTGCTGCACCACCACCTGTTGAGGAGGACAGTACTCACAAGAGAGACTCCCTCACTTCAGCTAGTCATTTAGTCATCCGACACACATGTCATGCCCTCACCAGTATGAATGATCGGATCGTAAACACTGTAATAGACGGTGTGCGGAGGGTCTATGCTTGGGTCACCCCTGGGAGGAGGAGAAGATGTGTGTGAGCATGTGTGTGTGTGTGCACGTGTGTGTGTCCCCATGCGGACTGTCAGTTCAATAGCCACCCATCCACCCATGCAAACCAACCTGTCATAACATGCGTGTGCATGTGTGAGAACACATGTGCATCACCCCCTTTCCTCTCCAAATGTATATATATATCTATATATGGGACAGTGTCCAGCAGAATCACCCTTCTGGCTAGTTTTTCAAGTTTTCAAATTTTTTGATTTTCCTTGAACACCCATGAGCTTCTGTCAAATGGTTCTTACGCATCCTGAATCGGACTATCCCTCACAAAGTTATTAGGCGCTGAATTTATAATTAGCCATACATTTCAATGCGAGTGTTACTTTTCTTTTGCTTGTTCTGGAAATTTGAAAAAGTACCATAAGGGTGATTTAGCTGGACACTGTCCCATATATATATATACATGTATATATATATATTTACATAGATGTGCACACGACAGCCTTACCATGAGAAGCTGGCCACATTGTACATATGTATATATATATATATATATATATATACATGCATGCGCACATGATGTGCTGTGGTATGCCTGGACCTGACAAATACGGTAGATACACATACACACACACGCACACACACACGCACACACACGCACACACACACACACACACACACACACACACACACACACACACACACACACACACACACACACACACAGTAGCCTTACCATGAGAAGCTGGCCACATTGTTAGCCACAAGCGTCCAGTTGAAACCGGTATCAGAAGAGGCATAAAGCTGTGGGGACGTCGACCAAGAGGGAGACATAGGTCATTGTGCGTGTACTCCAAATTTGTGTGAACAATTGTATAAACATCACAAATCAGTGTACAGGTAACTCCAATGAATACGGAGTATGTTCATATCGGGCAAACAAACTGTTGGAATGGATTATCAAAGCATGATGTGTGTTTGCATACTAGAGTGTATGTCGAAATGACAACATTAAAGGGTTATTTTGCTTTGTCCTAAAGGTCTTCTAATATGTATGTGTGAACGTGTATAGTTCATGTAAACGGTGATCGCTGCAAGATAATGAATGTCATTAGAAACATGACTCATACATTGAGAGACAACAGAGAATCAGCTCAGCTCCTCATTGCCACTACCAACTGTAACACAAAATAAACGGTTTTACGTTGGTCCCATGTTATAACAAGCACCACGCGCTTTTAGAGAACAGAAATGCTCGTGCCCATTGCTTCAGAATCTGTATATTGTACATAACACATTACCAATGTGAAACTGTACCACATCAGGCTCAATAAACTAAACATCTAGTCCCTGGCCATATACCTTCTACAAATTCACAGACACATATGGAAAGGCACGCCTCTTTCAAAGACATGAATATTTTTTTAAAAGAGGCAGACAGTAGTATATGGAAGCATGCATACAGAAGGATGTAGTAACATCATGAATAGGGTTTGTGAAGGTATAACACAATTAGCACACAATACATTATGCCAAGAGCCTATTGCATTAGCTACATTCAAGTAGTATACAAACGTTTAGCAATGAACCTATGCACCCCTGCCTCTCAGTGGTTAAGGGGTAAAAACAAAAGGGATAGGAGTGCTGAATGAGTCACAATGACTACATGTATAAAGGGCCCCGGGGGGGGGGGGGGTGGATAGGAGTGCTGAATGGCTACTACATATATAACATAACAAGGAATAGCTGAACAGTCTGGCAACAGAGGAGTCCTATGAATAAGGGCCCACCTTCTTGTTAGTGCTATCCAGTCCCAAGACCCAGTCATGGTCCATTGGGTACCACGATAGGCTTGAAGTAGTAATGGTGGAAGGATTGAATACAACTGTCTCAAAGGTGAGGCCTCTGTCATGGCTGAGGTACATCCATCCCGAATAAGCGTGTGGAAATGACACCTGAGAAGAAAGGAAGCTACCTGGTGACGTAATGCACGATTCTTTCCGCTTACGATGTTAGGGTCTTCCTCGCTGACGTAGAAATTTGTTGACAACAGTGGATTGGGGTCACTCGGGTCCAGCCATCCATTAATATTGACGATATCTTCTCCATACAATGTTCCACTGTCCAAAGTACACCACTCGCTTGATTCCCGCTCTCGGGACTTTTTAAACATCGCTTACCGATAAAGCCGTGTACTCACGATGGCATTAGAGCTGTTAAGGTTGTATATCAGAACAAACATCACCTGGAACGGAATTTAGCGCAGCTACGCGTGAGCCCCCCACGTATCGTCGTGGATGCACTTACGCTTCCTGCGTAGTCGACCAGTCCGTAAGGGTCACTGTCATTGAGGGGAAGGTGGACAACGCTGATACCGCCCCCGGCAGCTCTCTCGACGCGCTTCGTATGGAATACAAAAACACATGATGCACCAGTACTACCATAGACACGCGCGGGCGCTCGGCCCCTTACCCACCTCCACGCCATCGCTGCTCCGTATTAGTTTGCTAGGGTCCAGGTGGTAAGGGCCCGATGCCTTCTTGGGGTAGGAGGAACCCTCAAGCCGGTTCTTGCTCCTGATCACGAGCCCTAAGGCTGCATGGACCATCACACAGAAGACAACCAAGGTGACGACGAGGCGCTGGGTCATCTCTCTGACTTATTTTTACTATTAGCATTTAAATATATACCCCTTATAAGGCATTAATAATCGCATATTTAAATCTCAACCATCATGTGCACGTGATTTGCTCATATTACGCCTCCGTAGCGGGCAGGACCCATAAATGCTGTAGACAAAATTGGTCAGCATGAGGGCACACGGTGGTCCAGACGCGGACATTAAGTTGTATAATTAGAACGAATAGTTCTATTGCGGTATACTGATCGTACATTCATATTTTCGTAGAAAAAAAAACGGCTGTCTTTCCATGCATATAGTTCTTTCGCACAATGACCAAATGCCAAAAGAATTATATGAACCTGTTCACAAAGTAGTGCGATCATAAATTCTTTCAAATCCGCATAAAAAAAGTACCCTCTTGATAAATCAGAAGTCCCGCGCATTGGTGTACCGTAAAGACAACCATTTCGGTGACTTACTTGGAGAGGCCTTTTGCTTCCAATCCGCCAGAGGGTTCGAGCTGTCTTTATTAGCATACATTCAGTGGTCATTGCTTTCTTGACCTCTCTTTTATGTCATCAAACTACACGAACCACTTGAACGGTGTGCCCACACAAATCAAGGATGCAAGGTGACTTGTTATGGCGATCTGAGCAGTCATTGCAGAGTTTGTGGTTTCAAGATAAAGAAAGCAAAGGGAATAGTGAAGGCTAAACGTGTATTTGACTGCGCTCCACATGCAGTCAATTTGCAAAGGGCCTTTGGCATTGATATCACAAACGACCTGCAAATGAGCCTCCCAAATACTTTCTTTAGGCCATGTTACCAATCAATGGAACATGCTGTTAAGGCAATAGAAACTAACTTGGTTTCAAGATGCATGGTGAAAGTTTATGACTGGTCTAAGCATGCTGCCAACAATTGCAAGGTAAACATTGTAACCCCATCACCAGCCAAACACTTTACACATGCATATATATATATATTCATATATGCAGGAGTACACATCATACAATGTCGCTGGACAAAGATAAGCAGGTATCCTGCAAAAAAATCCATGGACATAGCACAAACCAAGAACCGTATCCAACACATTGAGCAGATTGCCCCACAAAAACTCATCTGTTCCAACAAACATCCAGCAGTATCTGCCAACCAAGTCCTTTCTGTTGCTGAAATGCTGTTATGTGCCATATGCCAGAAGACTCTTGATCAACCAATACAGCTGTCATGTGATACTGTGGTGTGTACAGGATGTTTGGTACAGCAATTAACAGCTTCTGCACAGACGTTCTGCCCTTTCTGTTCTCCACCACATCAACTGACGCCAGAGACCATCAAACCAGCATCACAGATGATACTAAGGTTGCTGCAAGATGTACTGGTGAAATGCATGACATGCAAACGAGATGGACATTCATTGGAAATCATGTCAACAGGGCACTACAGGTAGTAATTTATACAAACCTGTATCAAAATCTCCATTTCTTACTGTTGCAGCCATCAAACATAGCAACTCTGTGCTCTTCAGTGTAAAAAACTGCTGAACAATGCCCAGCCCTTATGGAGAATGCAACGGTGTGAGAAGTTCACCACGTTGGTTACTAAGTTTGCAACGTGCCATCACCTGTACAATGGAGGAATCATGTCAAAAAAAGAAGATAACACTTGCCTAGGTAATTCCTTATGTATCTAAAGTGTATTTATTACATTTTATACACAGACCTATCGATCAGGGAATTTATGGATGCTTTCACTGCTGCCTTTCCAACAGTACGTTGAACAGTGAAAATGCACCTGCTTGAGGATCATGCTACAGAACTAGTAGAGGCAACCAAAATGGGTTTTGGCAGTATGGGAGAGCAAGGGGCTGAAGTTATCCCATGCACAGTTTAATTCTCTGATGATGATTTACAGCTGCATTCACAGTGTATCCAGTGATGATTCCATTCCTTGGTATGGGTACTGACCAGCTAGCAGAGAGCAAAGTTGGTGAACCCAGGACAGGTGATAGTGTGAAGTTTGAAGGTGAGGATGGATTCCAAACAAGGTGGAAAGGCTCAAAGGAGTCATGCAGGAGCATTTTCTGAACTTGTCACCACAATTACGGTCCCTTCGACCTCCACAAGCCAAAAGGAAAAACAACTGGTCCGTCATGAGCACACTGTACCATTAATTAAATGTATAACATGGCGGCAGTTTACAGGGCTTTCGCGAGTGGTTTATCAAGCCACTAAAGCAATGGCCATCTAAGAAAATACAAAAATATTGTAGCTCGCCTTGTCTATGAAGTGCACACAAAGGCTTTAGCCGTTCCCTCTGGCGGATAGTTCAGTCCAAGACCTTTTCTGAGCCCTACCGCAATCGTATAGGCGAGTCTCCAGCAACAAATCCGAGCGCTAAGAAACTGTTGTACCAAGTTGTTGACATATTTTGGTAGAGCATGGAATGCTAATACTAACCTTATCATTGTTATAAGTGCCACGTGAAGCAGTAACAAAGTGCGAAGCCGTAAACAGAGGCAGGTGGTAACTAAGGACTTAATGGTGTCGTTGCTAGGTAGTTAGCAATTCATTGCAGGCGTAGGTTATTGTCCACCGTTTCAATGCAACGTAACCCCCGTGGGCAGCACGTGGGTAATAACATGCTATTATAAACAACATCATGCTGCTGCCTAGCAATGAATTGTTTCTTTGTTTGTGCATTTTTCATCCCTAACACATACTATCACACGGCAGGGTGATGATAAAGCCTACGCTGAAGGTCAATCTCTTATCAGTTTCATCTTTACTTATTCTTCTCTGGAGGGTAAGACACCACGCACCATCAATTTGCCCTTACTTCTGTGGTGCCTTACTAATTGCAATGAGTAAGAAAAAAAAAACCCGAGGGGACATAAGGGCCATATCAAATGTGATTATAGCTTCCCGTCCTCGCCCGCATTATGATCGCGTAGTGTCAGAGATTAATTTACATGTATCTTACTGGTAATGTCCCCATTATGTCCATATCCTAATTATCGGAACAAATTTTTTTAATCGTACATACACCGCAGGGCCGATCGATCGCAGACGTAACTTATGCCTGTGGTTGTTGAGCGCCCGGGGACATAATGCAATAATGGCGCGCCCCCCCCCCTACAAATAAAAGGGCGGATGAAGGATTTTTCAGCGAGGGTTGGTAGGCAGCCGCAAGGACGGAGAGGGATATATGCCGGGGCCTCAATCATCCCCGCAAGGGGGTGTGCAAAGCTTACCCAAAGGGGTCTGGGGCGGAGCCCCAGCCGCTTTGCAACTTTCGCACTTTTCAAGCCACAAAAGCATGATACTTTCGTATTAACAGACGATAATTTAATACACTGCATTTGCTTCCGCATGCAAGCAACCTATACCTTCGTACGTACATTCAATCGTTTTCATTAGGAAATTTAGTTTGGGGAAGTATCCGCCCCCGCAAAACTACCCTCGCTCTATGATTGGCGCTGTGTGTACCTGTCTGTACGATAATGGCTAACCGCTCGCTGCCATTGTGAGCCTGTGCATAACAGGCTCACAATGGCAGCGAGCGATAACCCTGAAGTTGGAACTGCAATGTGTCGTGGGTTGATTCAACAGATTATGGAGGTGACGATAGGATACCGATCATACCGTCTTCAATGTCGGTGATTAGAAATAAATTTAAACGTTTGCGTGCAGATCAGTGTTGGCGCGAAATACTTTTTCTATTTGATCGTCTATTTCGCGATATATCGCGAAATGAGGATTTAATCGCGATTTTTATATCGCGATATATTATTAATATTTATTATCAATTATAATTAGTTATTCATTGTTGTGGTGACTAATTATGGCTACCAAAGTGAACGCAAAACCCGCACTTGATGCTACAAAAGATGAATTCGTTTGTGTTGATCGCAAAGTGTATAAAAGCAGTGTCTGGCAATATCGGATGGCACAAGAAAGCAATCGGTTCTTGCTGTGTTGTTTGTAACATTTGCTATGGATGGGTGTCAAGACACGGGGAAAATACCTCGAACATGGGGTACCACATCAAATCCGTGTATGGAATAAAGGCCCTCCAGCAAGGGTGAATGTATATGGTATAATAGACTTGCAGTTGTACTGTGGATACGTTTTTATGTGTACAGCTGCAAGAAGGAGGAAATGGGCAGCAGCTGCAGCACAAACACTGGCAGTGCAACCACTAGTGTCAAAGGTGCTGGAAGCATGGACAAGTTTGTGCAGCCTGTAACTGTGATGAAAGGGGAGAAGCTTGACAGAGCTAATGAGCTGCTGGTTAACGCTTTAACGGCTATAATTTGCTGCCATCAGCTCTACTGGACAGCCCAGAGTTTAGAGATCTTCTCGGGTTCATATCTAGTGGAACATACATCCCTCCTCATAGAACGAAGGTTACTGAGCTGGTTGATCATCAGTACTAGAACATGGCGTTCATATTACCATTTTACCATATATCCCCGGCATCCTTGATTTAACCCTTGATCTCTTTTAATTTACCCGTATTTGGCCGTTTAAGTCGGTTTAACTGTGCTGATTCTCGTAAACATGTATGGTGAAAATCGCCGCGAAATGAATAAATATTAATCGCGATATATCGCGTTTCGCGATATAAAGATTTAATCGCGATATATCGCATTTCGCGATATATCGCGGCAACACTGGTGCAGATTGAGTGCAGATGTTTGTTAACAAGACTCAAGTTGTGCCCTAATTATCTGTGCAAATTGTCCATTTTGGCGCCCCTAAACCCCTGCGCCCGGGGACATATGTCCCCCCCCCACCCCCTTGCTACGCCACTGGCCTAATGATGTGATCTCTTGTACAAAAAAAGTTGGAGACACTACGCACGCTATAGCTCTACATGTGTAATATACACAAAAGAGGATTTGGCGGCTGGCTGAAGTGGAGGCACATGTGATGCACAATTGCACATGCTTATGTTGTGCATACCTTGGACTCTGCTACAGTACCGGCTCGGTCATAGAGAAACTTCACAGCTCGATCGTAGAGAAAAAAAAGCGTATATACATTGGGACTAAGCCAACTATTATAGTTTTCATAGCGGTTGCTATGAACACTGATGGTTTCTTTAGTTACCTATGTATACGGTTTATTTTCTTTATGATCGAGCTGCGAATTTTCTCTATGACCGAGCCGGTACTGTATTACCCAGGGGCGGATTCAGGGGGGGGGGGGGGGGGGGGGGGGGAGATTAAATCAGTTATCTTACCGCGAAATGAAGCGATCGAAAGGGCTAAGCAGTTATACAGGATGTAATTAAGCGCGCAATTCAATGGATCTCAGATCCTTTTTGAGTAGATGTAACTCATGTAAGTAAACTAAATTTCCGTCTGCTAAGTATGTAATATTAAACGCTCGATACACATGTGAATTTGGATCAGCTGTTGGTCACGGTGAGGTTTCCGGTGCACACAATGGAGTTGCGTTAATTACTGAGCAGCAGGAACCACAGCAGTGTGAAGAGAAAGACACAATTGTCTCTGTGGATTTGCGTCATTTGTCCAATGATGAAGACTCATGCCCAAGTCAGAGTCTTACGAAAGGGATCTTATCATTAACGTCTTCTTTGGAAGTACCCGAAGGGGCGCTTCATCCAGCAGTTGCCACTGGTGATCCTGTTGAGGCTTCGGGTGCACACAATGGCGTTGCGTTAATTATTGAGCAGCAGGAACCACAGCAGTGTGAAGAGCAAGACACCAACTCCATCTGTCAAATATCCCTGCAGTTAATGCTATATAGCCAGTATTACCGACGATTAACTATTCCAATAATGCTAGACCATTTAATACTGAGCTTGACAATCGTTTTGAAATCGAAGAAGCAACAGCAGGCATTGTTGGAGAGTTAGCTGCCTTCTGAATTCTGTTCTGCTTAATTCAAATCATTTCAAAGAAGTTTTACAGCTATATATGGATGGCCCTCCATCAGCTTAGGCATTGCATATACTGAGCTGGATTTATGCGAACGAAACGGAAAAGTGAAACTGTCAAAGTAAAATAGCTTCATACGCCTACAAACGCTCTAAGTTTTGTTAACAAGGATTACTAATGTAATCCTTGTCATATCGGCTACTCTGCCAGTAACTAGTTGTGACTGCAGGGTTGCCGAAAGTCAGGCCAGGCTCCGGCCTGTGACCTTAAGGTCAGGCCAGGCTCCGGCCTGTGACCCGAAGGTCAGGCCAGGCTCCGGCCTGTGACCTGAAGGTCAGGCCAGGGCTCCGGCTTGTGACCAGAAAGGTAGACCTGTCACGACAAAAATTATCCTACCTAAAATTTATCCTAGGATAAAATTTCGCTGCCAAAATGTATCCCATGGGATAGATATTTTCAGCTAAAATATTTTGTATCCTAGGATAGATTTTGGCTGCCAAATATTATTCTACTCTGCCATAATGTGTCCTAGGGGATTTTGACCGTTAAATTTCACCCTTCCACGAAATAGAGTACTGTGCCCTCTCAGTTTTGCAAAAGTAAGTTAATTGTCATGCACTCGAATGAGCGCATGCATGGGCATGGAGATATGGACCCTCTCGTGAGGCACCCCAGGCCCCTCCATCCTGCACTGACCTCCTATGGTGGCCCGGTAGGTCGCGGTTGTCATAACAGGCACATAGCGGTTTTGCTGTCATGCAGTTATCCAGATACATGTAATAGATTTGCTGTCGTCCAGATCCGCGATATGCGGACGTGCGCATGTCCACATCCGCGATTTGCGGACGTGCGCATGTCCACATCCGCGATTTGCGGACGTGCGCATGTCCACATCCGCGATTTGCGGACGTGCGCATGTCCAGATCTGCACACTGCTGTCGTCCAGATCTGCGATTTGCTGCCGTCTAGATCTGCGATTTGCGGACGTGACGTGATCCAGATCAGCGCGATTTGCTGTGATCCAGATCAGCGATATGCAGCGATCCAGATCAGCGATATGCTGCGGTGCAACATATTTTTAAACGCACTATATTTACTCAATCTTGCAGTGATGGCCTTTGGCAATGAGAGTAAATTTTTATATCTGCATATAGCTGCGGTCTATTCGTAACTTATTGCAGTGGACAATCATGGCTGCCTATGGTGTTGGTTGTGAACAGCTGCTGCTTCACAGCTGGGGCTGCGCCGTGCCTGCAAGTGTCTTCAGGTGCTAGGAGAGAGTATGGGCCTCTTTAATTACTGAAAGTGGGAAAGTTAGTAACAAGTATTCTGTACTTTTAGCTGTTTTCTTGGTGTTTGGGTTCCTACATGGGTAATTGTGTGGCTGCAATTGGTGGAGAGCTGGAATACTCAGCACAGATCTTCTCCGAACGTAATGGGTAGTGGGTGGTGCAGTTGCATGTGTGTAAGATGTACACTGCTAACGGAGAGTGCTAAAGTGTTCTGGTGGTAAGTGTATACACAGTACTTTGTGTGTTGTGTGTGTGCATGTGTGCATGCATTAGTGCATATATTTGTGTATCTATGTGGGAACCATTGCACTTTGGTCCCATGCATATTCTTCCTTGAGCCCTGTTGCTCAATAATATAACATATTATATGTGATTCAGGAATGGCTGCGTTTAGGATTAGTTATAAATTTTTATACGGCATGCATACTATGCAAAGGTTTATTGTGTGGTGAGTGTGTGCGCATTCATATACAGGGGTATATGACTGTGCAGTGACAGAAAGCTGGCCATGATGCAGGCCCAGGACTCGACCAGCACCTCAGGGAGTGCCTCTTCAGGAGTGGGAGCAAAGCAAGAGCCGATCACTGTTGGCAGGCAAATATGTTGCCAAACACTGATTGCTTGAGATATGCTGCCACCTAGATTTGAATGTATTTATCCTTTTAGTTGATCAAGGTACAGACCTCAAACAGCCTGTTGGGGTACCTATCAAACAATGCATGTGTGTCTCATTCCCCCCTCATCCTTCACTACATGTGTCTCGTTTAATGAGGTTGGTCAGGGTAGAAGCCTGAAGGTTGCCGCTTGCCATAGATGTATGACAGGAAAATCAGCGGCGTGTACAAGATACAAGCTATACACAATAGGACCTTCCTAAGAACACCATTCAAAGGGACACTCCAGTTTGGGATAGTTGGTTTACAGGGGAGGGTTGCAGACAGAGAAGCAGGCTTGACCTACTAACCTTTGACAAAGCCTCCTTTTAACACAATATAAGCTTTCCCATGCCCCATGTAAGCAGGGGAAGGATTAAGTGCACAACCATTGCCCTTCATCTGTATTGATGATCATATCACATGGCTGTGAT
Organism: Eunapius fragilis; assembly: GCA_963681505.1. NCBI lineage: Eukaryota > Metazoa > Porifera > Demospongiae > Spongillida > Spongillidae > Eunapius > Eunapius fragilis. The sequence continues at coordinate 5,752,962 of OY811976.1, read as the reverse complement.
CACAAATTCAAAACAATTATAACAGTATAAATACATAGCAAGCTTTGATTAATTCATATCCTGGCCGTATCGTGAGCAATGGACGACAGTGCATGCAGCAGTAGTAGCGGTTGCAATTGTAATGAGGATGAACGAGAAGCATTCGAAAAAAAAATGTGAATTTGAGTTTACAGAAAATGAAAAAATAATAACAGAAGTGATAATGATGTATCATTGTTATGACAATAAATATGCATCTGACAATAATCGACACCTACCTCCATCTGTGTGTGTACCTATTTTGGATGATACGATATATGAAACATATTTATTTATACCTACTTCCACTTCTTGAGGTCACCATCAATAAATGGATAGACACATCTACCTCTACTCATGTGTCCACCTGTTTTGGTGACATGACCATCACCATCACCATCACCACTTTGGTCTGCATAAGGATGATACTAAATATCAAACATATACCTACTCCACTTCTTGAGGTCACCATGGCACCATCAATAAATGGATAGAAACACCTACCTCTACTCATGAGTCCACCTGTTTTGGTGTCACCTTTAACAGTTACACCTGCATATAGAATGATCACAAAAGTGAAACGGATGTTTGGACACATACTTCCCCTTATGCGTGTTCTAATTAGGGTCTCGCCACCTCGGTCTGTAAAAGGAATGATCAAATAATGGAAGGGACATTTATGGACACACCTACCTTTACTGATGCATCCACCTGTTTTGGTGATATGACCATCACCATCACCATCACCACTGTGGTCTGCATAAGGATGATACAAAATATCAAACATATTTATGGATACCTACTTCCACTTCTTGAGGTCACCATGACATCATCAATGTCAGTGGAACTACTTTCAACATCTGCCTATAAAAAGAAGTGCTCAAATTGATGCAAGAACATGACATCTGCATACTTACTGGGATATGGATTCCTATCACCATGCGAGATAGTTTTTGCATTCCACCTATTTCAGCAAAAAATCCCATGGTCTGTCATTTTGTAAGGGTGCATCTAGTATTCTCCCATTACTAATATAATCAAGCTGCATGATTTTTCATCAGATTTGTCACACCATGCCTGGGCTGCTTTTTTGACAACAATTTGGTATGTGTCATTGGATGTGACTCCTAGTGTTCTTATGTTGTCACTGCTACGCTTAAACCTTCCATTTTTGCACTTTTCCATCCTACAGTCTGTTAACTGCATGATATATAAACCCCATATATTATAATTTACTTGCACCATATGCATAAAGAAAACTGCTAGAAAGGACCTTGTTACCTATAAATAAGGCCCTGAAGAATGAGGTACAGTACAGCTATAAATTTTCAAATACTTACGTCTAACATCTCTGCCTTTTTTTCTCCGTGCGCTTTCCCCTAGGTGCAGAAAACTTCTCAGCTCTTGCCTGGCTGCAATGCTTTTTGTATGTCTTTACTACAGTATCAAAAAGCGCTTCATCATCGTCGTCGTCGTCATCTTTATGATTTAGGTGTCTATTATTGTCAGATTCATATTTATTGTCATAACAATGTACATCATTATCACTTCTGTTATTAGGTGTAAGCCGATCAGTCAACAGCAATGTCATAGATCTAATGAAAGGTAATATAATATCCATGACAATGTTTTGGTATCTCCTTAAATATTTGCTCAACGCATAGATGTATAACAGAAGAACATTCAACTGAAAATGACACCTCAGTGGGTAAGTTATGACATACACAGATAGCTGAAAATTGACTAAACCTTTTCAGAATCTATGATACTGGCAAGGCATTCTATCACGATTGGAAGTGTTATAGACTGGGGCACATTTGGGGTTTTGTGCAAGGGTACATACCTAAATTATGATGTTGCTGTGAAATCTGAACCTCTGCTGCCTGACATGAACACGAAGGAGATTACATTAAAGGAAGCTCAAATCCACAGGTCATTTTAAACCATTCACTGTATACATGTAGCAGTAAGAAGAATGTCAATCTCCTGTAAGGTGAATGTCAATCCAAAATAATTGACGTTCACCTTACAGGAGATTGAATTTCATCTAACTGTTGTTAATTTGTTGTACATTCTATACACATACGCTGTGTGTAGAACTCTTCGGCACCCTAACATCGTCCCTTTGATTGGTGTTGCAATTGAGGTAGGGAGTATCCTCCTCATAATGGAGTACATAGATGGCAAGAGCCTTGACAAGATTTTATTTGTCGAATGTTTGGATGTAAGCCTAGTGCAACACATGTTTTGCGAATATCATGTTCTACATTACATCCAGCTAAGTGAGAGCATTAAGGTGAAGATAGCTATGGATATAGCATAGGGGCTGAATAACATGAACACGCATGACCCTGCTGTAATCCACCAGGATATCAAGCCAGTAAACATCATGGTTAGCATTAATTAATGTGCAGCCCCTTTATCAATTACATTTGTATACATAGGTGGTTCTTGTGACAGGTCAGGCATATATTTGTGACCTTGGAATTGCAAAGTTGCAAAATGCAGTTGTATCATTGCATGCATCAAAAGGGCAAGGCGCAGGTACTCCCTTATTCAAAGCACCTGAAGTGTTTGTTCCAGCAAAAAGATCAATACCGGCAGATATGTATTCATATGGATGTCTACTTATTGAACTTTTTGGTGGGAAAAGAGTCTGGGATAATGTAGATTTATTGGAACTGTTTGGTAAAGTTTGTGGTTCACCCCCCCAGACACCAGCAACAGCCCATATACCTCTTGCGTGCAGAAATATATGTACCAGATGCACTGCACATGCAGCATCCGAGCGCCCAACTGCAGCTGAAGTTATTAATAGTCTCAAAGAACTGTAATGTGCTATAACTTTTGTGATGCATTTTAAGTGTCATAATATTTATTGATGACAAACAACTGCTAGCCAACAGTACACATATTTTCTACATGAATATGCATACATACACGTGCTGTGTGTGTACCATTATGATAACAACCAACTTAATGTTGATATGGTTCATAATCTTATTCAGAGATAAGGGTTTTGTTTAGGGAGTAAACAATGTTTAATGTTTTGATGAAGGGTGAATGGTTGTGTACTTAATCCTCCCCCTGCTAAGATGGGGCATGGAGTGTGTTAAAAGGAGGCTTTGTCAAAGGTTAGTAGGTCAAGCCTGCCTCTCTGTCTGCAACCCTCCCCTCTAAACAAACTATCCACAAACAAGAGTGTTCCTTTGTCTGGTTCCAGTTATTGTACTTCTATATATTCTTGAGACGAAACTATCCCAAACTGGAGTGTCCCTTTGAATGGTGTTCTTAGGAAGGTCCTATTGTGTATAGCTTGTATCTTGTACACAGATTTTCCTGTCATACATCTATGGCAGGTGGCACCCTTCGGGCTTCTACCCTGACCAACCACGTTAAATGAGACACATGTAATGAAGGATGTGGGGGGACAAGACACGTGTAGTGAAGGATGAGGGGGGACAAGGTACAGGTTGACACAAAATAAACAAACTACAATAACAATAACAATTTAATCACTAATTTACTAAAGCATCTAAAACAACTGCTAGCCAACAGTACACATATTTGCAATTATATACAGTTATATCTTGTTGCTTAATATGCAAGGTAACAAACAGTGCCCTAGTTGCCAAGATCTCAAACTCAAGAGGATAAAATGCTGGAGGATCATAGCTACACTTTTCAATACAACGACTGAGATGCGGTTCAGGACTTATCATCTTGGTACAATTCTGAGCACCAATGCCTGTAATGCAAATAGTAATACAAATATTAATATTTTAACATGCATGTTTACGGTGATATGCAGAGAGATAATACAGATCTTCTGGAGCTCCACTTGGACAACTTGAAAATCTATTCTTACGTATTCTGTGCCTGTTCCAACACCTTTTGAATTCATGCAATTCTTTTTGTAGTATAGTTAAGAATACAAATCCAGCAATATACTGCAAAATTAATACATGAAAGCATGACAATATCACAGCAATGGGATATACCGTTGCAACAGGTTATCAGGATCATATAGATGGTCAGCAACAAGTTTCTACAGTTGAAAGTTACAACCTAAGTCACATACAATTATGTATGTAAACTGACCTTAAAAAAGTTAATCCACCAATCACTTTTTGATTTTCTTAGTTGAGACCACCAGCTTTCTATTCGCTGCAATCATTTTTCTCATAAAAATTAAACCACATAATCCACCGACCCCTGTCCACTTCCCACATACTGGAACCCATGAGTCTAGACTGCTCTGATGGGAAACGTCCCGATGGTTCCATGGAAAGCGGTAACCTTTTGGTTTGTGATGCCACATGTTCTAACACCTATGCCCCCTCTCAGTCCACTATGACAGCACTACTGTTGCTAGTTAGGCAGAGGACCAGAAAAAGGCTAAGTACTCTTATTTGGAAAGACATCCAGGCATGTGTTTCACCCCTATTGCCATTGAAATGTCAGGAGTACTTAGTCCTCTTTCCATGATCTTTCTCAGAGAGCTAGTTCGCAGGCTCTCAGCCACAACTGGTGACACCAAAAGCTACAGCTACCTGATCCAGTGCCTTACAGTGGCGGTACAAAGGGGAAATGCAGCCTCCATCTTTTTCATCTCCCACTACTCCTGACTCTTATGCATTTCATTAGTTTATAATTGTTATGAAATATTAATCATATAAATAAAATTAAATAAATTAAACCACATAAATAATTACCAATATACTCACTGAATTTCTGATGGAGCTTCCAAATAAGAAACCACTCCTTCCAGAATTCCTGTCAGTATGGTTGTGTCTTAAAATCATTTGGCATAATGCTACAACAACATTTTCACTGCCACAGTCTCCCCTGATGAGTGTGGGACATCCTTAAGTACAAATGCAAGGAAACACAGAATAAAATGTAGCACAGATTACAATTATAAGCAGCAGAGTGCCTTAGTTTATATGGTACATGTATATACATACAAATACATACCACCCAGCTTGTAAACAGCATGTAAATAATACCGAGCTATAACATATGGGTCGTTGTTTGTAGTAGCAACCTCCAGCCACAGTATTTTACGTGAAAACCTTTAGTAAAGAAATGTATAGAATCAAAATCACCTGGGATGTTTATAAAAATATATTAAATTTTACCCATCAATACAACCATGAATTGGAAACCCAAATGGTTTCAACTTGTCATACCCATCTAAGTGCCAACACCAATTTGGACCCTATAAAACCACTGAGATTAATGTTGCATATGCATAGAACATCACCATGCGACCTTGGACTGATAGGTTCGCCTTTGGAGTTTGTGCTTCTTCCTTTGTGCAGTACCCTTAGGATCAGCCATAGCTAGCAGCATCATTACAGTACACCTATTGTACAAAATTAGAGGACCATTTAAGAACATGAAATAATGCATACCGTTTCCAGTAAAGTCATATTTGGTTTGTAGCAGTGTCCACATAGCTCGGTACCCCAACAGGCCGTTTGAGGTTTGTACCTCGATCTACAATAAGGAAAAAAGGTTCACGACACATGTACATGTACTCAAGCACGCACCTTGATGGCGGCATAACCAATTAAAGCGATAGGTGTTTGGCAACACATTCGCCTCCTTAGGCCAACCAAGTGCAGCCATTCTTTTCTTTAGCCATGTGGTACTGCGTAATTAATGCCGCAACTGATAGCAGTCTAATCTACCTGCCCTGAAACCCACCCGACAGCCACACGGTGTAACAGCCTCAGATATGATAGAATAATAGCCACCGGTTTTCTTCTTCTCCAGTACCTGAATATCCATCCTACGCAAAAGTGGAAAGAAAAAATGTGCGCGTTAGCAAGCAGAAGGAACGAAAAATAAAACAAAAAAAAACGTACGGTCAATCTCGGGATCGTCTCCTCGGGCCATATCTGGATCACAGCAAATCGCTGATCTGGATCACGTCACGTCCGCAAATCGCAGTTCTGGACGACAGCAAATCGCGACAGCAAATCGCAGATGTGGACATGCGCACGTCCGCAAATCGCGGATGTGGACATGCGCACGTCCGCAAATCGCGGATCTGGACGACAGCAAATCTATTACATGTATACATATCTGGATAACTGCACGACCGCAAAACCGCTATATATGTGGATGTTATGACAACTGCGACCTACCGGGCCACCATACCCAGCACCAGCTTGTACTAGTAGTACAGCTCTCCACTTCGCATTTCTTAGATCTCAGCCGAATCTGTCGCTTCAGTGACGCCGAGTCGCCGGCTGTCTTTCAAGTACAGGTACACGTAGTCGACAAGATTTTCTTCACCTCTACATATCCTTGGCTCACTAAGCGTCTCCATGTTGGCTTCACGTACAAGTTACTGATCAAAAAGAGATTTAATATTAGCGCCTGCACACTGTCACACGTGGCTTGTGCCAGTGGCGTAGTGTGATTGTTGAGCCGGGACATAATGCACTAATGGTGCTGGTGGGAAGGGGAGGAGCCTTACATGAACGTGTTTACAACCCCCCCCCCCCCCCCTCCCCTCGCTACGCCACACTGCCACAGGCTTGTGCAGGTATTGTGTTATTTCAGGCCCGTAGTCAGGATGACTGGGGATAGACCGCGGCCTCCCTGGCTACTGATGGCGCCCCCCCTCCATCCTCATGCATCCCCCCCGATCCCCCCTGCCAACGGGCCTGAACTCTAAAGGTGGGATAAAAAATGGCAGGGTGGGATAATTTCTTGCAGTCTGGAATGTTGCCAAAATTTATCCTAGGATAATATTTTGCGGACGGATAGAATTTTTCGTGACAGACCCGATAAACTACAATTATTAATTTCAAGTTACATAATCATTAATTGGCTACAATTATTTAGAAATTACGTTTTTTCATTCGTTAACCGCGCAAATTCGAAGCCATCATGCTTGAATACAGCCTCAGGCAGCTCCCCTCTAGAATTAGACACCTCCCTTGTGTCTCCTACAAATCCAGACCTCTGGCTAATTTAGTTATGTCTCACTTGTGAGTGTGAAAGGTCAATTAGCATGCTAAAATCCACAGCAAAAAAAAAAGAAGCAAATCATATTTTGATTCCACAAGTGATCAGTTTTTTCATATCGGTACAGATATGAAAAAAAAGATCACTTGTGGAATCAAAATATGATATGTGCCTGTTTTTGCAAAATTGCTGAAGACATCACTTCGAAGCACTATGGGTAATGACAGATAAAATGGTTTGGCATTGATGCTGATTCATAGAGATGTGGAGTTGAATCCATGCGATGATTGAAGAGTTTTTTCGACGTTACCCACGCAGGCTTTTGTTAATTAACCCTTTTTCAGAGTAGCTAACCCAAAGGTTATACTTTATGCCGTTAATATTAAGTCGTTAGGAACAGTATCATTGTGAAAAGTGCTTTAATTTTCATGCCAAATAAATAGAAAACTAAAAAAGCGGCTGCGGCTGGGGCTGTGCCCCAGGCCCAGCCACGGGTGAGGCACGCCCCCTCCCGTACCCCCCCCCCTTCATGAATTTAATCTTAGACCCCCCGCCCCCCCCCCCCCCCCCCCCCCTTTCCGGAATTCCTGGATCCGCCCCTGTTACCACTGCCTAAACCAAGCCTTCAAGTAATATATAATGCTTTATTCCCTTGCTATCCCAAAACCCCTTACTCTCCCAGTTGGAGAGGGTGCACTTATGTTTTCTTTCTAATATTGCATGCCTGCAGTTACAGTATTAAGAGCTCGCGTCCGTTCGCGTCACAAGTAACTGCTTTAATTTCCCATTCTCAGAAGAAATTTTAGCGATCTAAGCTTACGCATGCGTATTTGTCAAGAGTGTTCATTGTGGGCCCCTAACGACATAGCAACGGCCGGGGTAAATTACTCCCTTAGCACAAACTGGAAAGAAAATGAAGTCTTTTTGCAAAAGCTGTTTTTTTTTTCATTGAGTCTAGGAACTGATTGTTCGTTTCTACCGCACTTCACGTACTGAGCTATGATAGTAGCATTACAATAATGAACCTTGAAGTTACTCCGAGCATTAAACCTATTTGGAAGACGTGAATATGTTCCCTTACTAGGTCACCACTACTTATGCTGTGTTTGGTGCTACAATGGATAGAAAACAGATGATGTGATGTGGATAATATTGTCAAGATCCAAAATCAACTTCATGGTTATTGAAAAAAAAAGACAAAAAAAGATTCATGTTACAGAAAGAAGCTGGGGAAAAATATGAATTTAGTGCTTCATAAATGTCTGAGGTTTCTCCCAGAACTTAGTATCGAAGAAACTGTTAGAAATATGTGTACTTTTTGTGCTATATTTCTATATATATATAATATTATAATTATATATATATAATGAGCAGCTTGCATATTTTGCATGATTTTATGCACAATATTTGCTGTTCTAGAAATTATTTTTAATTTCAGGTATGTGTAGCAGTTACTCCTGGTTGCAGCAAAGGTCACTACAGTTTTAGTTGAGAACTGAATTAAATGGCGTCAGAACCGAGATAATAAGGGGGAAAATATTCCGTGCGCAATACCACGAGTTCTCAATAATATCTAACTGGAAACCCTACCACGGTCATATTTATAAAATTTAAGGGCGGAAACTTTTGTAGAACACCGTTTATCTCCCCAGGGCCTTCTCCAAAAACACTCCCTGCACTCGCGAGCTAACTACTGCATTCATGTTGCTATAACTACTTCATCTAACAATGCAAAAACTTGCAATTGCAGAAGAATATGTTGAATTTTTAAGGTCATTCAGAAGTGCTAAACACAGGATAATTTTATTTCTACACATAGTTTCTAGATAAAAAGTTAGAATATCACACCATGCAGCAAGATGAAGCAATACGAAACCTGTTTACATGGAATTATGCTTAGTTTAATACCTTCATTCTTAAACCCTGCAGGATCACATTTACCTGAACTGCTCCCAGCAGAGTGCTCCATATTATAACTGATGCAATGATACTTCTTGCATGTTGAGATTGTAGATGTAAAACACTAGCCCCTTTGAATTCGTATCATGGGTGGTGCTTGCAGTTCATTACATTCATTAATGCCATTATATATTCATAAAACATTCAACAATGCCGGCTCTTCAAATCAGTAAGTGACTTCATAACATATAGATGAACTGATGAATAATAACATTGAATTCGATCTATATATATATATATATATATATAGCATGTATAGCTAAATGTGTAATGCATCTAGGTGTCCTCCTTAATGTCTTTATATGTACGTGTATTTCATGCAACCCATTCAATGCGCCACGAACCATACCCTTTTTTGACACGCCTACAACTTACTAATGCGTATCAGTTACCCGTTTAAACGAATAATAGAAGAAATTCATAAAAGAAGTCATGGACTACCTTAAAAGAATATCACAGGCACAAAAGAACTCCAAACCAGCGCAAGTAATCGTTCGCCTCAAATCAACCCTCTCCGGCAGTCAAAAATTACGTTTCAATTTTTAGGAGACACTTTTTACGATATAACGTAGTTACTTGATTTTTTCAAGTACATGTACACTTTCTGAGGGTCTGCCTTATTGCAGAATTACGTTTAGTTGTGTAGTAATCCTTTTTTACAAAACAAAACATGTGGTTAATTCATCCATACAAGGTAATAACCCTTTTGTAGATCAATTTCTTACCGGATACTTACCATGGGCAGTTTGTTAAATCGCAAGCTACTTTACACAGAATTTACAAGTTTGTCTTGCATGTAAGCTTGGAACAAGTGCACTTCAAATATGACTAATTAGAATTCCATGGAGCTCGTTTCTACATTCTTGGAAAGAATCGTGCAGAATGGACTGCACGTAAGGACGAAAGCAAGTAAAACAACAAAACGATATCTGGACCATCCACTCGACTCTTAACGTTGCTCTCCTTTCCTTTACCAATTGTGTGAGAATCTCGACGAATTAATCTGAGGTACTAAAATCGAGGAAGTTGATAAAGCTGAACAATATGATCTATTATCAGGTTCAGATTCGGGTGTATAATGGCATGCACATAATATATTCAATTAGGCAGTTTATCAATAAGCCCATTCCTCACAGATATCTCAGAAATTAGAGTTCTAATGCCACATGCATGACGAATGTGATGATATAGGTAGCTTCAAACATCATATCACAAGTTTTGATCAATACCTAAAAAGGTTTCTTAGCGTGAAATATAATCTTCTGGCCCTTACTCATTCAATTCATATAACAAAATTGTAGTCACCAGTACTTCAATTCATTAACTGAAAGCTTTTTTCAATGATAACACATCAGTCGTTTTGAATTGCAGAATCATTATCTCCAGCTCACATATTGTCCAGTATATTTCGTACATCATTTCATCGCTTGCTAACTATTGCACCAGTTTCTGAAATGAAACTCATATAATATGTTGTCTGTCTTATTGGATCTTGAAACCAGTTATATAAGCACAGATGCATTATATCCTAAACACTGTATACAAATGTTATTTGAAAACATGTGGTTATGAACCTGACTATTGCAAGAATGTTGCATTTGGGAAGAATTAATAATACCTCATAAAATATTTAATTTTATCCCACCATCCATTTGGTTAAAGCAAATGTTAGAAATGATTCATTTTGTACGCTTTTGCGGCAATTAACTCTATCACCTAGATCATTCTGCAAGATATATGGGATTTTGAAGTGTGGAAGGATTTTTTGTTTGATCCTCTTGATCAATCAAAATAAATTCTGTTAAATTTATATAACTTGCTGCTCATCAATGTAGATTGGTTCAAGCCTTATAAAAGGTCAGAGTATAACATATCAGCTATTGTGATGTCAGTATTAAATCTTTCAAGACGGGAGAGTTTAAAGAGTAAATTAACAATGATTTTGGGAGTAATTCCTGACCTTTCAAACCCGAAGTCATTTAAATACATTGTTAAAGCCAATAGGTGTTGACTTACTACAGTTTTGGAATGGAATTTCAATTCTCCCTGATGGCAGTACTACTAGAGTGGCTCTTCTAGAATTGTCATCGGATATGCATGCCAGCATTGAGAAAGGTGACTCAATTTCTTGGGCACAAAGCAGACTTTGGATTTTCTCATTGCCCTTTCAAGCAGAAAAGGAACCTTCTAATCAAGATGCATCGGGTCAGTTGAGCTACTTTACATCATCATTTCCCCTGAAAAGAACAATGAGCCGAATACAGACACAGGCTAAAGGAATATAGGCTAAGGAATATAAAAGTGGTCAGTCATTAGCAGAAGCTAAACGTATTCAAAAACGTAATGGAGTAAGATACAGTGAATTGCTACGTTTGACTATACTTTGATATTGTATGGATGACAATAACAGATCCAATGCACACATTACTATTGGGACATGTCCAAAATGAAACAAAATCATGCCCATCTACAATGCCAGCACCCAAACTTGAGATTTTTATAATCGTATTAACACTGCATGCACGAGAAATGCTGGGAAATTTGGGGGCATTTGTGGATATTGATAATTCCCTCCTATCGTTTTTTTTTACAGGAAACAAAATCAGAAAGCTCATCCATTTGTAAAGAGTAATTTCTACATTTTTTTAGGAATGGTGCTCTATAAATAACTCCCTGTAACATGAAAATGTCGAACGGGTACATAGTTTTTGATATGGTAAAACGCACTTTTTTCAGGTCACGTTTCCCATCACTTTGAATCAAATATGGGTTATAAAACTATAGGAGGGTACATAAATTCCTTTTTCAAACAAGCCAAAACTTCTATTGCATTCAGTAAGTTACAAGACAATTTCGCTCGCGTTAAGCAGGGGGCGTGGTCCGCTCATCCAAAGTGCGAGCGAAGGCAGGTTTTGCAAGTTCTACCAAAACATCCAGTCCGTGGATAGAGTCATGGTATGTTATTAGTAAGACAGGAAGAAAGATTCTTGAAGTCCGCCCACGCAAAAATTCACTCGCGGTAATGCGTTTTCGCGTTTCACTACCATATCACTCCCGACCGTGAGAGTTAATTACATGTATTTAACTTAAATTTAAAACCATTTTCACAAAGTTTTATACAGTTTTTACGCATTTATTGTAATGCTCTAGAAGAAATATGTCATTTAAAAAAATCTGTACCTCTTACGGAACCACCCAACTATGCAATGACGTTTCGAGCCAATGGTATGTCTGTTTGAGATAAAATATGCCTCATAATGGTATATGTAGTGAAAATCTCTACTCAATACCAAGCAATTCTATCTAGAGGCCCGGGAATTAATCATTTTCGGTTTGCCCCAAAATAGACTACATTTCCCCGCGTTTCTCGTGGATGCGGTGTTAAGAATATTAAAGTTCCATATGATATTGGTAGACTTCCAAGATAAAAATGAACTCTTCGGTCTCACAGCTGAACAGTGGAAAAATTTTGCTTTAATATATTATGCAAGACCATGTCAAGCCGGTGTCGGAACTGATTCTGTCCCTCCGCAGATTTTGTCCCCCCGGACATAATCTGCTAGCGGAAATTGTCCCCCACGGACATGATCCGCGAGCAGATATTGTCCCCCTTCCGCAGATATTGCCCCCCCCCCCCCCCCCCCCCCCACCCCTCGGCCGGCCTCCAACCGATGCTTGGCCGTCCCGGTTTTTTTTTTGTTGGTGTCAGGTCCTATAAGCCCCGCCCGCTTTTTGCATCGAGCCAGAAAGTTAAGTTTAGCACACACACCCTCCCCCTCCCCCCCTTCAGTCCTGCAGTGCTATCAATCTACCTTCCCGCCAGACGTCCTGCCTGCGGCCCTGAATATTGTCCCCTCCGCCCTTCTAAGTTGCACGTGGTGCGCTTTGCTGCTGCTATTAGCTATTAGCTTTCAGTAGTCAGCTGCAGCATTATGGATGAAGAAGAGTACGATGCTATTTTCAGCTTTCTGGAGTATGGTACTTAGTTACCCCTCTGCATGGCATCACAAGGACCTACAGCGAGCTCAAGTGTGTGGACTATGCGGTCGATAGCGGCGTATACTGTACCGCAAAAAAGGATAAAGAAAGAGGGAAAATTGAATATCTTCAAGTTCCTAGAAGCGTAGAAGAAATAGAACGAATCCTTCATTCATGCCATTCATCCAAAGAAAGTGAGTATGACTGCAGTGCATGTATATACGTACGCACGTATATACGTACGCATCAGGGCTCGGTTATCGAATTAGTACTTCATGATCGAAACCAACTATTTACAGTTTATGCATTAGTCTTGGTCTTTACGCAAGCTTATTTTATACAATGCACGCGTGTAAACGGTTGGTAGATCACAACGTCGATAACCAAGCGCCCGAAAAGTGTCCGAGGGTTAACATTGACTCAAGCTAGGATCGATCCAATAATCATAGTAGCGCTTTTTATAAATAGGTGGACACCTGGTAAGGGAGAAAATTAAGGTTTCATCGAGGTTCTTCTGGAAGACGCATGTATACATGTAGGTGCATGAGTTCGTTAAGACGTGCGATGTTTGCCAAAGCGCCAATGGTGCAAGTTTATGAAGACCGTAGCCCCTCTGCATCCCATATAGCTATACTACCTATTGTTTGGCATCAAGTTAGTTGCAATCAAGACTACCTTAAATTAATGCATGCATGTATCAATTTAGGTTGGAATAGACCTGATTGGTCCTCTCCCAAAAACTGAACGAGGCAATTGTTACATCATTACCTTAGTTGATTACTTTTCTAAGTGGCCTG